>KZ806962.1:1146201-1168516 GCA_000696205.2 Oncopeltus fasciatus | reverse complement strand
AGTTAAAATTTTTTATCTTAATAAAAACAATTAAAGATAATAAATGAGCTTTATGCTTAGATTTATTTAATAATGAAATATATACTATGTAGTTATATGATAGTGTGAAGTATGAAGATTCACCTGTAAAAATACACATTAAGTTTTTTTTAATATGTATATAAATAAAGAATACATTTAGATTTATTTTCAAATTGTATAATGTATGTTATATAATGTAAATACAATTTGCTTTATTTCCACAATGAAGTTAATTGTATTTAAGATTTATCTGATACTTTGCATTTACATAACTTGCCATCTAATATTAAAAATATTTACGACTAAGGGAAATATAATAATCATCCAAGACTGAAATTGCCTTGGAAACGTCTTTTATTTAAGGTTACTGACTATGGTGGAGTGAAAAGAAAAATTCCTCAGTATTGAATTAAGTTTTCGTGTATGTCTTGTGAAAGTCACTCTCACAGCAGTTACTCTTATTTAATAAGACAGAAAGGCTGGGGTACTAGGGCGAGAGGAGTTGAAATCCTGGGAACGAGAATGTCGGGAGACAACTTTACATACAAATACAAGACTCGGCGGAATTAATTTGCAGTTAAGCCCCGGCGGGAAGGGAGGGGAGTAAAAAACTTTACTGTCTCCCGATAAGGATTCGGGGCCCGATCGGATCCTTATATTGAACTATTATCAGTCCCCTCCTTCCCGCATTCTTTCCATGTTCTTTTAGTAGAGGTTTCGAGGATGTTCTGCGTCTCCTTGGGGCTCTTTCTCCTTCGTCTTCTTCTACCTCCTTATCAAGGGGAGGAGATTAAAATCCAAACTTTCTTCTAACATTTAATTGTACTTCTTGCTCTGCCGATTCCGTCTTCCGAGTTGTAGAATGTTTGTTTACTGAATGGATGATAAGGGGCGCCAGGCTAGCTCAGGGGATCCGTACGGGTCTCGCAATCCTGACGCCGCGGGTTCAAATCCCGCCCAGGTCAATCTTTTATTTATAATATAGAAGCTTGTCCTGAGCCATGGGTGTTTAAAATAGGGTGGCAACCTGTAGATAGCCCCTTCCTCCATGACCCTAAGTGGTTGAATGGAAGGCTAACACGCAAAAAAAAAATAAATAAAATAAAATATAAATGTCTTACGTCTATCAGCAAAAATGGGTTTTTTTATTATCGGAGGATCCAAAATAAT
Source organism: Oncopeltus fasciatus (assembly GCA_000696205.2). Classification (NCBI taxonomy): domain Eukaryota; kingdom Metazoa; phylum Arthropoda; class Insecta; order Hemiptera; family Lygaeidae; genus Oncopeltus; species Oncopeltus fasciatus. Next base: position 1,167,325 of record KZ806962.1, on the reverse strand, counting down.
TTTTACAAAGTGTTCAATGAGTTTGACAATAGCATAAACAAAAAAAATTTATAATGGTAGATAAGGGGTTCTTATAAAATTCAAGATTTCAAATTACTGCAAATGTTTCAATCCTATTTAATACTTACTAAAACTTAATAATCTCTNAAAAAAAAATCTATCTGTCCCAGCCAGGAATCGAACCTGGATCTCCTGCTATCCGGGCCGGTGCTTTTACCAGTTATGCTAGCAGGAGATCCAGGTTCGATTCCTGGCTGGGACAGATAGATTTTTTTATTCTATTTCCTCTCATTAATTGTTTACAAAAAAATGAAATTTATCTCCTGAACGTCAATTTTAAATATTTGTTTTATTTTTCTCCTGTTATGATTAGTTTTGATTCTGTTCCAATTTTAAAAATCGAGTTAAGCTTGGATAGGGTTTTCCAAACAGCACCGCTCTCTCCAATTACTTTGGTACAAATGAGTTTTTTAATGTCAATCTCTTGGTCTATTTGGATATATTTATAATACAAAAGGTTATTGTAACTATCAATGAATATAGAACTATCATACCTTCTATTATCCGTCTTCATTGGTTTCTGCAAACCATCTTCTGTTGGCGAGCGCTTTCGGACATTATCCATCCTTCCTTGTAGGCGAATACATGTGTTCACTGTCACTGTCTGGTTTGGTCAGATGCGTCAGGTATAAGAGGCATTTAGCTGTAACGGTCGCTTTGTCGGCGATAAGGTCTGTCAAACGCGGGAGTTATAAGGGTCGGTGTCCATTATTTCAGGTATTAGTTGTAGCAGGGATTATTTGTAATCTCCTTTGTTGAGGTGTTCATAGTGTTCCGAAAGTTTTTAATTTTTTGTAAATGTGTTTTTGTTTTGTATGTGTGTGTGTGTGTGTGTGTGTGTGTGTGTGTGTGTGTGTGTGTGTGTGTGTGCAGAAACCAATGAAGACGGATTACAAAAGGTATGATAATATTTATAATTGTTAATAAAGCTTATTGGGTTATCAAGTATAATTAAATTAAATTTTTATTCATTATAGTGATATCATGATTCTGTAACCTCAATCAGTTTTGTATATGACAGTTTCGTATTTTTTAATAAAAGAGATAGAAGTTGATCAGATGAAAATGATTTCTTATCTTGCTCATTTCCATCGGTTTTCGATAGAAGCTTTGGTAGGATTTGTGACAAAAACTGCCCAACAACGTGGCACACGCTATCCAGATTGTTTCCCATTTCAACATTCTTTAGAAGACAGCACTGTCTGACCAGCCTGAGAGGTGCTCAACCAGTCTGCTTACATTTTTGCAATTTTTTTCTAAGAGAAAAACTAATTTTGAGCAAGAGTACAACTAAATTTGAGTAAAGTCAAAAGACTTCCTTGGACGACCGACTTTTCTCCAACATATTGGAGATTCAACATCCGTTGGTCCTAAAACTACCTCCAATCAAGATGAAAACTTTTTTTCAAATTTTATGATATTAAAATAAACCGCTCTTTCAGATCAAAGAATTGTTCAAATCAAATGTAGCCTTCAGAGTAGTAGACTTTTTATTCAATCTTTTATACTTTATACTTTTATTACATTCTGTTACGTAAAACATTTTGCAATTACATTATGTTGGAAAAAAAATTAACTGATCAGGAGTTTCATTTGAGGAAAGAAAGTGTTCAGTAAATCACTCTCAAATTAAAAAAAAACTATGTTATCAGAAAGTCCTGAGACCTTCTTCGTTTTTGCCGTTGGGGAAGGTTGTAGGAATTACGGTTAAAGAACAGAGCCCAAGCAAATAGATTCGGTTGTATGGCAGTTGACTTTAGGAAAAGGAGAAGCGGCCTTGACCTGAACGGGTAATGAAGTCAGGGTGAAGGGTAGAGTTGGATATATAATAGAAATTAATTGCAATTATTCTGAGGATATGGGATTGGTATGATTGAATTCTAGGGATGTTGGAAGGCTTGGCGGCACCCTAGAGTTCTTCTCTGTTTTTCCAGATTCGTCGAAGTACAGTCTTGTACACTACTGGTTTGTTATCTTTTGTAAGTTTTGAGTTCTTATTAATTAGTCTATATAGAATCCTTGTTTTTTTATTAATTAATTTTTTAATCCTTATATATTAAGTTCTTGTCTTTTAATTTTAGTCTGCTCGCCAAACGTGAGTCGTGAGTCAACTCGGAACCGAAGATAGCGAACAAAACGGAGAGGGGTATGAGTTTGCTGCAGGTAAGTTTTTTTTACTCAGTTTGAAATTAAGTTGCACGAATTTTGATTCATTAATTTTAATTCTCTATTTACCGCTCTATAGTTTTGGGTTTTGTGGCGTGGAAGGCAATAGAAATTTTCTAAATTACGAAAATTTAGAATTTATTAGGCAGGTACATGCCTTCATGCATTAATGCTTTTGAAATGATGAAACTAATATAATAGATGGTCCTGGTCAAACAACAGGTCTATACTAGTTAGATGGTAAAGACCTTAGATTTTAAGACGCGATAAAGAATGTAATGTTTGTCTATGAAGAATTATGCATATTTATTGTTGATAATTTGAATTGGAGAAAAATAATACCCATCTGTTGATGCCAATTGTATAATGTAATGCTTTATTAAAAACCATGTACCGAAGAATACCAAGGAATAATAATATTAAGAAATAATAGACAACTGAAAATAACCTTCGTGAATTTTTGTTGGGAAGCTAGCGCGTCTAAAAGTAAATACTACAAGTTCTGGGCGCCTTTGTGAAAGCTCTTGTGCGTGAAGGGGGGCCGGTGAAAAAAAATCCAAAGAGGAGTCCAAAATCGGAGGGTGCTGGGGGCTTGAGGGAGAAGTGATCCAGGCAGGGGTGGGATTATAGCGGTTTGCAAGAGCCCTAATCAGATCTACCTCGGGATTAGGGGTCTGGGTGTACATCGCATCACCCACATCTAATCTCTACGTCCTTACGTCAGAAGGCGACTCGGGGATAGTGGTAATAAACTCAGCGCGAACCTCGCCAAGTCGTGTGCACATGATTGGAGAAGCCAAGACGGCGTCAATGGCCGACGAGCCAATCTGATTCCTAAAGGTTACTCGGACCCCGCCGCATTTNAATCATTGCCATAATTTAATTTTTTTTTAAATATTTAAATGAAACCTCTAATTTTTATCTAATTACTCAGCTATTGTCAATTAATGAATTATAAAGAATTATATTATTTGAGAACTGAAAAAGCTAAATAATTGCCCTCAAGATATTGAATTAGTCAATAAAAACCCATAGTTATAGCTAAGCGAACTAATTTTGGGCATTTATTTGTCATGTAATAGATAAAAATTATTAAAAATTGATGGTAAAAGAGTTTATATTCTCAATCTTCTTAGGCCTTAAATTATGCATTGAATATCGACGGTTACTGCTTTCTAACTTAGAAATCGTGACTTTATGATTTTTTTTTCATTTTTTTCTCTCACTTAAATGAATGAAGTCTTAGTCGACTTTTAGAATATAAAAAATTTAAATGGTTAGCTGTTAGTTCTTGGTCCACTAGAATGCATTGTAGTTCGTCCTCTTGTACCATCCGGCAACATTTGTAATAAAACATCAACCTGATGGCTATGAGATTCTCTACTTTTGATTTTTCTACAGCCATTCATCCTACAAACACAAACACATTGCGTATGCTGTTAAACATAGATATCGCGTTTGAAATGATATCTGAACAGTAAGTTCCAGAGACACGAGGTTTCGTGAATAATTACTTTAATATTAATATTAATTATTAATACTCACACACACGCGTGTCCGTGCGTACGTATCTAAATACATACACGCAAACAAACACTCACACACAAACACACAGATGAGTGTGTGTGTTAGTATTTTCAATCCCCTTCTATGTTCATACTGAGTAAATTGTATATTGTTAGTTAAAGATAATTACACATAAGAGTATTTTAAACTAAATTATTCAATATATTAAGATAGATTTGCAGAAAATAAAGTGAATTATTAATAAGTTATTTGTTTGAGTTATAAAAAAAAAAAATTATGGATCACAGTAATTGATGAAGGTAATTTTCTAAAATTTATAATAATATGTTTAGGAAAAGTGGATAATAGAAATTATTTATTTAAATGACTTCGAAGAATAAGAAAGCCCTTCACTATTCATTAGTTAGGCTTTGTATAAGGCATTTTATAAAAAAAATGATACCTTTTTCGCTGAAATAGGATGAATGGTAATGTAGTTGGGAAAATTATCGACACAGCCTCTACAGGGCCAACCTTACCGATCTTAGCGATTTTCATCTTTAAAAAAAATCTTCTTAGTTTACGCTGTTCTTATACGACGAAGTGAAAAAAAATAATGGATCTTTGACAATTAATGGTTCTTAAACAGTTCGGTTATGTTCCTCCTATTTGTATATTTTCTGTATTTTCTGTATGTAGTAAAAAGGTTAAATTGAAAACCAAAGTTAGGACATCTCTTTAATATACATAATGTATATGATGTATTTTGAACTCCTTCTAGTGCACCATAAATGAGATCTTAGAAAAAAAAAAATTGTCAATTCAGATTCGGCCCCATAACAACAGGATAAAACTAGAGGGGATGGAGATTGAATCGGAAATGAGATACTCTTCAACCATGGAGAAGGACCAATTTTCCCTTCTTTTTCTTGACAGGGCTTGCAAAGATTATTCTCTGCAAATAGAAACTGGAGAACTGGGTCTTGAGTTTGTTAGGCGAGGTTGAAGAATTGTTGGCATTTTCGATACTGAATAGAATTCCCAGATACAATTATCAGTACTCCTAGTTAGTATAATAAACTATTGATATAATAATTATAAATTGATATAATAAACTATACACAATAAACATTGAAATTTTTGTTTTTAGTGAAACATCATATTAAAAACGTTGAAATTACATTGGAATTAGTAGGGCATGAATAATGCATCCGAGAGTATAACAAAGCTCGTATTTTGTTAATTATTTTCACTAATGCTGCGAACATATTACATACATTGTGTTTGATATGATCGGCGTAAATTGCTATTGTATTCGTTTGTAATTATAACTCAATTGTATCCAAAGGTAAAATTTTTTATTTATTTACTTCGTATACTTATAAACCAAATTAATATATTTTTTAAATAATGAAATTAATTGTGGTATGTTATTCCACGTTAAAGTTTTTACAAGAAATGCAAACCGGTTTCGATTCCCGGCTGGAGTAGTAATATTTTTCTTCTTGCTCTCTTTGCATTTCTTGAACCAAATTAATATATTTATTTAGAAAGAAGAGTAATATTCCTTTATATAATTAATGATTGTGATGTCTTGCAATGGAGGGATATTAACCTTTGCCTGTTTTGTTTAAATTGTTGATTAATAAATGCTCCAAATTGAACTGACTAAGGCTTTGATTAACATGATGAACTTTGTGCTAAATACATACATTCAATCATTAGATACTTAACCTTGGATGAGAAATTTTATAAATAAATCAATCTTTAAAACGTTAGAAAATATTATAGGTCAAAATATACATTTACCTATGGAATAAATGTATGTGTTTCATTTATTTAGTTCTTCAATAAAATTAGTTGCTGACTAATGGTAATAATAACGTATTTTTTCTTTAAAATATTTATAATGTTGCTCATTGCTATTCTGCAAACCACCGACACCTCCATTCACGATTTCGATCATCAGAGACCGTTGTGGAAGGAATATAACAATTCTATTTCTCTATTTTAAAACGAGAGATTGCCTCTCACCGTTTAAAAAAAAACCAGTTATATATACGTAACTTATGTAATATGTATTTATCCGAACTTTTTATTGTGGATATAAATAATCAATAGTTATATTTTAAGTGTGCCATGTCACACACTTTTTTAAAAAAAACATTAGTGAGAGTCATATGAACGATAATAACTCATTAACTAAAGAACCTAAGCTTTTTCAGAATTTTAAGATTAAAAAGGTGAAAATAAATACAATCAATATAATAATAAAAAGAGTAAATTAAATTTTATAGTACTACGTTCCCAAAATAAGCAAAAATTTAACATAATGGGAAAGCGTGATTTGAGGTATTTGGTTTAGTAGCAAAATAATTAAAAATATGAACTGGAAGGTGTATATACTCTGGAATGAAAATTTGAAGGGATTCTTTCTTCTTTAAATAAAATGAGAACAGAAATTAATTAAATTAGTTCCAAATGAAATGATAACAAGCTTCAAGAACTGAAAATAGACAACTTTATAAAAAATAATTGATAATTATAGCTTTAAAAACGAAAATTTAACTCCAAAAACGGAAATTTTTCCATTTTGAAAAACCATTCTCTCAGACCAAACAAGAAAAAACCTTAAAGAACTCTCTCAAACATCTTGTTTTCTGAAAATGAAAACTACTAATCCTATAAAATTTCAGAGCTACACAAGGTGTATTCCTCAACAAGAATACGCTAGTTACGTCCACAAGTACAAAAAGGAGGATAAAACTAAAATAATTACTAAATGATTTAATTAAATTAAAGTAGGCATAAATATAATCTATGCCCGATTTTTACACAGCACTGAAAACATTTTTTCACCAAAGGCTAAATAAAATAAAAACACCCTTAACTGGAATTGACTTAAGTTAAAAAAAAAAATGATACTAAAAAAAAATAGAAGAATCTATTTTTGCAGGGAATGCGTCCGCTATGAACAGATATTTGGTTCATACTTTTGTCGACGAATTAGATTGTCTGAAATATGTCTGGTTTGATGGTTTTCTACTAAAGTATACTTTAAGGAAAGAGGAAACTCCAAAACCAATGTTTTGGAAATAACCCCAATGGGTTTTGTCGCAGAAGGACCTCTAATTGCTGTTTTAAAAGAAAATACTTGTGGATGAAATTCAATTTGAAACAAGCTTTTACGTAAAACTTTAAAACGGATTCTGGTGAATTAATGAAAACATTATAAAATTAGTTGAGAACCCTGGCTCAAAATTCTATTTGGGGTCGAAAAAAAAAAAAAAAAAAAAATCCAATCCGTAACATTTTGCCTCACATATCTATTCAAATTCAATCCCTCATCCAGTTGTGATGGGGTAATTATATAATATCGATCATTTCTATTTTCCTTTAAAAAATTCTCATACATCCATTTTATTATCCTAAACAATTTAGATTAGACTTCATAAACAAACTGGCGCCAGGGTAGCTCTAGGGATTCGATCGGGTCTCGCTATCGCCTTTAGCAAGTTTTTGTAGATAAAGAAAGGCTTGTCCTAATCTATGTGAGTTTAGTATGGGGTTAAAAACTAGAAATAGCCCTTCCCTCTATAAATCCAAACGTTTGATAGGGAGGCTAACACTTGAATTAAAAAAAAATGGGATTAGTCTAATTTTATCTTAGATAAGTTATATAAAACGGTACTATATAAAATAAACTGCAATAAAACGGTCAAGGTTATCAGACCGTTGGTTTCACTTTGTTTTTTAATAAAATATATGAAATATGAATTTTCATTTACCCATATCTTGCATGATAGGGCATGTTTAATAAATAATCTACATAATAATTATTATATATATTGTATGATTATACATAATAATCTCTATAATGTTCACGTAGGCTTCGACGGTCGTCAGATGTATTTACCGTTTCTTCTTCCGGGTTCGACCGTGTCAAGTTGTTGTTATTTGCCGAGCTTTCGCACATCATGTGCTTCAGGGCTGAAAAGAGAATGTTTTACATTTCTCTTTTCAGCCCTGAAGAAGCCATCACATGATGTGCGAAAGCTCGGCAACTATCAAAAATTTGACACGGTCCAACCCGGAAGAAGAAACGGTAAATAAATCTCTATAATTTTCCAGAAATGGCAACCTGTTTGAAAACTGCACAAAATACTTTGTGAATTTTCCTTTTTTAATTATTTGAAACTTGATATTTTTTGAAATACTTGAAATATAAATTTCGTGGAAAATATATGTCTAAATTATTGGAGGACTTCGAAATCGATGCTTTTGCTACTAGGTTGAATATTAATAAATTATATAAACTTTTTAAAAGACTGACAAGATCTGTGTTTAGTGACTGTTTTGTAGTAAACACTGTAAGAAATATGACCTTCATGAATACCATAAATAATTTTTTTAAATAATTTTCCAACTCTCTATAGGAAGTTTCGAATTTCCAACTGTAATCCAGAAGTTTTTTTCTTTTAAAATGGCAAAAACTGCCTGCTGGGTGTTTTATTTTTGAGAGGTTTTTTTTAGTCTAGCGTTTTTTTTAGATAGGGGGAATGCCAGATGGATGGGAGGTTGTCTTTAGTAAAGAAATTTTTTAGGCAAAGACTTTGTCGAGAATTGGAGGGATGGAGTGAGAGGTTGTCTGTACGCTTGAGTTTCAGATATGATTGGCAGGAAATAAGATTCATTTTTTTTCCGATTTTAAATATCTCTAAATATCGAAATTTCGCAACACTGGTTGGCATAAAACGTACTCCTTGGAAAGATGGAAGTAATACTATAATGACTTTTTAAAATTGTATTCTAATTTTTTTACTTTAGGCTTATGAAAAAAAAAAAATTATCCAGCGCTATTAGAAACTATATAATTTTCTTAACCATCCTTCGACTTCTACTTTTTCTTATATATATATGAATAAAGCCATCTGGGGGATGATTTTTTAATGCGTTCTGCAACAGAACAAAGTGAGATAATTCATCAACTACTGTGGAAATATTTTTCTCAAAAGTAGGTGCTGAAGGGATTCGAAGTAATAATTACACTGCACAACAAAAAAATATTTTTTGAATGTTTCCTACACTAAATTAGTCTATTTCTACTAATTTTGGGGTGATAAAAACGAAAATAACATTGAAAATTTTTTATTAGCTCTGGTTTTTGAGATATACAGCACTTAATCTTAAAGAGTAGTTATACTATTCGTGAAAAGTGAAAGTACAAAAAACAATATTGTTATGTTTCTTTTAGAATATTTTAAGTACAAAATTGATAAAAAAAAACATTATTCTTAGTGTTTTGACAAATAAAAGAGGTTTGTACCACCAAATTTCAATTAAGTCAATCCGATGTATTGTAAGATCGCTGTCGTTTAGCTTGTCTTTTATAAAACACTTCTGGAGCATCCTGTACTGAGCTGTCTGTACTGAGATATTTTCACATCATGTTTTAGAAGATTCCACTGTTGTAGTCTTGACCCTAACAGCTCAGCCTTTTCCTTAGACAAGCCAAGATCTCTTATAAGGTCACTCAACTCTGCTTGACTAATTCTGTGCGGATCACTAGACCTATCGCTTACATCAAAATCAGGGTCATAGGATGTAGAAGGATGGGTTGCTTCTTGTAAACAGACTTCATCACTTTCCTCTAAAATTTCATAGTTTTGGGGTGGAGAAGGGACTGGCAAATTGTCTGAGTGTGGTACAGGCCGAAGAGCAGATGGGAGATTAGGGTATTTCACCGTTCCTCTTTTCTTCATAGATAAACCTTGCTTAATGGGAGGAGTTAAGCAGAAATAACAGTCGTCTGTATGATTGGTAGGCTCACGCCAAACCATAGGTACTGCAAAAGCCATTGCCCGCTTGTTATTTTTCAGCCACTCTCGCAATATGACGGAACAAGAATTACAACATATATGAGGAGCCCATGATTTATCTTGGTCCCCAACTTTTACACCAAAATAATGTTCATAGGCAGTCTTAATGATAGGTGACATTTTACGTTTCTGAGCCTTAAATGTTATTTCACCACATATATAGCAAAAGCTATCGACAGAATTCACACACTTTCGAGGCATTTCAGATCAGCACTTAAATTAATTTAAAAATCAACTTCACACGATAATTTCAATAGCAACCACGTGCGTACAATTGACAAACTCGCAAAGGTTATGTTTACTACTTATGAACAGCTGATGAGAGGGGTGTTATGTAAACAAACATGTGTACCAACTGTTGGTGATGAAATATTTCATTTGTTGAAAACTCAATATATATATATAATAGAATGATACTATATCTTGAAAACAAGAGCTAATATATAATTTTTATGGTCATTTTCGGTTTTAACACGTGGAAATACATTAAAATCATCTAATTTCAACCCCGAAACAAAAACTTTGTTGTTCAGTGTTATCAGAGGGAGCAAAATAACAAAATTTAATATTTTTAAAAATTTATCTTTAGTGCGGATTAAACAGAAGTTTAATAGAGCTGAAGGTAAAGTTAAATGATGGACACTCCATAATTTTTTTGTTTTTTGTATTTTTTGTTGTCTCTTCATTTTCCTATCTGTCAGTTAACGGGACGGTTCTTAACATACCCATATTCGTCTTTCCTTTTATCTTGGTTTTTTTTATAGCTTTCGGTGGTTTTCTTTTTTATTAGATTTTTTTATAAGTTAGGTAAACAAGGTGGATCATGGTGTATTTCCATGACAAAGAGAGTCATTACCCTGGAAGATCCGTCGTATGAGGGTCAAAGGGGATTGTACGCACCACAGACCGCCTCCATAAATAAAAGAAGTGTTCCAGCAGGCTCCAGGGGGTAGCTTCTTCACTTTTCCAGAGCCTTACAGGGCTAATGTTATTAATAAATGTAACACTTACGTCTAAAGGCAGTAGTCCCATGTGGTGTCCTTAAAACTACGAGTATCTCCACTGTCTGAAAGTCTGTTTTCCTAAAGCTCTTATTTAAAAACAATTAATTGTAATTATGAATATTTAAACTGAAATAAATAAATATTTTATTTGGTTGTTGTTTTTTATCCCACGTAAATTTTAAAGAATTAATGAGAGGGAATAGAATAAAAAATCTAACTGTCCCAGACAGGAATCGAACCTGGATCTCCTGCTATCCGGGCCGGTGCACTTGCCAATTGTGCTACCAGGAATGAGATACCTGGCGCGTCCTGGTAGCACAATTGGCAAGTGCACCGGCCCGGATAGCAGGAGATACAGGTTCGATTCCTGGCTGGGACAGTTAGATTTTTTATTCTATTCCCTCTCATTAATTGTTTGAAATAAATAAGGTTTGATTATAATGAAATATTACCGTTCCGAAATTAGTTTTACAATTACAATACTGTAATTTACTATTTTTTTGGCAATCTTAAAAAGCTTCAAATTATTCAACATATCTATTTTTTAAATAAAAAAGNGAATTGAATAAGACAACTAACACGTCCTGGTAGTATAACTGGAAAGTGCACCGGCCCGGATAGCAGGAGATCCAGGTTCGATTCCTGGCTGGGGCAGATAGATTTTTTATTCTATTCCCTCTCATTAATTGTTTAAAATTTACGTGGGATAAAATACCACAACCAAATAAAATATTTAAATTGTATTATTTCATTAAAATATGTCTGATAATAATTCCTCCCATAGTAATGCGTGTGGGTGTAAAAGAGTTATGGAGTGTGTTGTGTATTTGCACACGGACTCAAGAGTATATTCGTTTCCTACTTTTAGATATTTCTTTGTGTCTAGAGCTTATAGTCGGATAGTTGAAAGGGATAAATAAACAGCTTTTTAAGGAAATTCGTTCTTTGCCGAGAGGGGTTGATTTGAGGTTACTACTGTCGGGGCTGGAGCCTTTGATGACTGCAGTAGAATAGGCTTACAAGGCAGGCGCTCTGCCCGACTCAGATTCCCTGAAGGATTGTGTGGAGGCTTCTTCCTGTGGGAACCCGAGCCGCTCCCGGTCTCCACTCGCTTCTTCCCCTGTTGCATATTTCCTCCGAAAGGGTCTGCTCCGCTGTGTCTGTGTATGGAGGGAAAAGGGCTGTAAGGGCTCTTTAAAACAAATTTTTTAGTTCTCCCCTTCCGGTCATTTGATCAGGACTTTCAGAAGACCCCTGACTCCACTCTATAGAAACACTTAAAGGTCTGCAGCAGGAAATCTCGACTGTCAAACACAGAAATATAAATAGTTTTAGCATAGCAATCAATAAAATACTAATTCAATATTATGATAATCTTTAACTGATTGTATATACAGAAGATAAAATTCTCATAAAGACTACTTCCTAAGAACCCCTTCTTACTGTCTTTATCTTAAATATGCCTAAATTTTTAACCATTCGTGTGATAAAGAAAACTACTTTTAATGTTCAATCTTACCTACCTCTAAAGTATCCAAGTCGTTTCATTACTTTGTTTGCAAAATGTATCATATTATTTGGGGAAAATCTCAAATAAGAAAAAATGACCTTTATTGATCAGTAGCAAGCAAAAAACAAAATTTTTCTTCTTATGCATATCTCGGAAGTTTTTATTTTTTATTTATGGTTATAGATAGAAAGACAATCCGCAGTCTGCCATACTACTCGAGACACTAGAATGGATTAGGTTAGCTCTTATTTTTCGATAAAATAGTCGGTCTTGTACGGGTCAGCCATAGCAGTATGTAGAAGCCCTCTAAAGCAAATTGGCTCTAAGTTGGGAAAAGGTAAAATTATGAATGCGGGGAGCATTATGAACTTGTCGGATTTACCGGACAAAAACTTTGATAATACTTTTTTTACCTCTGTGAAATAACGTCGCTTACGAGCTGATAAAGAAAATTCAAACAGTGATATATCCATTAACAGAAATTAATGATGGGCATTAAAAGACTTCGAGGAATCAAGAAATACAGCTAGGTATGTGTTCTTGACAGTAATCGTTTTTTATCTTTCCTCTTTCGAATCCCTTCATTCCCATACATCTTATAACCTGGCACCTGTATTATACTTACTGTCATTGAGATAGTACTAGCTTTGTTCCACTTACGGCGAGAATATCGAAATCCTCTTGTTCGATGGCCAAGCTGATCCCATCGATGGGTGTGACTCTGCAATTATATGTGCTGACTTGATGACTCCGGGCTCTCTCTCCCCCAACAAGAACCACGAGGTTCGTCAGATCTGTCCCAACCTGAGGGCTGGGAACTACAAAGAGTCGTCCTCCTTCAGACCTATGTCAAGTAACGGATCCATCGACGAGTCTTAAATACCACTGTGTCTACCACATGCACACTTAACAAGAACCCGCGAAATAATAATAAACAACTTATCGACTAAGGAAATCGATAGATGTAGTGGGGTAGAAAGAGTGAGTGAGGGGACATGTGGCTTCAATCCCTCATGCGTCGTAAACTTGTTAGTCGCTCATCTTGTCCTGGTGCCCTCAGGATATTGTCCTGATAGAGCATTCCTCCTCTACTTCATTTCCTCTATTCTCTCTGTTCTTCCTCCCTCACACCCCCTGATTCCCCTTCGCCACTAATCCTGTTTTATCTCTCTGCCCTGAACCATTGCAGTCCTCTTGCAAAAGGGCTACTACCCATTTAAATCGTAACTTTGCGTAACGAACTTTCAGTCTGCTCCATTAGTGCAATTGAATATCAGCAGTCAGCTTCTTCTGCGTCCATCTGCTGCCGGACATTGGAAGAAGTACTCATGGGACCGGGACATCCTGCGACAAAATTATTGGGTTTTGTTTGTGCATGTGTGAGTTTGTCTCTCTGCCTGGTTTTCGACGAACAACCAGCCACACTTTTCAGTTGTTCTTAATTAAATCCGGAATGCTGCTGTTAAATGCAGAGATGAAATGCTAATTTTCGAAAATCGGACTAAAAGAAATGGTGAATGTCAAATGTGGCCTGAATGTTATTTGTGTCAATGCGGATGTAGTATTTAGTCAACTTAACAAATATCTGTTTATTAATAGAATGTCTTTTTACGGATAAAACAGCGAAATCAAATTTATAGGAGTAGGGGTTTACCTAAACCGGCCTAATAGCCTCAATTAGTTGCACTTTTTAATGATATGTGAAATATATATTTTAATTTTAAATTAAAAGAGTTCTTTAATAAGCAAAATCTGACGTATAGGAGTGAGGGATTACCTGAAATGTGAATGTGAATATAAACAATTTTTCTGCATAAATATATTTAAATTTTTGTATAGTGTTTGTGTGTGTGTGTGTGTGTGAAAGGTTTAGAAGCTTTATCCTTGCATAAAAAGCCACTATTAGCTAAAGCAGTCTAAATTCTGAATTAATTTTTTAATTATGTGAAATTCATGAGCTTATCTTAAAATGAGCAATGTGGTAACTCTTGCTAATAACAATCGTATTTTTTCTTATTATGTTTCTGATGTATTTTTTGTAGTCTTGTTTATCACATTTAAAAAAAAAGTTTTATATACTTAATAATTATAAAATTATCTTCTTATTTCAAAATAAGGTGATTTACTGTAAAATAGCTACAGGGGAACTTTTATAATATGATAATTATTTTGTAAAACCTGGAAAATAAATTAGGATTTTCCCAGCGTTATGAGGAAAAAAGGTAATTGGTTATTAGCAAGAGTTGGCATCTAGTTCGTTTTGCGAGACGCAAGTTAATTATGTTTAAGCAGCGCTAGATGGGACAGAGCGCAGAACGGGCTGTTATTCCCATTAATGTTCCATTTGTCGAATTACTGACGCCAACAAGCTCGCAATCATACACACTCGCGAATTCACACGTGGTAACCCCCCCTATTTAAATTGTATTATTTCATTAAAATATGTCTGATAATAATTCCTCCCATAGTAATGCGTGTGGGTGTAAAAGAGTTATGGAGTTAAAATTTAGTTTACTATAATTATATTTAAAATAAGTTTTCCTTGAGTTATGACATAAATATTTTGAATGAAAGAAAAAAAAATCAGACCCTCAGCAACTGCGTAAAGCTAATTTTTGAGCATTATAATTAATAAAAATATGAATTTGAACATTCCATATAATGCATTTGTAATCCCCCGCTTATTTTCGTTCTTTTTAGCCGAGGGAAGAATTTAGCCTTACTTCCCAATCACATAGTGACGTCTCAAGTTTTTCGAGGTTTAAAAACCAATTTTGATTTCAAGATAATTAAACTGGAATAGTTCTTTTCAGGTCAATATTCAAATCTCACTCAATAGACTTTATCAATCGTTCAGAGATTATGATTTCATAACAGCACATAAAACATGTTCTGTTTTATTTGTCCCCATAATAATATTTAACCCACCTTAAAATTTAATAAAAATCTCATTTAAAACCACGGATAACTTCTAAAACCTAGGATAATCTTCGACTGCTGACTTAGTTTCACGAAATATATTTATTGTTCACGTGCATCCTACGAAAGGAAAGTTTTTTTTTTCTTAAAACTCTCTCTCTTCAATTTAGTGGGACGCAGAAATCTTCTACAGAAAACCGATGATGTCGACGCTAGATTATGGTAGAATGATTTTCAACTCGGCTAGCCATCGAACTCCAATTCAAATTAGAGATATATTGATTTAAATATCCAGTCACTGTTGGATCAAACGAAATTTTTCTCTTTAAATTACCGTTTTGCAGCAATCGTTAAATCAGTTTGAACACGATCTAACTATTATTTTTGTGCATTTGGATTTCGCCAGTAAACATAGTTTTCATACCAGAAGCCTGTGGGAAGTTATCACCGAAAACATGGAAAATCACGAAGAAAATAGGTGTGCCCAGGAGAGGGCAAGTGTGCTAAGGTGTGCTCGGGACCATTAGCGACTGTGCTGCATCCCATGATTTTCATTGATTTTCAAAATATCACATTCGTAAATTTTTTTTAAAATTGGGAAAAATCAAAAAAGCAATTAAGTACTAACTTTTGAGTGTGCTAATAATACTTTTGCAATGTCTAAAGATAAATTTGAAGCAAACATAAACATCATCATAAGCACGTGATGTAAACATCACCCTTTTCCTGATTTTTTATGTAAGATTTTGAGGCACTTTTCTATAATTTTTATCTTCAGCGTCCCATTTAAACATTACAAAAGTGTTATAAGCACACTCTAAACTTATTACATAAATGACTTGTTCGATTTTCCACAATTTTTTAAAAAACGACTTGATGTGACTCTTTGTAAATCGCTAAAAATCATGAAATTAGCACAGTCGCTAATTATTGTTGCAAGCACACTTTAGCAAACCTTACTCATACAATAACCAAATTTATATCGAGATTGGCCATGTTTTTAGTGCTAATATCACAATTTTCCTGATTTTTTATGTGCGATTTTGAAGCACTTATCTATGATTTTTTCTACTGTTCTTCAATGTTCCTTTTAGACATTGCAAAAGTGTTATTAGCCGACTCAAGTCTTTTTACTTAAATTGTTTGCTTTTTTTTCAATTTTCTACTATTTTTTTTTAATGACTTATGTTACACTTTGAAAATCTATGAAAATCATGGGATGCAGCACAGTCTACTAGGCACACCCATTTTCTTTATGATTTTTCATGTCTGTGGTGTTACGCGAAGTTATCACCATGATTCTTGGAAGTCGATTTTGGACACTTTATCGGCCGGCACTACTTTCTTAGGACACTGAAAGTGTTAAAAGCACACTCGTTATTATTTCGAAATTTCTTATTTGTGGAACTAACTTCACACAGGCCATATCAGAAAGGTTTTACAATAAAATTATTCGAATTTCTAACCCCTTGTCCGATTCCTAGGGAGTAAGTTCGTGGAGGACCAGTCTACTCTTCTTTTTATACTTCCCCATTTATAGTAGATGACAACTATCAGTGAATGCGTGTGTGTGTGTGGGTATAGACACACAAACACACACACTATATATATATGGTGGTTTCCTAGAAAGGTAAGGCTACCTATTTCATTTAACATAAAAGACACGGTCAACTGCGACTCAGGTTTCATTAATGTAGTACAAAAACCTTTTTCCTCTGTATTCATGGAGTAATTAGTACTTGTTTAATAAAATTAATTATATAGACTATATATATATGGTATATGACGAACAATAGGGTAGAGTGAAAATAAGGACATCTCACATAGACAAATCTACCAGAGCTTAACTTCTATTACTTGTCAGAGAATAAAAACTACATTTATTATACAGTTATGTATATCTATTAACAAGCAGAAAATAACCTATTAAAAAAATGATTGAAAAAAATTAAAACAGTAATTNAAAAAAAAAAAAAAAAAAAAAAAAAAAAAAAAAAAAAAAAAAAAAAAAAAAAAAAAAAAGTACCTTCAATATGAATGGTCTCTCGGCTCTGTCGTTAACGCTTCGTCAGAAAGTGATCCCTTTACCATCTCGGCAACTCATGTTTATGCATTTCTTCACAAGGGAGCGGTGTTTGTTTAATTTAGCCTGTGCTCCGGGGCATTTGTTCGGCTCGAGGCCATCGCCAGCAATTAGCAGCGAGTTTATAACTGTCTCACACAATGGGATATGGCCTCTCTCTCACTCTCACCCCTCTCATTCTCTTTCCAAACAACCGTCCGGGGGCCGGTATTTTCGTAAATGTTTTCGGCAAAAGCGTATGGCGTTCGGGTGTCATGAAGTTCGGGACAGAGAGAGTTGACAGCTCAAACGATGCCTTCTGGTAACACTCCGTCTCTCCACATCTCGCCGTTCTTCTACAAACACACCTTCGGCCAGACACACTCACATGCTTGCATGATATCTAATGTTCAGCGAGGTAATTATTACGATAATCCCTAAACAGAACGGGAAAGTTGGCTAACCTGGTTTAAAATTCATTTCATACCCCTCTTTACCCACTCCACCATCCCCGAGCGCTGTGTATTTATATTCTACCTCCCCCTCTACTCCATCCCTTCAAAATTCCCAGCTGACCGTGTTAATTATTTAGCTTTTTCTAATTTTCTCTTTCTTCAGGGTGTTTTTTTTTATTCCTTTACCCTGTTTTGTTTTAGACGGTCTTTTAAGATTTATAGTCCATTTCAGGGCCCTGCAATTTTGCTTGTTTCATAACCACAATATTTCTGAAATTTTTTGTCTGTCTTTCGAATGAGTTACAAAGATATATGAGTAATTCTGAATTATTTCTTTATCCGATTTTCCTCAATATATACTTATCATCAAGCTTTGAATTTAAAAGTAACATTTTAAATTTAATTTAAATGTATAGGTAATAAAAGCCATACAATTTTAGTTTAAGACTGATGTAAATTTCCACACTTAATGGATCTATTTCGCTGTGTAACTAGAAAATGATTTTAATCAATAAAGAAATCTGTGTTGAGTTCTATTACTCTAAACTAAAAATTACGATACTTTAAAAAAAAAAGTTGTTCACCTTCAGTGATGTTCTTTCACTTCTATTGATCAGATTTTTAAAAAAATAAAAATTTGAAACTGTGGCTAGAAGCGAGTAGAAAGACATTTTATTAACTAAATTTTTTTTTTATTTGACCGGTAGGATTGGAAAATATATCGAAAAATTTAATAATTAATTAAATTAATAAAAGCCAAAAATTAATGATGAAATTAAAAAAAAAATCTTAAGGCAACCTATACTCATTTAGTATTTACTAAAATGCTGAATTTACCATATATATGCAATGTTATGTTCTCTTCTAGCTAATTAGGACAATTAGGACTTATAGAGACCTCTGTTAAAACTCGTGGTAATAAACACTTTATCCAGAAAAAGTTTTTGTCTTTGAGTATAAACGAACAGCATTTTAACTCATTGCACCACTGCTGATTTTTCTTGAGTATAAGTATTGATTAAAATATTTAAAATGTGTAAAAATATTTATTCAAAAGTTTTTTTTCTTTCCTTCTCAAACACAAACACATGCACGGACGCACACACACACACACACACACACATACATATATTTCTAAACGTGAGCAAATTCAAAAGGAATGTAACTGTTAAGGTGGTTTTCATGACATATGTTTCGATATTTATCTATAGTACAGACCGTCCGTTAGGATGATCATGGTGGAACTGCAGTTCTTACCAATATGTCCCCTACCTATCATAGTTTACTCTCCAGACCTACTGAGTCCCTTCAATCTACAGCAGTGTCAATTTCTACAACCTCTTATCCTATTGTCCAACATATAAGCCAATCACTACACCAGCAGTGATTTCCACTTTCTTCAAAGACCTTAGTCCCAGTTTCCTTGCCGGTGGAGACTACAATGCAAAACACTTGCAATGGAGATCGAGAACGACTAATGCTCGTGGCCGTGCTGAATATAATACAGTATTATCCCACACAGATATTCCTTCCCCTACCACCTATTGGCCTTTGGACGTGAACCGCATTCCTGACGTCCTAGACTACTTCATCATATAAAACCTTACTCCTATTCATCATTCCGCTTCGAACTTAAACGAGGACTGTGGTCAAAAGAGAGCTCGTTTATAGCTGGATCATGCAGTTTATAGATGATGTTATAATGCTCTTAACTATTAACCTCCAGCAAGATATATGTACGGCTAATCTTAAAACAAAATTTACCAAATACTTTCCGAGTCCCAAAAACCAATTCTAAATTGGCTTAAAAAGCACATCATTACGATACGCCTTGCAAGGGCATTGTTCCAAAAATATAAACACCCCACAGATCGCAAGGCCATTAATCGTCTTTCCCGACTCGGAAAACAGAAATTAGGCTCTTTACAAAATAAGGCAATTGATGCCCTGTCAGGAGACGACTTGATAGCTGCTCGCAGAATCCCTATGTGCCATAAAGTTGAGGAAATGTTTGCCCAGCATCTCAAACAAGCATTTGCTCCTCATTCCTTAAACCTGACCAGTGCCTACAGGCTGAGGAGTTTCTGAACCTATGCCTATGCCACTCAAGGCAGTAACACTTTCGAGGTGAAGTATATAATCTCTCATCTGCCTATGCGCAAATCACCCGCATATGATTTATTTATTCACCTGCCAAATTCTCTGTAATCATCGCAAGAAGGCAATTGTATTCCTAATCTACATTTATAATTATATAATCCGAACTTCCTACTTCCACTATTACCCTTGATCTCACCGTGGTATAATTCTTTTTCCTATACTTTCTAAGTTTTCGAGAGAAAAAATTCTGTTACAACGGATGAAACCGACTCATACCAACTCATTTCTTTCCTTCAGTTTTCCCTAAATCATCAGTTCGGCTTTCGACGTAAGCATTCTACTGTCTAGCAGGTATTTCGCGTCGTAGACTACATTTTCTCTTCCCTCGACCGCAAAGATTACATACCAGGAGCTTTTTAAATTGTTTCTTAAGCATTTGATAGAGTCTGGCACAGTGGTCTTCTGTTTAAACCGAAATCCATATTTCCTAGCAACACTTACTTTTTTCTTAAGTCTGATTTATCCAAACGTTTCTTTAGGGTTTGGCAAGGATTAGACTACTCCGATTTTTACCAAGAGGAAGCGGGAGTTCCTCAAGGTAATGCGCTTGGACCTATTCTATTTATCCTGTACATTGCTGACATCCCTACTCATTTAAGTATCCTCTTAGCTCTATTTGCTGATGACAAGGCTATCCTATCTTCCCATGTTGATACTAAAACTACTTTTACTAAAACCTACAAAATTATTTCGAAGATATCAAACAATGAAGAATAAAAATTAAAGAAGCGAAATGCATGAACTTGTGAAATATAACAATCTTCTTTATCTCATTTAAACTTCGTTCGTTACCTGGGGTTCCATCTTGGCTTAAGAATCACATTGGGCGAACATACTGAAATAAAAAGACATGAACTTCAATCTTAAAATAGAAAACTGACACTCTTCTAGTTTTTACATCGACCAATCTGGACGTACGGTGTCAAATTCTGGGTTGCCGCCAAGCCTTCCAACATGCAATGAATCCAGTCCTTTCAATCCCAAACCCTCAATAATAAATAATTTTTCTTATTACATATCCAATTACTCTTTTCACCACGACTTTAATATCACTTTCGTTCAAGAACTCATTTCTTTCTAATTGTTTTTACAGTAAACTGCCATACCATCCTTATCCTTTTATTAGACTTTGTCTTTCAACTCCAACCTCTACAACCCTCACCGTCGACTTAAACAAATATTGCCTCGTGATCTTCTGGTAACATAGTTTGCAATTAATTTGTGAGTGGTGTCATCGGTCCCCTTCTCTTTTTTTTGCGAATGTTATTTTGTTATTCTTTAGTTATTCATTGTATTCAAATTAAAAAATATTTTTATATTATCTGATATATAATAAATAAATGAAAGTTAAACAAAAACTGTATTCTCTGATCCTACGTACTAAACATATAAAATATTTAAAA
>KZ806962.1:1129041-1146089 GCA_000696205.2 Oncopeltus fasciatus | reverse complement strand
TTTAAGATAAGACTTTCTTTAATTTTAATGAAGTATTTTATTAAAATAGTTTTTACTTGTCCAAATTTAATCTAGATTAGTAATTGGCTGTGGTTTATATTTGCTATAAATAATGCCACGTTTGGTCTATTGCCCACCTGAAACCTCATAGTGGAAATTAATATAGATTATTTTGTGCATCAGTTGAAATTTACAAAATGTGAAAGGTGTGAAGTTATCTCCTGTTGAATATTTCAAGTCCACTCTGGCGCAAATTCAAATTGCATAAACATCTCGTGTGGATTAAATTAAAATTACAATTCATTTATATCGCGCGGGAAAAGGGCTCTGGTCTCTCCTGGTATGGTCACCACCATATAACTTTCCTCATATGCCTAATCATATGCTCTTTTTATACCGTCATGAAATTTTCACTCTTCACTCTTATCTACACATGGTTTTCAGGTACTCGAGGTCTTAATTCCCTCTATATTTATTCTCATTATTTTCAGATATAATTGCTCTTCATCGTGTTGGTCTTCCAGACTACAATTCCATTGTTTTTTTTCCTCCTAATTAAACCGCAATAAAAATTTCTATTCGTAGAAACAAAGCCACAAAGATACAAAGGATGTGTCATCCATTCAATTCATTCCTCTTTTCAAGAATAATAGGAGGATTTGGTCTTAGAAATTGGATAAACAAAAACTAATTTGTTTTTTGTATTAACTAAATAATTAATTTTGTAATACAATTTTGTATCAATGCCGATGTTTCAGCTTAAATTTAAGGCCTTCTTCAGGACAATGGGAGTGATAGAGAGAAAAATACTCTGGAATGACTGAACCGTGATTTAGCAGGAGACTCTCTCCCTTTATCAACCCCATTGTTCTGAAATTTTTGCCGAAATGTTGTCAAAATAAAAACGGTTTTGCTTTAAAATTTAGTTTTTATTTATTCGAATACCAAGACTGGATCCCCGACCAATCCCACCTCATTAAGTTCGACGGTCATCCAATTATATCCCAAAAGAATATTTTTCTTACCAAAGAGCTCTTATGACCTCTCGACTTTCGCAGAAGAATGATTAACCAAAATCGTAATTCTACCCCCCAAAAATATTCCCTCAATGTACGAGATACAATTTGTAGAATTCTCTCCCTAATTGTATTCACATTTTCACGTACCGAATTCTTCTAAAGTGATACAATCAAGAAACAGAAGTATTATTTAATAAGCTTTTGTATAAATGAAATTGACATGAAAACTCTTTATTCATAACTATATACATTTTGTATATACAACAATACTGTTTTATACATAAGTTGTCAGGCAGATTATAGCAGTGCCCAAAATTTAATACATATATTTTATCCTCTTTAAATGTACAACAAATACTGATTAAAGATACAATAACATAATATGATATTTATAGTTATAAAATTAAAAGTTACAATTATTCATTGCTAGTACATTAAATACACTAACAATAAATTATTACCATATATATGCATAGTACTTCAATTTATACGTATATATGAATATAAGACCTCTACTTAATGTGATATGTAATATTTACATATACAGAAGCTATATTTTTTTTATTAAATAACTACTAATTGGTAATGGGAGGTTCCTTATTATTAGCAGTTCCTTATCAAGAAGGCTTCCTGTTTTTAATAAATTTCATTGGTATCCGTATAACGAATTTTTCATTGTAATGAATATTAAATTAAAAAAATTAACACTTCAATTTTTTTTTAAGTAAAAATTGTGTACTTGTATTTGTATTTATAAATGTTATATGTATTTTTTTTTCCAAAATACTATTATAAAAAATTACCGAGCGAATGAAAGTAGCTTTATATTATTGTACGTAATGATTAATTCCTTCTTTCTAGACAAATCATTGATAATAAATTAATTAATTAAATCATTTGTAAAAATTAATAAATAATAGTGAAACAGTATTGGTAAGATATATGCAATGAATATATGAAAAAAGTAAGGAAACATTGACTAAATGTTTCCTATTTACTATTACCATAGCATGAGTGGGAATCATGAAATAATGAGTACCCCATACTGTTTCGTACTCACTAAAGCCGGAGACGGGTTTATGTCTGTGATTCGGGCGCCGGCAATTTCAGCAAGGACCAGGCTTCCGTAGAGTTGGCCCATACTTTCAGGTATGTCATTCGCGTACTCNGATAAAAATTACAAATTTTGTCTCTTAAAGTTTTATTTCCGAATTTTTAAATTTTATATTTATAACTATTTTTCTTCAAAAATAAAGAAAACACTTTGTACCTTTTTAACTGTTTTCTAATAAAATTATAACTTATTTATACCATTATTTTGTAATTAAATTACTATTTTGAAAAAATGTAATGAAGTATATAATGAAGCCTTTATAACATTACATTATTACTATATTGCAATAATAATGATCAAGCGACAACTAGAAAAATGTTTCAATGTTTATAGTAATAAAATTATTTGGCTTAACAATTTAAAGTTGTTAAAGAGCCAGGATACTGTGATTTGTACTGTGAGGTACTGTGAAAAACAATTTTCAAAAAGTTGCTTTTTTGCTTTCAAATTTTTCTAAATGATTGAAGCATCATCTAAATTTAATTAATTTTGAACTGCTACAACCTATGTTTTGACAAGTAGCTCGTATAATTATTACTTCTGTTAATAATAGTAAAGGTAAAAATTTCAAAAATCGCTAATCGAATGAGAAAATATTAAAAGAGAGATCACTGATAATGTAATTGTGTTCTTATTTAAATTAGAAATACTTCTGAATCATTTTTCAGAAAAATAATATATACAATGGGCCACGATCTAATGTGAAAATAATATGGCTATGTTTGAATTATTTTTTTATTGTTTTTCAAAATACTTTTTCAGTACTTTTCAGCACCGAAAAATATTTGACTGCAATATAAAAAAAAGATTTTAGGTAAAATAAACAAAACCATCTTTGACATAAATAAAAACGCCTTCCTAATTTTCCTTATTTAAATAAATAAGGATTTATGTGTAAATTTAATATTTTTTCCATTCATATATGTGATGAAAAGAATGTTATATTAGCTTAGATCGTGACCAGAACTGAATACGGCCCTTTTTGCGCAAAAAAGCACTCATTGTAGTAGTAAAAAAGAATACAATAACTTTGAATCCCAACAACCAGTAAATTATATATATATATATATATATATATATATATATGTGTGTGTGTTTTAGACTTACTGGCTGCAAGTCACAAACAAATTGATATTTGACAAAAAAATTATATTCACAATAAGATGTTTTGCTGACATACTTTTTATATCTACCAGCTATTTTATGAATCCCAATGGTTTTAAATTGATACATGCATATCTTGTTGACAAATAGAGGGCATTTTAAACATTTTGAACTTTGAATAATTTTATTTATATAGTTCCTTTCCTATTTATTACTGTATACAATACCATGACTAGACGTTTTAGACTTCTATCCATATTAATCATTCTATATTAGAGCTCTTTAAATTTCATTGCTACTATCATTAATTATACTAAAAATAGAATGGCTGTTTTAAATTTATAAAAATAAATTCATGGTATTAGCAATGTTGAGAAATGAGTCCCACACGGCGCTAGTGAATCTGAAAAAAGCCTTNATTTTTTTATTTGTGTTTTTTTGGATCTACCTCGACCGAACCCCAACTAAAATCATCTTAGAATAATATCTACGGTCAACAAACTCTCTTTTTGAACATACTGTTATCTTAATTGCTATTATTATTATTTTTTTTTTTTTTTTGAAGCTCATGAGTGTTGTTCTAGCATTAAATCTCTTTCAATTTCTGGATCGTACCCTCGAAATTAAGATTTTAAAAAAATTCAAAAGAGGAAAAACTACTGGTAAATCACGCCGCCACAGGGAAGGGCTAGCTCTGCAAGGAGGTGTATTTTGAAGTTATTTTCCAAGTCCCAGGACTTAGTCAGAAGCCTTGAGTTCGCCATTCGTGACCGTGCCGGCCAGGATCATGCTACTGGTTCCACCATTGGTCGTTTCCTGCAAACAACAAATACAATCAACTATGTTTGGCAGGAGAAATGTGACTACTACCAAAACTAAAATTTTTAAAAAGTAATTTAGTATTAAATATAAAATAATCTAGCTTTGCGTTAATTTTTTTCATTTTTCAAAAAATCTTTATTAGAGATCTTTGCTAAAATTTATTATTATATTTTTTAGAGAGCTTTGATAAAATATTTTTGAAAAAAATCCTAACCAAATCAGGTAAACAACTTTCTTGCCATATATCTGTCTAAAATCTGTTTCATTTTTTTTGTTATTTCCTCAAAATCGTTGACTACCAACTCCTCGTAGATTCAATTTTTTTTATGAGACTTCTTTTAAATAATTTGAATAATTTCTTTTAAATTCTTCAAATGATTTTTCTTAGAAATATCTAAATGTATTGTCATAAAAAATTTTACCTTACGCTTAAACACACACAACCCCGTTGGCTTTAGTTACTCGCATGCTAATCGCCCTGGATTTATTTACCAGTTTGATAGTCATAAGTTTAAAATAAAATTCCTCGGAGGAGGCTGTCTGCAGCCCTAAGATTTTAGAAGGAAATATCTCCCCACCCCTCGGATTGATGATACCCGTTAGTCAACTGGGGATAACTCATTTAAGAGAATAAAGCTAAATCACAGGTCCTTCAAGGTTAATGAGGGTTGAGAACTGGGCTAATCACTACGCTCCCAGAAAGAATTCTGATTACCAAGTCTAAAATTAGACAGTGATCAACCATCAAGAATTATTGGGACTTATCTTATAGATTCCTTAAGCACAATTCATGTTAGAGGGGCGTTAGGTTCTCTGCTACACTTGCAGATCAGGTAGCCCCAATGTTTAGGAAAATTTCGTAAGATGTTTGAGAAAAGTGGAAATTGAGCTCATTGGAAGTAGAGGAACGGAGGTAGTAGGTTTTAAGGATAGGTTGATAACAATCTTCATAACGGAACCTGGCCTAACTATAGTGTTATGCCTACTGCTGGGAAGTTTTTTCAACTTATCCCCTGCTAACTCCCTTTCTAGTGGCCTACTCCGGACACTCTCAGCGCCACTTCTGCAATCTTTTATGAAAAATGTTCTAGCGTCCACAATTTTAAAAATAATTTAGCTATATTCCTTCAGTTTTGTACCAATTTTTAAATATTTTCAACGAATAATCACCGGTATTTTATATATATATATATAGTATTAGCAATCCTTCTCCTTAGAAATCCTCCTCCTTAGCAGTCCTTAGCAATCCTCCTTAGCATCCTCCTTAGCAATCCTCCTTAGCACTCCTTAGCAATCCTCCTTAGCAGTCCTTAGCAGTACTCCTTAGCACCTTAACAATCCTCCTTAGCACCTTAGCAGTACCTTAGCAATCCTCCTTAGCAGTCCTTAGCAATCCTCCTTAGCAGTCCCTTAGCGATCCTCCTTAGCAAATCCTCCTTAGCAATCCTCCTTAGCAGTCCACCTAACCATACTATATATATATATATATATAGTATTTGGAATCATTTAAAACAAATTCGGTATTTAAGCTTCTACGGTATTTAAGCTTCTACCTTAGGGGCGCCGGGATAGCTCAGGGGATCTGTACGGGTCTCGCAATCCTGACGCCGCGGGTTCAAATCCCGCCCAGGTCAATCTTTTATTTATAATATAGAAGCTTGTCCTGAGCCATGGGTGTTTAAAAAAGGGTGGCAACCTGTAGATAGCCCCTCCCTCCAATGACCCTAAGTGGTTGCAAGGGAGGCTAACACAGCAAACAAAAAAAAAATAAATAAGCTTCTACCTACAAAAGCTTAGACGAGTTCGTTAATGGCTCATATCAGAGGGGTGTTATGAGGAACACCAAAATTTGTAATCTTATTATTTTCGATATTTTTCGTTATAAAAACGTCCATAAAACATATTAGGTGTATAATTTTTATTTTCTAAAATTTGTGTTATTAATTTGTTACAGCATGTAATAATAAAGGAAGACTCTAACTTCTATGGTTCAGCAATTTCCTTACTCTCTGGCCAGTATATAGCATAGCTTTGTTTGTTTACTCTGTTCTCCCCTGCTTGTAAATTAATTTTGTCCTTTACTCTTATTTATATTTATCTTTAGTGAAAAGTGGTAAGTTTTCTTTAATTACGCAGCTCCTCAGGTCATTGATACCAACGGTACCAATGGATACCAATGGCTATTGAAACCATTGGATAACCAATGGATCTGCGTTACCGATCAATGAAGTTAAGCGTCCCGCTTTTAAGTGTAAAATGAATGACAGAGCTACTTCATTAAACAAATTCAGACTAATAAGAGAAGCATATTGCCTAAAGTCTCAAATGCAATCTGTTAAAAGTCTTTAGGCTGCAGCAGATGTAATGGAATAAAAATGGATTTGGTGATTGATAGGATAAATATTTACAAGGGTATGAATTAAACTGCGGAATTGATTTTTAGGATTGGGGGCTTAAATGAACTCTAATTTTTAAATTAACAGTCTGGAAGCTAATTTCTGCGATATATCTTATCATAATGTGACATGAGACTTTTATAGACTATATAATCTATAAAAAAAATGGTTGAGTTCGTTTTTGAGGCAAGTCAAACGGTCAGAAGTGAGTTATTACCTGAAAATTTAGGAGCGAGTAAAATAAACCACTGACGCTATCGATGGCCTCAATAATTAGTTACTTTAGACAAATTAAATGATACATTAGCGTATTATTGCAATGAAGTTGTGCAGAAGAATGTACCATTTCAAAGAAATTGTTTATCCCAACAAAATATTTTAACTATACGGGTTATAAGTTTAATTGTCCTTTTTTAAATTTGGCATGTCTAAAATATTAGCTTCTTGTTATTAAGCAAAAATAGACGAATGAGAGGTGAGGTTCTCACAGAATGTCTTTGTGATAAAAAAGAGAAATAAATTTCTCGCTGCTGTGGGAGTAATCTTTGCTTTAGAGTAATGAAACTAAATACAGATTTGTTCATTTATAGAGGATGTAAAAACTTCAAGTACAAATGTTCATACCAAGCTGTGGAATTCGCTTAGTTTACTCTGTTCTTATGTTTTGGAATTTAACATATTTCTGTTATTTTCTTCTACTAAATTAAAACATCATGTTTATATTTTACACTTTAATTATTTCAATTTGAGAGTGGTATCATTGGTCACCTTATCTCCTAATGTGATTGACACTGAATGTCATTTTTTTTAAAATTCATTGTATTGATCAAATTACAAAATGTTCTAATTTAATAGAATGTAATAAATAAATAAAAGTTTAATGTATATTTAAAAAAAAATTATGTCAGTGCTATCATTTACTTTTCTCACGACTGTGTAATTTTTTAAAGCTCTGACAGTGCCTAGTCAAAGCTTTTGAGAATAATAAAGATACTGATTAGAAAAAAAAAAAAATTGTATTTCTAATCAACAATTTTACTCAGCCCCAAGTATGAGCCCCTTATCCTTAATTAATTAGCTTTAGGAGGTCTTTATTTTTCATTATGCCCCTTTTAATTTTTTTTCCCCCGCCTTAGAATATTCTCTTTTTGATTAGAATTTTATATTTTATTTTAGCACTTCTGTTATCTTTTCATGTTTGATAAATAAACGATTCTTGATATCCGAAAGCACATGATCTTTCTGTATAGTTAATACACGAAAGCTTATTAACCGTCACGTTTGTCACTGATTATCCCTGCGAGTCGGTAAATTTATTGTTATTAGAAAATTAATTTTACGATTGAAAAGAATAGTTGAATTTTATTAATTAAATCCTTTTATTTCGATGAAAATGATAACTTTATGAGGCAAGATATATTCTTCAGTAACTCTCTGATATTACTTTGAAAATTTGATGTATTTTTCATGTCGCTATACAGTAAACACTCTGTAATCATTGATGGTGATTACATGACAAGTGAGACGGACACATGGAGGGTGGGATGGTTAGGAGCTTTTACAGTCAATAATCTAAAGGGTTATTTAACTACCAATAAATACAGAACTATCATACCTTGTAATACGTCTTCATTGGTTTCTGCAAACCATCTTCTGTTGGCGAGAGCTTTCGGACATTGTCCATGTTCTTGGCCGAATACATGTGTTCACTGTCACTGTCTGTATTCTGTGAGTTGGTCAGATGTGTCAGGTATAAGAGTCGTTTAGCTATAACGGTCGCTTTGTCGGCGATAAGGTCTGTCTAACACGGGAGTTATAAGGGTCAGTATCTCTTATTTCAGGTATTAGTCGAGGCAGGGATTAGTTGTAATCTCCTATGTTAAAGTGTTCAATGTGTTCCGAATGTTTTATGTAAATATGTTTGTGTTTGATAGTGTCTGACTATGGATTATACTGTCTTATGTCCTTTCGCGTTGTTGTCGGTTTGTGTGTCGTCTGTTCGTTTTAGTAACAGTAGAGATCTGGATAAGGCGACCAACCCACAGAATACAAACGCAGAATACTGACAGTGACAGTGAACACATGTATTGGGCCTCGAGGATGGACAATGTCCAAAAGCGCTCGCCAACAGAAGATGGTTTGCAGAAACCAATGAAGACGGATTACAAAAGGTATGACAGCTCTTACAGTCATTATTTTCCCGTACGCTAATCTTCTACCTGCTACCCATGAGTGACCAACTACTAACTAACCTGTCACAGCGTGGCTCCTCGCGGTTGAGAGTAGGGCTTGCAGACTTCCCAGGATTTCAACGAGAAACTTGAGGAAATTCTTACTCTGATAGCTGTCATAGAGTTCTCCAGAGACTTTTCGAAGCATTTGTAAATTTCAGTATAGTGGAGTAGGTAGTAAACAATATATTTAATTGTTTAATAACATTCGACGAGAAGCATTTTTATTATTATTATTAATTTAGTTGCCTTAAATTTACGTAAGTAAACAATAGGGAAAGATAAATGTATAATGATTAATAACTTATTACCAATGTCCGTATTGTAGGATCCGTAATATATGCTATACGTTACGTTAGAGATGAGACTAACAGTTATGATAATGATTATTCCAGTGTTATCCAATATGATAATGATTATCCACGAATTAGAGTCTATAATTATGATAAATATATTTAAAAAATCGCATGAAAAATCTTGATAAACCCTTCAATTACGTTTTTTCTTCTTCATTTATGGGTTGCATGTATATGATTAGGTAATATGTAGCTAAAAAACTTATACTCCACAACCAACAAATCGTCTCTCTTCGTATTTTCTTTGACACACCCGACTTCACTTACTATACAAAGAATTATTTAAGACTTTAGATAGATTTAAGAAAATAAATCTCAAAAAATATCCTAACTAAGTCCAAGTTCCCAATGACAATGAATGTTTGAATGCTTATTTTGTAAATCATTACTTTTGAAATCACTGTATTCATTATACAATTTATCATCAAAAATTAAAATATAAATAAATGATGTAATCATATACAAAATAATATTACTGAGCAACCAAAAAGCCAACCAGGGATCTTTTCAACCTGGAACATAAATTTGGAATTTTCTAATTCAAATTTTAAATATTATCGATAATTTATTATTGTTTTATAAATACTTTTTTAATTCTGCCAAATTTTAAAATTAAAGTAATTTTAAAAATTAAACCCATAATGTTAAACCCATTTTTAAGAAAGAGTATTTTGATTTTACTGGCATTATACTTATTATCTGTTCCCCAACCTACCAGTGAACTAGGTACATTTTCCTTTTACTAATTTATACCACCTGGCTAGCAAGTCTATACCTATACCTGCGTTCTTACCCAATTAGATTATATTATTTTTTAGGGTTTATTGTAATTGGAGTACATAACTATAAAATTCAAAATTAGTTTTTTTCTCAAAACTGGATTGTTAAAAATTAATCTGGAATTTAAAAATATTCGTATAAAAACTTTGGACTTGGACATCTCCGGATCGATACAGTCAGAATATATTTTTGGATCTGAGGAATCTGATTGGAAATTAATCATTCATGTACTTAGCTCTCAAAATTTTTAGTGGTCGATCAAATGAATGGCAGTAGGATTCTAGGATCGATCACAAGGGTACTACTTTGGCTCTTAGTTGAGGATATTTTTGTAACTCATAAGTTAATAAAAAGGGTCATTCAAAGCACTCACAAAGGCATAATTTAGGTGTAAAGCATTCATTATGCAATCCTATGTCCGCTGAGCTCACTAGGAGAGCTGCTGGAAGTTTTACAATTTTTGAAGTGTACTCAACTGTATTTCCGAAGAACTAAATTGAAGTTGTGATTTGTTTTATGCAGAGTGAATAAATAAAATATATGTTTATCACTCCATACTGAGTGCTCCTTATCCATGCTTTATTTTAACAAATTCCAAGGGAAATACTAAAAATAGAAGTCGCAATCAGTTTTCCCTTCTTTGGTGTGATGAGTAATTGACATTTTACTTATTTTAACACAATTACTGTAAATCTATAATGTTTTATATACTTATATTGATATCCACTTTGATAAGTAAATGTAATTAAATGATATGTCCGTTGCGAACTATAATCATTGCACTTATAAAAAATAATATATTTTCGTATGAGCACCCGCCAGTCTGGTAGACAGATGACCTTTTGCTGTCGAGGGGAGCCATTCAGACTTTAGCTAAAGGAGAGGATAACACCTGCTTACACGTACTTATTCTTAAATTTTCATGGTAATGAGCAAACCTTCTCCCTGCAAAGCGACATTTTATTTACAAATTTTTTTTCTTGTATACATGCTTATTATTAAGCCATCAAATTAAAAAAAAATGTTTTATAAGCAGAAAGTAATAAATTTATAAAAAAAAAAAAAAAAGATAATATCTTTAATGAAGATACTGAGGTTTTCTTAGTTACGACTCTTTAAACATATACTTTTACCCTTTATTTAAATTACCCCACTGAAAGGACCAGGAATATGCATGCATTGCATATTTTCATTTTCACATTTGCTGTTTTTATTATTTGTCACATAAATCTTTTACATATGCCTACATAGTTATAAGTTATCTCTCTCTATAATTTTTATGTATTTTAGAAGACTGTTTTGCAAGTGAAATTAATGTTTGGCTTTGTGAAAAGCTTATAGGAACATCTAGTCGGTTTGTTGGGACTTGCAAGTCAGTATCTGTTTCAGATTCGGGATTAGTGTTACTTGTCATTTTGTCCCTTCAAAAGAGGGTATTTTTGTAAGTTTTTCAGTTCTGGACAATTCGCCCTCAATTCGAATTGCTGGGTATTTGAGAGTATGAAGACTTAGTCAGTAATTTTGGTCAGTTACACCTTCAAATAGTTCTACTTGAGGGCTCTGTTGTATTGGTGCTTCTTCTTTTGTAAACTATTTGATAATCGTACTCCTCTAGTTTGAGTTTCCGACGTATCAGTTTGAGAACTTGGTTTCGCAATGGAAAACAACCAGGGTAGGGGACGATGGTCACAATATATATTCGGTGGTATAGGTATAGGCCTGAAATAGTTGTTTTTCCCCACACAGCTGAGAAGATTCCTTGCACAATTGTTGATAAATGAGTCTCTGGCTCATTGTGGGTTCTGCTTGCATAATTGAGGGTTCCACGGATAAGGGGAACAGGTTACTTGTCTGCCGAACGATCACGAGGAGGACACACAGTAGTGAGGTGACACATTTAGATCGTGACAGAACATTGACATTCAGGCAATCGGTTGTAAGTGAATCTACAAGGCATACGTACGATAGAGATGGCTCCTCCGACTAGACAGGCGTCGTGGTTTTCCTGTGATAGGTCGTCGTCTGAGGCCTGGCCGGTCATCTCAGCATCCTCGCAGTCCTGGGGACAGAAAACACCTTTGAAATTGCAAGTCTCTACTAAATTTGCGTAGAAGAGAGACGCTATCATAATATCCATAGAATATTTCATTTATAAGAAAAACAAATTGGTTACCAATCTCAGAAAAAATGAAGTGTTACAAACTCAGTACTACTTGGGAAGTAGTATGTATCATAATGTCCAAAGAATATTTCATTCATAAGAAAAACAAATTGGTTACCAATCTCAGGAAAAATGAAGTCTTACAAGCTCAGTACTACTTAGGAAGTGGTATGTATCATAATATCCAAAGAATATTTCATTTATAAGAAAAACAAATTGGTAACCAATCTCAGGAAAAATAAAGTCTTACAAGCTCAGTACTACTTGGGAAGTGGTATGTATCATAATATCCAAAGAATATTTCATCTATAAGAAAAACAAATAGGTTGCCAAGCTCAGGAAAACTGTTTTTGAGAAATAAAGTATTATACCGACTTTATATGTATATACTAGTGGACTAGAGAAGATGCTTAGATTACACTTACTTAACAAATCGCGCACCAACGACTATAGCCATAGCCTGTATAAACACAAAGCTTTGAACTAGATACATAGGATACTGAAAATGATAAAAAATCTCGGAAAATAAGTGCCGAAAAAACATTAAAGACCATAGGCAAAGGGGTTTTAACAGTTTTAGCCACTTAGAACTTTTTTTAAACAAGTGAGCAAAGAAAAACGAACAGATAAACAAAAAACATCAACCCAGGCTTACTCTATCATAGCCATAGGACTTCGGAATATTTCCAAAAATTGCTCAAAATCACATTACACAATTATCGAACCATTAATAAAATCATAACATTCTAAATGACTATTAAAATCATAAAATATCCATGTAAGCCAGAGGGTGGGTATATCTAGATTATCTGCTTCCGGAGTAAAACAATTATAATGCTACACACTACATTTATGACTGACTAAGTTGGAGGCGATTAAAGATGGCGCCCTTCAGGGCTGAATGTTAGCTGCTGTACTCTGAAGGCGATCCGTCTCTCGGCGCAGATCAAACAGCCCTTGGCAAGAATAACGAGACCAAATGACCAGGGAAGGGCGGGTCCGGAACTCACCACCTCAGAAGTGGAATTTCCACTAATGGATTACTTAACAGCCTGTCCATGCCTAATGATGACTGACTGACCGACCTTATCTCGCCTTCCACTTAACTTTCCACCTCGCTCTTCCATCTTAACAATGCTCCCCTCCTCGTCGAGTCCCAATCCCTCACGAGTATTCCCTCCCAAGACTTTAATGAACCGGGTAAGAGATATTTTGTGTAAGAGATTAAGTTTCCTTCAGTGCCTTACACAAGATATGACAGATGAGAATATATCGCCTTCCAGCCTTCTTCTGCCAGTGACAAGCTCTTCCTCTACAGTAAATTACATTTCTTTTCCCAACTTATACTAAAAGTTCGGGGGTTGAGTGTGTTTCTATGGGAGTAATTTTGATAAAATTTGCGAAATCGTTCCTTGGAAAAATTCACAGAACAGATGTAGAAGAAAAATCCGTGTTTCAAAACTTTACATTGATATAATGAAATAAATTTACCTTTTGTGTTATCTGTAATATATATTCATTTCTTCTTCGATGCATATAATAATAGGTCCCTCCGGTCGGTTGCTCTCAACTCCTGATTTTTATATGAAGTATAATTAAATTCATACAAAATAATAAGCAAACGTGATTTTCTTAATCTTAGATGATTTTAGTTGGGGTTCGGTCAAGGTAGATCCAAAAACACAAATTAAAAAAATGTATTTTTTAATAATGGATTATCTGCCAACGTTTCGGCTTACATTGCAAGCCATCTTCAGGGCTGTAGAAATACAATGTCATGAGAATACAATCATAATTGAAATTAGTGTAATAGAGAATTGCAATGATGTAATGTGATATCAAGAGTAAGAATGTAGAAAGCTATGTAAGAGAATTTAAAACGATTTTGAAAAAAACATTTTGAAAAAAAACAACAAAAAAAACAAAAAAACATGCAAACAATAACTTATTGAAAATGAAAATATTGAATAACATTAAAGCAGTAATTTTCCACATCTACCTATCATGAAGATGAGATAGGACGTCCTGTCCCTATGTTCACATTTCCATGACTAAAGTATAAATTTTACTTTTACACCCGTGCTTTCCCTTTGTACCTTCCGCCTCTTACCTCCTTCCCCCACCTTTCTACCTCCCACGGGTCTAAAAGGAAAATTTATGCTTGATATGATTGTATTCTCATGACATTGTATTTCTACAGCTCTGAAGATGGCTTGCAATGTAAGCCGAAACGTTGGCAGATAATCCTTTATTAAAAAATACATTTTTTAAATTTGTGTTTTTTGGATCTACCTTGACCGAACCCCGACTAAAATCATCTAAGAATAATATCTACGGTCAAAAAACTCTCCTTTTGTGATTTTCTTAATTTCAAAGTATGTCTCATGATATTTATAAATTTTACATTGTCGAATTAAAAAATGTTTTTCTCATTACAAGTTTTAAAAAAATATAATAATAATTAGAGTCAAAATCAGATTGATTTAACATTCGCCAATAATTTATAATATTTTATTATTTTCAAATATATATGTAATTATTGGTAGTAATTTACTGTCCTGAACTTTGTATGTATAAATAATATGTTAATATAATCATAATATTATTGTCGAGTAACTTTTCTTTTAAATACTGTTAAAATTGTATGTAAAGGAGAAAACGTATTGAAACGCCAATATAAATGTATTTTATCGATAGATATGCATTTATTTAGGCGATAAATATTTAGGTTATTATGCCCTAACAATTACGAGAAATATCTACTCTACAGATTATAAGAAATAATTATACTGTTCTTAATAATTATACTAGTTAATTGTTTAAATTTATTTACACTATATAAAAATCATAATTTCACTCTAACAATGATATTAACATTGAAACAACAACAACTAATAATAATATATTACCAATTTTTAACATTTATATACACTTATTTCTATGATTTATATTTTGTNCGAACTACTTATTATATATATATATATTGTATTTTATAAAGTATTTTTTCGCAGAACATCAATAGCTGTTATAAATAGCTTTGCAAGCAGCTTAATGATACATTATTCAAATCTACCTGGAGCGAGCACATAAATTATAGTTTATTTATTTAAATGCAGATCTAAGCGAAAGGACCTCAGCTAATCCTTCATCCTGGGCGGCTAAGGACTAGGATAATTAGAGGGGGAATAAGGGTTAGGGCTGAAGCCCCGTTGTCGCTACAAGGCATTAATTCCTAATTTGTACGTGTATGTGTGCGCGCGTGTGTTCGTTACGGCCACTCCAAGCCTGGTATCTGCGTAAGAGGGTGTTAGCACTACGCTTCCATCGCAACACATTCTGCTGCAACCAAAGTCGATGCGACTAAAATTGCCAAAGTGCATCACTAGATGCGACTAATATCGATGCATCTAGTGATGCTCTAGGAAGAAAATGTCTCACAGAGTGGCGTTTTTAGGGTTTTTATAAAATTGTGAGCATACATGTGAATGCTATAGCGTGAAAAGAAAATTACTCCCCCTAATCGACCTGTAAATATAATATTTGAAAGTAAGAATAAAGATCAAATAATAAAAATACTAATAGTTGTATGTATATATATATATATACGGAACAGGAGGGATGAAGAGTGTAGTGAACACACACTAAAAAAACTACAAACTACATAATACACACAAAAAAGACCATTCTCCCTTTACTTCTGAATGACGAGGGCGAGAAGTCTCCCCGAAAGTTTTACTCATTGCAATTTTAGGATAATTAGTTTACTACACACTTTCTCGCACCTGTTCTTATTCAATATATATATATATATCGCAGCTGCGAGAGATTCATTATATGTATAAACACACACGCACGCACGCACGCGTACATTTTAATACATTTTAATGTAATCATTACCTTAGATAGCTTTGAACAAGATACATTGGATACTGAAAATGATAACAAGTACTAGGAAAATAAGAGCCGAAAAAACATTAAAGAACATAAGCAAAGGGGTTTTAACAGTTTTAGGCATACCTTAGATACATTTAATTGTAATATATTTTGGTAAATAACAAAGAAATATTTTACTCGGAGCAATAAAATTGCACTGAACAGTCGAATATTTTTATAAAATATAAATTTTGTTTGATTAATTTTAAATACTTGGCAGATTCTGTTACTACTTAAATTTGAATCCCAGTACGTAATTAAATAATCATTTACTCTATTTTATTTTCTGAAAATCTAAACTTTGAGAATGAAATTACATAAAGTTCAGATAGTAATAATTTAACGATGAAATGGCTATGCTTATTACTTAAGTAAAAGAAATTATGTACTAGCATTAAAATTAACATTCAATAATATTTACCGTTTCTTCTTCCGGGTTGGACCGTGTCATATTGGTGTTATTTGCCGAGCTTTCGCACATCATGTGATGGCTTCTTCAGGGCTGAAAAGAGTAAAACTCTCATTCTCTTTTCAGCCCTGAAGAAGCCATCACATGATGTGCGAAAGCTCGGCAAATAACACCAATTTGACACGGTCCAACCCGGAAGAAGAAACGGTAAATACTTCTGACGAAGCCTACGTGAGCATAAATGAGGATATTTAATTTTGCTCTTAAACCTTGGGAAAGCAATGTAAATAAAACGTATGACTAGAAAGCTTTGCTTTAGACTGATTGGGAAAGAAGAGTGGGGGATGTTGTCTCAGCCATCGTAGTTACATTCTTAAATTTCTTCTTTATTAGGTTTTTTTTTTCACAAATATGTTACAGAACATTAATACTAGAAAATTACATTCTATAGTTATTTTCCATAATTATATACGTTTTTCTGATAAGCAAGAGGATATTACGATTGTAAATTTCATTTCATCCTTAACCCCTTCTTCAACCTTATTCAATTTCACTAAAAACAGAATTCTTTTAAGGGTTTTCCATGTATAGCCTAAATATAGAATTTAGTTATTATATTTTATAAATTAGAGGTTCCCTCAACATTCGAAATTAAATTCTCAGAAATCTTTAT
Source organism: Oncopeltus fasciatus (assembly GCA_000696205.2). Lineage (NCBI taxonomy): Eukaryota > Metazoa > Arthropoda > Insecta > Hemiptera > Lygaeidae > Oncopeltus > Oncopeltus fasciatus. The sequence continues at coordinate 1,129,091 of KZ806962.1, read as the reverse complement.
TAATAAAAGATTTATATACATTATTTATACAATAAAGATAGATACGCTTT
>KZ806962.1:1113531-1124631 GCA_000696205.2 Oncopeltus fasciatus | reverse complement strand
TATATATATATAAGGTATTGATAAAAATCAAAAGTTTCTAAGGTAAGTAAAACAATTCTTTTTATTTTAATAAAATCAAGTTTTTCTTTAATATTCCATATTATTTTATTTCCTCGCAACTTTTTTTTTTTTCATTAATTACTTATTTATTACGTTTCTGGTAACATTTTGTAATGTAATTTAAAAATAACTAAATTACAATTTCAAGAGATGAGAAGGTAACCATTTTCAAATTAATTCCAATGTTCCCAGGAGGTCACGAGGCCATCTTCGTCTGAGTTGACGGGAAGGGTTGTAGAGGTGAAGTTGGAGAACAGGGTTTGTGCTAGTTTATTAAGATGATATGGCAGTTTACTGTGGAAAAGGGTGAAGCGGGAAGAAATGAGGTCTTGTACAAAAGGGATATTAAGATCGTGGTGAAGGGAGGAATTTGATGCGCAATAGGGAGCATTTGCGATTATTCGGAGGATTTTGGATTGAAAGGACTGGATTCGTTGGATGTCGGAAGGCTTGGCGGCACCCCAGATATCTACTCCGTAAGTCCAGATTGGTCTTAATAAGGTTTTGTAGAGCGTCAGTTTGTTTTCAGTCGTAAGATTGGATTTCTCATTCATGAGTCTGTATAAAAGTCCATATCGCCGATTGAGTTCTTGTCTTTTAATTTTAGTATATTCTCTCCATGTAAGTCGTGAGTCAAGATGGAACCCAAGGTAACGAAAGGAATTTGAATGTGGTAAAGGAATATTGCTAAATTTCACAATTTCAGGGAAGTCTTTCTACCGCAGTTGGAAATTAACTTGAAAGCATTTTTCTTCATTGATTTTATTCTCCATTTGCCTCACCATTGTTTGATTTTTTCGAGATGATTTTGTAGGTTTTTAGAAGCAGTTTTAGGTCCGGGATGGGCGGATAGGATAGCTTAGTCGTCCGCAAATAGAGATAAGAGAGTACTTGGATGAGTAGGGATGTCAGCAGTGTACAGGATAAATATGATAGGTCCAAGCACACTACCTTGAGGAACTCCTTCTTATATCCATGATTTTTTTTATTATTCTAACGCAATGTTAATAGTCATTTAAAAATGTTAAACAAATCATATTGACAAATGTATAGTTGGATATTTATTTTGAAACAATTTTGGTTATTATTACTAATGTAGTACATGGGGGTTAATAAAGACACATTTTCTAGTTACTATGAAGGAAGGGAAAAGATATAAGGTTACCTTGTGGTCGTTCTCCTGACTGTTGAACCTATCGTCCTTCGGAGCTAGCTCGTAGATGTTGAGCATATGTGCGGCTTGGACGTGCACCATGAGGTCCCAGGCCGAACTGAAAGGTTCCTTGCACTGTACACAAGTCAGGTTTACTCCTTCCTCGACATCTACAACCGAAAAGACCTCTCAGCAATATGTTTACACGGAGAAATTTGAATTGGTTTGCTGACTTATTTAATCTAGAAAAAAAAATTTGAAAAACAACTATTTATAATTAATTAAATAACAGATCCAAGCAACTGTTTAGAAAAAAACATCAACGATTTTATTATTTATTTTAAAATTATATCGGCCCAATAAGTACCAGGCACTTAATAGAAATTTAGTCACTGTATTGGACCAATTGGTACAATTACAGGCAGATATTTCATTTTATATTTTTCATTTAAATAACTATACCGCTTCAAGAGACATAGGCAGAAGATTTGAAGGAGAAGTTAAAATGATGGTATAGGCATGAGAAAGTAAATATACCCAGAGATGCCAGTCCAGTGTTATTGCTGCTGTAGTGTGTATTGATGTTAAATTGATGTCTCACGTCTAATTTGGATTTATTACAGAGAAGAGAGTAGGGTGCCTTTTATCTCCTTCAAATAGTCAATTTTTATTAAGCGTATGTGGCCTCAATTCTAATCTCATGCCAAGATGCATTCCTAAATTACCATACCGACTCCAAGAGACGTAGGCAGAAGGAGAAGTTAAAATGATGGTATAGGCATGAGAAAGTAAATATACCCAGAGATGCCAGTCCAGTGCTATTGTTGCTGTAGTGTGTATTGATGTTAAATTGATGTCTCACGTCTAATTTGGATTTATTATAGAGAACAGTGACTTTCATCTTCTTCAAATAGACCACTTTTATTAAGCGCATGTGGCCTCAATTCGAATCTCGTGCCAAGATGCACACCTAAATATTTTACTATGTCTGTTTGTAGAATTTGGTTGTTATGAATGTGGGTTATCAAGCATAAAAAGTAAAGTATGTTGGTTTAATTTGGCAAGAAGCTTGCCCAGATAGGATAGCTACTTGGTAGCCTCCCCTTCATTATCTTAATTATTTAAAAAAGAGATTTAAAAAAAAACACTATAAAACCATAATTTGCTTCATTGATAAAGCATCATTAAAAAACTTTAAACGTGCTATCAAGGATAATATTTCATCTGAAAAGGCCAAGTTCACGATTGTAACTCGAGGTATAACTTAAAATTGATATAAAATTTTGGATATCAAAAGTTTTCTTATTTATCAGCTTTCATCTCTGCCTAACTAAGCTAAATTCAATTTAATCAATCTAAAATATTTCATAGAGAAATATTACCACCTTAATACGACCTTTAAGTTTTTCAATAGTAAGGTACTTTCTCAAAGAATTTAAGAGAAAATAAAACAAATAATTTTTCACAAATACAAATGAATAAATGATAAAAACTTTAATGAGGTTCACCTTTCGCGGTACCGTTGAGCATGGAACACTTGCAGGTGAAGCGGAGCTTGCAGAACTCTTTCTTGTGGTCCAAAAGTTCCTGTAGCTCTGTGAACATCTCTCGACAGTTACCACATATTAAGATGTCTGGGTTACCTGGTAAGGAAAGAAGCCGAAGTCAACAGAAAACACTTAATAAAAAAAAAAAAAAAAAAAAAAAAAAAAACACTGAAGAAAAATAAGAAATAAGTGCTGAATAACGAACGTTAATCTGAGGGAAGTCAGATGTTTTTTCTCAATAAACGTAAAGTTCTCTTTATCAAAATTTACTGTGATTATTTAGTAAAAAAATTTCATATAAACCTATGTGAAATAAGAATAATGTTCAAAAACGTTGAAAAATGAATTTATTAATTTAAAAAAAAATCATATTACTGTTACTAGTTACCGTAGAGCTAAAGTCTCTTTCTCCCTACTACCCCATTCGCCCTGATGAAGGCTAGAAGTTAATTATTAATGACAAGAAACAATTCCATTCTCAAACTGGCAAGCGGCCCTAATGACTGATTTTAAATTTTTTGATGTTTCTATTTTTCAAGGTCCATAGAAAGAATATTTTTTTAATATTAGGTGTTTTTGTTGTAAAAAAAAGTGTTCCAGTCATGAAAATGTGAACTTAGGGACACGACGTCCCCTCTCGTCTTCATGATGGCCCTGAAGGTGGCTTACAATGTGAGCCGAAAAGTTGGTAGATAATAAGAAAAATAAAATTTTTTTTAATATTTGTATTTTTAAAAAATCAATCTTGACTAACCTCCCCCAAAAAAACATCTTATAATAATATCTAGAAAACTCTCCATTTGAATATTTTTAAATTTTTCCGAAACGCTCGCTGAAATTAGTTGGTTTTTTTCGAACGGCTAGCGAAAGAAAATATCGAGTTCTGCTGAGAGAAAGATCTACTAAAACCTGTATAATATTTAGGAAATATTCTGATTTCAGAAAAATGTACGTTTCAATAAAGTATAGAGTGTTAATTGACTCCGGTCAGAGATGCTTTCTTGATGTAAACGACTCTTAAGTTGAAAATATCTCAAAATAATACTAAACGTACAATGAATATGAAATACTTTATATATAAAGAAGTGCATAAAAGCCATTTTGTGTGTTCAGTATTTAGGCAGACATCAAGTAAATATAATAAATTCCTGTCTGCCATAAAATATAAACCCAGATGCTGAGAAATTAATGAATTCAATCAATCAATTTAACGGCGTGTTTCTGTCAGACTAAAATGCTGTTGCAATACTTGTAATAATACTTTTGTACCCAAAAGGTTGGTATATTCTAAATTATTACTCCTATAATATAAAATAGTTTAATAATTATTATAAAATTAAGAAATTTTCGTATATTACATTCAAAATGAACCTTAATAGCTTTTTTTTTTTGACCAATTAACATCTTACAGCTGACTAATTTTATAAGAATCGAAAAAGAATGAAAGCTTTTAAGTCGCTCTATCATGAGTTAAAGAGTTGGACCTGTTAAAGCAATCCAACTTGAGTTTGAGTTGTTCTAACCATAACCAGATATAGAATTTAGAGTTTAAACTAAACCGATTTAAATATCCTCTGTGAGCTGAAAAACAAAAATTCTAAGGAATACATCTAAAATATAATAACAGATGATGAATGGATAATGTCCGTTTGCCTTAAGCTAAGATAATTCAAAGTTACCTTTTTGCTGATTTTTTTTTTTNTTTTTTTTTTTTTTTTTTTTTTTTTTTTTTTTTTTTTTTTTTTTTTTTTTAAGAACTTTATAAATAGTGTAAACCCCCACTTCAGATATTCCGATAGCTGACGTTCGATGAATGACTCAGCCTTTCTTTTTACTTATATAAAAAAAATTAACGCTAAAAAAACTATCTAAATAAGTGGCTTACTTTGTTTTATAGACACTTAAGTTGAAATTTTAACTTTAAGTTTTAAAAGTTCGCTGTGTAACTCCTAAAATATTTCTGTTACAATAAATTTGCCAAGTTGCGGCACTGGCCGTTCTCTCCCTCATGTCATAGCCACTCACGGCCATCGGATAACCTTGTGAGCAATTACAAAATGATAACCTGTTTACAGAATGTAATAACCAAATAAATAAAAATAATGCAATAAATAAATCTAGGCCGATTCTCATTAGCCTCATGTAAATTTTTAAACTACTGTCTCAGAAAATCAGTTTTACTTTGTCTTAAGATATCAAGTATTCCAAATTATTATTGGTCTGAATTTGTCCAATAACAAACCCAAAAGTAAATTTTACACTTAAAAGTGGTTTGCCAAATTTTGTTATAAAAACATCTAGACAATTTTAGTTTAATTGAATGTTGACTTAAACCCCACCCTAAAATGATCAATTTCACTGTGAAATGAAAAATATTTATTTGTTATAAAAAACTGTAAAAAAAATTAAAAAAAAACCTCACTCAGTAATAATGATATTTATTTATTAAATCTGATCGCTTTTAGACTCTATGTCTCATTCTCAAAGCCCAGGAATTTACAAACTACATACCAAACTGTATTTAAAATAAAAATAAAAATTTTAAATATTTATCATTTATACATTTAGTCAAACTAACTAAAAATCATTCAATAAATAACAACAATAAAACAAACATTAAATTATATTTTTTATAAAATTAATTATATATTGCCTCTAGCATCATATTAAAAACATAGTTTTTATTGTTAATGTTATTTATTAACTGGTTTTTAGTTAATCTGACTAAATGTATAAATGATAAATATTTAAACTTTTTTTTAAAAACAGTAAATACAGTTTGGTATGTATTCTGTCAAGCATCTCGCAAATATAGCCCGCCCTAGCGGCAATGAGGGTGTTGCCCCGTTTGTACCTCCGTCCTCCTCGCGGGGCGGCTGGGTCTTCGGCATGGGCAAGCTACAATTCCCATAGCATTTGTAACATTCAGGATTGAGATTTCAATATGGTTATTGCTATGCATGATCAAATAGCTCAAAACTTAACAGTAGTAACTTGAAAAAACTTATAGAAAAGAACTCAATGTGAAATATAATTTAACTGTCATAAATTCGTTTGCCATTAATCTGCTTTACATAAATAGAAACCTCTTTGTTTAATTATAATAAACACTGCTTTAACTAATTAAGGAATATAGTCATTGTATAAATATTTCTGAGCCTATTAACCAATTAAGGCAAGCATGATGGAGTTTAATTTTTCACTTTGTGGCCCACGAATGTAAATAAAACTGAATATGACACTCACTGTAAGTCTTGACCTGGGGTGGTGAACTGGGTATCTTGACTGCAGTTTTGGCCGGCCTGCTGGCTGTGCTGACTAGGAGACGGGGTCTTTTGAGAGGCGGGACTAGCCTACCGCCACCGAATCCGGCGCTCGCGTAGTAGCTGAAACAGAGACAGTCATTCCTTTTGTTAAGGGCATCAGTAGGATCTGGATGTGAACCAGTCAGTCCAGAAATACTTAAGGGGGAAGTAACTAGCAAGTAATATTAATGTGAATAGCTTGAAATAAGTTAATAAGTAATAATAAGTCATTCCCAGGGATGTCGAAATTTAAATAAATAATAAAAGTACCTGGATATAGCTTGTCACGCAAACGGCACGAAGACAATTAGATTGACAGTGCTATATAGATGTAGGATATATACCCCCCTACCTGTCTCAGTTGTTTATCATTTTAATTTAATTATCATTTATTTCAATATAATACAATCCATATTTCTAGATTATCTTAAGCTTTTAATTATTCTTCATCTGTGGTTCCCTCATAATTACTACTTTGTGTTAGTGTTAGTCCACAAATAGGGGTCCATCACAACTATGCCTGGTCCAAAAACATTATAACTTTCATTTAAAGGTGCCTAGTATTTTCTTTAGTGCAAGGAAGAAGAATAAAATAAAAAACTGGAAAGTAATGTCTATAATCATTAATTCGTTGTAATTTTATTATATAATATATACATATATGTGAGCACGGTAGCCTGGTGGTTATGGTACTGAACTCCTGAGCTGAAAATCCCAGGCTCAAGCTTAGAGTGCACAGTTTTTTTTTCTGTGTTTCTGTTTGCAATAATGACCCTGAGGATTCCTAGTGTGCTCCTAGAGAATACCCAGACCTAATTGGGTACCATTCTTATTTAAATGGGAAAACGTCTTGCGGCTAGAACGGTTGTGCTAACTACATACCTTCTGTAGTAAATCTTGGGTCAATGAGAATATATATGGCAGGTTGTCATAAATAATGATGAACTTTTGCAGGACTGGTTACAAAAGTTCAATTGTGTCAATGTAAAATCATTAAAACCACAAAATACTTAATACATGGTAGCGTTACCTCATTAATAATACTGATTATAAGTCGGTAAATCATTACTATAATTATTAAGTCATATTCAACTATTTCTGATTATTCTTTTTAAGATGTTTTTCATCAGCTCTCCAGAAGGTAAATTTATCATAATAATAAGAAATTCCGACAGTCATTTAATATTTTTGCTTTTTAAATATATGCATATTTTGTGCTTATGTGTATACTATTAATTTAGAGTTAAGAAGTAATATATGATTTTTAAAATTATTGCACTGTGTTATTAATGTATGAATTTTTATACCTAAAAGGAGATTTTGCTTGTAAATCATTAGCCTCTATATCTCTTTTTGGAATATGCAAATCAGCATTTTCGGACATCCTAGTTTCAGAGGTTGATTACTTTCATATTTTTGCCCAAGGCAAGCCCTATTTAATAGTTATGCTTCTCTTCAACCATATTTTATATTGCGGGCAAGTACGTAAAAATGATTATTTCCGGGAATGAAGTTTTCAGAGATTATTGCTATATAATTAAAAGGTTATACTTAATTGCATTCACTTCAAAATGTTCATGTTTAAACTCCTGGGTGATTCACAGTCACTCTATTCCCTGTCTTTATGAAGTCTGATTATCTCTTGATATTTGTCTATTAGTGTCGATAAATGGATTCTTCATACATTCTATGGCTATAAATAAATGGCTTTTCACTTTTTCGACCGAAATATTTTTTCTTACGTTTGTTAAGTGTCTTAATGTATTTTTCACAGCTCAGTTTTATTTATAGGAAAATTTTTAAATGTTCAAACAAAACATTCATTATTCGCTTAATAAGAATAATTAATAATTGGCCAGACTATTGGTAAAGTTACGGAGAGAAAATTGATCAGGCCACTCAGATTGTCGTAAAGTATTGAATATAGGCGGAAGAGTCAATATTGACATGAACTATCCGGAACTTGAGAGTTGTGAGAAGCACCCCTAGCGACACCTGTCATCGATCACACGCCTTGGGGTGGGGTGGGGGGTTTCTGTCAGGTTATTCGGAGAATTAATTTGCCGCCATCGAAAGCAAGAGCTACTTCAGCTTTCTGAAACTTCCAAACTCATTGGAATAGACCAATTTGGAGAGCCATAACATATACATTTATTATTTTCAGTATATGGGTAAGGTTGAAGTGGAGAGGGCTGGGTTGTGCAACTCGTTTTAAATGAAGAGCTCGCTAGAAAATGTGTGAAAAAAATTGACCGAATTTATCTAAGGCGTCACTCAGAGACAAGGATACACTCATCTACTGTGAGATCCAAAAATTTGAAACCACCTTGCTGAAAGAAGATTTCACACTATCGCATGTCATAAGGCATGGCCGCTGCAGAGGATCAAGGCAATAGAAGACCCAAATGGCGCCTTTGGCAATTCCGCAACATAAAGTTTGGACCGCTCAAACTTCAGTCCAAGAAAACCTGGCCAGAGAAAAACCCTGACAAGCTTTCAAAGTGGATCTTAGATCTATAGTGGATTTAATAAGTACGTAACTAATAATTAATCATGATTTTGTAATATATATTACATGTGCCTAATACATTTTGTGGAACACTTACTCTTTTCTATAACTAAACGGCCTTATCTAAGGGTCTCTATGAGAAGGTGTGTGTGTGTGTGTATGAATGTATTACTGTAGTCTTAAAATACTGAAATAAGAACTATTTTCATATATTGATCAAGTTATTAAGTTAGTTTTTTTATAGTTAAAATATTACATTTTGAATTACATCGTGGCGTTTAAACTTATTCACTTCGTTTCTCAATTAATTCATCTTTGATTTCACAGTTTTTTATAGTTATTTTATCAATTTTATCTCAAAAGTAGATTTTAAAATTCACATATATTTAACAGTTTTATTTATTTTTGCTCATTTTTTTAATCAAATAATGTTATTAAAATGTTCATTATTTTAGCTTTTTGAACTGTTTTGATCTATTTGGACATTTTTTCTTTACTACTGCCGTATAATACTTATATTGAAATGTAATATTTCCAAATTTGAGGGGGCATATTAATTATTCAGGTCAATTGATATAGTTAATGTTCCGTAATAAAACAACCCTTAAAAAGAACGAGCGAAGTTTATAATATTGTAAAGGGAAAATTATACTTATATTATTTAAATTTATCAAATGGATATTTTTTAAAAGTAGTGAGCTTAAGGAATTACCCTAATTTTATGTTATATTTTACCGATTAACTGCTTCTTGTAAAAATCTAAAGAGGTACTTTATTGGGACTTAATGAGTTTGGAAACCTTCATTTAATGACTTACTTAAATTAGGATTGGTATAGTTGGAAAGGATTATTGAAACCAATTATTTTTAAGTAATTGTCCCCCCGGGTGAATTCATTATTTCTCCTTTCATATTTTTTAGTAATATTACTGTCTCTCAATTTTTTTTTCTTGATGATTAATTTTCTTCTTTTGGGGTTCTTCAAAATAATGAGAAAACCAATTAATGTAATTATCTTTTACCGGACTAACATTAATTTGGTGATAGCTTTTAAGTTATTCTATCTTACTATCTTAAATGATAACTTTTAATCCGTGATTAATGTAGTTGTATAATTATAGGTATAAGTATTTGTCGAGTATCGGTTGAATGCATAAGGCAGGAAGTCTCAAAAGAAAGGTCCAAGTCTGATATCTCTATTATCTTTCAGTATTGGTGACAAAGGAGGTCTAAGAGAATCAGCTAATTTAATACATAAGACCATATGCCACACATATTTTGGGCAATGGTAGAAGGAGTGTAAGGATGTGATGAGCGACGGGCTGGCCAACTCGAAGACAAATGACCCTGGATAGAATCCTGGGACCCATGAATTTCCCTTCCCCACCAACAAGGCATCACCATGCATCACCACAAAAGCAATGACTCAAAGTTGTGGCTGATTCCGTTCCGTTTCGGACCTGCTATTGAAGGAAGATCTTCCCGTTAAACAGGGCAATGTTTGATTTATCTTTATTTTCGCCGATAAATTAGCAGTATTAAAAATCTTCCTCGTACAGGAACAGTTTGCAAGAAACACAATGATTGGTTAACAAATCTGAGACCACCAACAATGGCTCTGTTTTCTTCTGCCTCCAGATTGCAAATCTTGGGCATTCAGGTTTCTATTACCAGCAAGTAACTTCAGGCCATCTGTTTTTTCCTTTTTTAAGGAGGTTCTTTTTTTTTAACGGTTGCACTACTGTCCCTCTTAGACACACAACCTACATACTTCCAGTATTTATCAAGTTCCAGGGAATTTACACTTTTGAGTTTAACCATTTCTTTCTTGGCATTAATTTTATCTGCTTTTTTAGGTTATAATTGCTCTTTCTTAGCTACGTGGAGTTCTGCTACAAGGGCTTGGCTGCAGAATATTCTGAAATTGCGGATACTATGTTTTTATATACCAACTCATCAAATTTCTGCATTATATTTTGTTTAGCAACTTCAATAGCAGGAATGTCTCACGTTCACATATTCTGTCAGAAATATTATTAATCGCATAGAAACTTTACTAAATGACTAAAAAACAAATGACTTTACTAAAAAAAAAAAAAAAAAAAGAAATCTCTTTTTGATTAAAAGAGCTGTACCATTCTACGATAAATAAAATGTGCACATTATACAAATTCATTAGAATCTTAGCCATACATAACTCTTCATTTTAGGCATTTATAAATGAGAACGCAGATATTTAATTATTTGCTTGAATTTTGTCTACTTAAATTTATAAAGCTTAACCAAGAAGTACAAAAACGAATGTCTTAAATTGTTTTCTATGTTATTTTGAATAAACTGAAAAAGTCATGAAGTAGAAACATTCGAATTTTCCTTTATCCCTCATCAATATTCTTATGAATATTCAATATATTATTTTACTAAATCCTTTAATCTCTATCTCTCGCTCTCTCCCCCCTCACTCTCTCTCTCACTCTCTCCCCCCTCACACTCTCTCTCTCGCTCTCTCCCCCCCTATATATATATA
>KZ806962.1:1103240-1113516 GCA_000696205.2 Oncopeltus fasciatus | reverse complement strand
GGAGAGAGGAGCCATGTATATATATATATATTGTTTACCTAATCTTTAATTCTTTCTGATATGATGTTTCGTAGCGTAATACTGTACTGAAAGACAATTGCATGAAATCTCCAGATATTGTAAAGTATAAACCTTGTTTAGCAAAGGGACATGGTACTTCATAATCAGTAGTAGTTAAAGATGTAGCCTGTAGAAAATCTCATATTACAACTTTTCCCTATTTTTTATTCTTGAGTATACTGAGAGCACATTGCAAGATGCACGCTGTGCAGGATGTAATTTCTAAAATAAATAAAGATTTTCTTAATAATAATTTATTCTTGATTTGTTATATCAGAGCTCAGTAATACAATAACTGTTCGATCACTACAACTAAATTCTGTACAATGAGTTTTTGTTTTAGACTGAATCCCTACCCTTAACCTTTATAAGTTGGGAAAAATAAATCAAGAAATACTATTATTTTTAATACACTATTACGTTAAATCGCAATGTCAAAAAGCATTAAACAAGTATGAATTAGAAGTAGTACACTCATTCACAACTAACCACCGACAGGCCGAAAATATCAAAAGTAAATTTGCGGAAATTGATAAGTGTGAATACTTGATTAAGACTAGATAATAATCTACCATTAATTTTCATACTTATGATACAAATTCCACCTTGCAGGAACTGAATATGTTATATTAAGATGCTCTTAGGTAAGAATACATTTTTTTATTATCTTAGAAACCGGAAAGTGTAAAGGGTAGGAACATTAAGTTTAACTCCTAAAAGTCTAACTTGATATGAAATGTTTATAAAAATATTATAGAATATAAATAAGAACTACTTAAAACAATGAGACTACGTCTATATGTTTTTCTTTTCCTCTAAAAAGCTGAGCATCTACTCTGATTCTTAAAAAAAAAAAATTATTGATCCGTTAAAAAAAAATCATCGAGCAACAGGATATTCAGGCCCAAGGGGAAATACAAATGACTATATTGTTGAATGTATTTATTCTCGACCCGTGGAAGAATAAATCTGGCCAGAATTTAATTCTAGCCGCCCGATTTCTTCGCATTTAATGAAGAATGGTTCCCAGTTAGGACTGGTGTTCCCTAGGAGCACACCAGGAATCCTCTAGGTAATTTCAAACAGAAGCACTGAATGAAAAAACCAACTGCGCTCTATGAGCAAAGAATGTGGGACCTTTGGCTTTTAAGTCCTGTAACTTACCCATCAGACCACCGTGTGCCTCTTTAGACCGTTTGCAATAAAAATCCTAATACTTCTTTTGGTGTCTATACGTTAAATTTAGGAATTCCGCCCAACCCCAAAGTAATATATTAAAAAATTGTTTATATATATAAATTGTAATTATAATTTAAAAAATATGCACACACACACACACATATTTAATAACCATGGTTTAATTATAATAGATATTAACAAAAGTTAGAATAGATTTATTATATTTTCCAAAATATTGAATATTATTTCACTTATTCAAATACTTTTTTTTAATATATTTATTTTGTGGAATATCCTGCAGTATAATATAGCACCTGCAGACAATTAGTGAGCTAATTTAGTGCCTGCGGTTGAGAGGGAAGCGGTGGGGCGCTTTCCCCAAAACTAACAAACCCTTCTCCCCTTCCTCCCTCCACCAACCACCCCTCAATAGCTCTGATATAAAAACCCCCCTCCCCCTGCCCGCGCGACAAGCTGTATATATAACAGACATTATCTCTCGAGCGCTGGGCGGAGCCGGGGTTCGGGCCTTATCGCTGTTTGGATTTCTGGCTCAAACAGAGCCCGCCTGTTAACAGCCCTCCGTCTATCGCGCCTAGTGACGTCAGAATTAACATAATGCCGCAAAAGGTATCTTTAAAGACGGCACCGCCATGGGAGAAAAGATAAACACGGGGCCCGAATCTTCCCCTCTCTTTCCCCTCATTACCTTTATAGGTCATGATGCCTTGGATTAGGGAAGTCAAATGAGATGCTCAACATCTGCATAATTTAGAATGTGGATTATTCGAGAGGGGAAACTCCCAATAATTTTTCAGGCACTAAGCTCATTCGATATTAAATATTTACTCGGATGATCAAGAGAATAAAATTGAATAGCTAAGTGGATTTAGAGCAGAAACAGACTAAGCTGAACAGGTTTTGCTAAGCTGATGCTCTTTAGAGATGGATATAAATAAGTGCCTATTATAAGTTTTATTTTGCAAGAAAAATGATTAGAAAGGTACGTCACGCAGGAGCTGCCTAATCTATGCAGATTGCCCATGATGTATTTATTAGACGAAGAAATTAATGAGATTAAAAAATATATGACCAATAAAGTTTGCTCCAGATTGGCAGGGAACAAAGGGCGGAAAAATCTCTCACCCGTCGTAGTTATTCGTAAATTTTGTCATTAATTAAGCGATTTTCTAAAAAAAAAAAAAAAAAAATGTGAAAAGCAGTTAACGTTAGAAAAACACGTTTCTATCTTTTACGCTTAATATATTTGTTCGTAACTCAAATAAGAATCAAGTTTTATTATAAATCTCTCTCTAAAATTCCTTATTCTTTCTCTGATTTTATCTAAAAATTAATTACTTAAAGGGCTTGCAAAGAAACTCCTAAATGTTGAATTTAATTTTTAAATTATTAAAATCACAGAGCTCACCTTACATTGTTCAATATCTTTCTTAATATACTTTACTTTGAAAATTTTATATATTATAAGTCCTATTAAATACATTTATATCCATTTTGTAATAACGAACAAATACGTAATAATCTTAAGATATCATGATTTTAAATTTTGATTCCCTATAATCAATCTTTTTTTCCCGACCGATTTAAGCTACTCACCTAATGGAATGGTTCGGAAATTAATCCTAAATACCAAATATAGCAAAATTATTCTAAAACTGTGGCTGCTAGAGCGTGTCCAGTTATAAATAGCTTCTGGTTTATGATTTAAAATGATTTTAGCAGTTTAGCTTCTCAGAGTAGGATCAGTAAAGTCCTTTAAAATTTTTTAAAAGTCAAAAACAAATATAGACGTCCTCCAGATTACACATTACTGTGATATAGAAATTACACGGGCCAAGGTAATTCCCACCTTTTATTTACGTACGCATAACTGTATTTAGATTTCTGCTAGACTCAAACTTTAAAGAGTTACACTTGGTTCTTTAGGGTTTAAACTTACAGCTGGGTCTTAATAACAATTATTGAACAAGGAGTAGAGAACATTATCGGGACAAAATATAAGTATTTTTTTTAAGAAAAAGTTATTATAAAAGCAAAGTTCTTTGTTTGTTGTTTCATGTTTTGATATATGTGAATTGTAAAGTTGCACATTTTCCCGAAATTTAAGATGAGAACTTCTTGAGTAGCATCAGCTTAAGGATAGCTTACTCCTTACTCCCCATCAACTCCCAGTCAGCGTTATTTTGTAACTTCTATGATTTATGACTACTAGTCTCCCATTTCGCTTTATACCATGTAGTTTGTCATTCATTATTTAGCCAAGTATCTTGTCTGGGCTGATATTCGCAACATGGATAGCCCACCGTAGTCAGCCAATTTTTATATGCCTCTTGGGGTCTCCAGAATTGTACAAGCGTGACAACTGATTTTTGCAGCCCCTGAAGTTATCCTTTTCTTTAACTTGTACAGATTTATCTGAAAAAGCATTTTTTTTCCGTTGCTGCAATCCTTTCTTCGTCAGTCTTTGAAGTTATAAGTCCAGAGCTCATATATACAAAACTGTTAAAGCACTTAGTAGTTTTATAAATATTATTTTTTTGTGGCATTTCATCCCACGTAAATTTTAACAATTTTTAGTGCAAGGAAATAGAATAAAAAATCTAACTGTCCCAGCTAGGACACGAACCTGGATCTCCTGCTATCCAGGCCGGTGCGTTTTCCATTTACGCTACCGAGACAAGTCTGATAAGTTATTAAATTCCCCGCACTATCAAATTTCCGGATAGCAGGAGATCCAGGTACTAACTGGGATAGTTAGATTTTTATTCTGTTCTCTTGCACTAAAATTTGTTAAAACTTAGTAGTTTTGTATTTGTAAGAACCGATTCCCTAGAGACTTTCCACATTTCGTCCTCCAAATTCTTATATGCTTCGTTTTATCTTGATTGAATCTTAGACCTTATTCATAGGTGGTCAATTTGGTTTGAGGAAAAGCTGTTCGTTTGGTGGTCTCCATTCAAGTTGCCTTCTTTATCGTAGAAATTTCAATTGTTTTCCTAATTATTTCAATTTTTTTCAAAATGAGCTTAAGTTTAAAGTGTAAGTGAACATACGGGCTGTCGGCTGATGTGACAACTTGTTTGAAGCTGTGACTCTTGATGATGCTCCAGGAGGGAGGGAAGTGAAGCGAAGGTGGTGCACCACACGCGTCCGGACCTTGTGCCGTCTGAGAAGATGGAGGTTACTTATTTGCGGCTGAGAACTACACCAGGAGCTGGCAGTTGAGCTGTAGTGGTGGTCCTGCTCGACTCACCGCAGATTTATGTAACTCTTAGCCGTCCAATTTGCCCAGAGGCAGAGCTTGCACGATGCAGCCACTCCAGGGGTAGACCTTAATGGTGATCACTGAGTTCTCTTTAGATTCAATCTTAAATCCTGCTTCCGGTGTCCAGAATTTAATAAATATTTTCCCGCGAGGAGCGGATATAATTACCTGTTATATATTTGTTTGTTTTTTATTCAGGATAAGCAACAAAATAATTCCAGAAAAAGTAAAAAAAAAAAATTCTTCGCTGCTTCATCTTTTCTAAAGTCATTCTTATTTTCTGATTTTTTACCATTCCCTTGCTGATTCTAAGTGTAGATTGACCTTTTAAAAAAAGAGTTTAAACAAACTTTTATTAAAATTAGTAGCGTTGTACAGAACTCTGGCGCTCAGCGAGACAATTTTAATCGTTTGCTCACTTATTGAACAGAGCGCATTTTATGTCTTATTTGATAAATAAATAGTTCTATGTCACGATAATGTTTCGATTGAAGTTTAATTGGCCAACTGTTTCATTGTTTCATAAGCCGTTTTTTTTTTTCTACAGATATGAATCACTTATACTTCAAAAAATTAAATTTAGAACTGCACTATGATTAAAAATATTTTATTTCTGTACGTTTTAAAGTTACTGTTAAATCCGAAGAAATTCATGGTTTAAGTGAGAAGATAGCTAATAGTTATGTACAGCAGACAACTTTTTACATTTCTCCCCAGTAATAACTTATCCTTTTCCTTCTCAATCCCGAACTCTGAATATGCCCTGCTTACTGGCGAGCAGATGAAATATAACAAATATTTTTTTCTGAGGGATTTGAAAAACGGTTTCTCAAGTTCTTCAATCTCAGCGCAAAAAATTATACTGAGTACAATGAGCGATGTAGTTTCTTTCTAATTCAGCAAAAGCTGTTGTAGGAAGGGAGACATCAGATGAGATCTTATCAATCTTTACCTCCATATGTGTTTTTGTTCTTTTGATTAAATAGAATAATTGAAGTTCAAATGGGTAGTTTTTGACCGTAGAGATTATAAGTAGATGTTTTTTGTTGGGAATCGGTCAGGATAAATACAAAAAATACTATTTAAAAAATGTGTTTCGGCTTACATTGTAAGCCATCTTCAGGGCTATCACGAAGGCGAGAGGGGATAGCCACCTAAATCAAATGTTCATGACCTCATTAGACAATAGAAATTATCAGTTATAAAACCAAAGACAAATATAGTCTTAAGTCACTAAAGTTCATCATTATAAATTAATTTTATTTATAATTTCCCCATAATACATACTCATACTTCCCGTTCCAGTCTTAAAATTAACTGACTTGTCATTACTCTCTTCAATTTACATCGCTTTCTCTGCAAGTTTTCTCTTTCCACATCCTACATAAATAAGATAATAGTTTCTTTATGTAGGATATAGGTGTCTTCAAAGTAAAAGTTATGTTTGTAGTCGTGACAATGCTCCTCTAATGTTGGTAATAAGGGACATTGTATTGAAACATAACACATGTTTTTTGTCTTGCTTTCATTTCTTTCTGGGTTAGGCCGAGACCTTTTTAACTACTCCTAGTAATATTTGGATATAATAAGACTTATGATGGCTCATAAAAGTGTTTGTAGTAAAATAAAAAGACTATAATAAAACATTGTAGTTTAATAAGACTAAGAAATAATATTTATTTATTTAGTAAAAACTGAAGTTTGTCTATTTGTTTACCTAATAAATAAATATAAGTTTTAAGAGCGGGGTATTAAATAAATAAACTAGCGTAAAATTTGATTAGTGGAATGATAAACAAAAAACATCGTTCCTAAATAGGGAAAAAATTTATTTTTACCTATATTGAGAGTAGGATAAAAAGGTTCTTGCGCACACAAATTATTAGGACCTTGATGTTTCCTGTCAAACCACTTCGCTTACCTCAGCTGGTGAGGCCATAGGAGCACCAAAAGCAAATGTTCAAGCATATCAGGAGTGTTGGAAAGGGGGTTGGAGAAATGGGTGGAGGGTTAGCACCTGTCATAAGTGTCGTCCTGAAGGGTAGGTTACGCCGTGGTTATAGGGAAGAAATTCCACTTAAATCGTCTAAAGTAAAAGTGTGATGGAAAATTTAACTTGGGCGCTCTTATGACGTCACCCACGATGAGGTAGGCGTAAATCTTTGGCGGGAAACCATAGGCACCGTCATTTTAAATATATATGTGTTCTGATAATTCTTGGGAGTCCGCTATTTTGATTATTTGAGTTGGCCAAAATTGCTCTTTTTACTCTACTATTAAAGCTAGCCACGATATGCTGAAGGCCAAGAGAAAGAGTGTCAAATTTATATTATTGATACACTTGGCGTAGATGACTGTCATTAAGCAACGAGAAAACTGTAAGATAACCTTGTGAAATGTAGCAATAATAAAATTAATGTTAAAAAATTCCACAATTACAATGACAAACTGAAATAATATTTAATCTGATGCGAAAGATAGTGCGAAACATGTCAGGGTTGTTTGTCACTAATTGACACTATCGCTCCGATCTACAACTCAACAGAACCTGTCATGATTTCACATCAATGGAAGGCTACAGAACCCTATCATCAAAATGACATATTGTTCGATTCGCTCAAATGGCAACTCATTTAACAAGTTCCAAAATAAATAATTATTATCCGACCACTGTATATTTGATAAGGATCATTACTGAAATATAGAATACACTCAGCAAAATTTATTGTCACAAAACAATTTATATCTCTTTTGGGTTTTTACCCAAATTTTTAAATATTTACGAGATTCCACTGGATAATATCCACTACTTCTCAGTTCAGCAAACCCAAAATATAGCAATTTCCTCAAACACCCCTCTGATCTTACACACCATAATTATATTAATTTCTAGATATATTTATCCCACCATCTGACCATGAGTAAAATGAATATTTTGTTTTAAATAAAGGTTAATATTGGAATTAATAAAGACTAGCATGGACTCCATAAGTTTGAAATTCTTAAATACCTCCATATCATTCATTTATTAAATAAAAACTTCTTTCTTTCAACCAATTTCAGCAGACGGTAGAGCGCAATCACCCAAATATATATATATATTTGTACAACTAATTTTTTTTAAATGATGACTGGTCGACTGTCTCTGTATAGGGGTGGATAAAAAAGAATGACTGTTTTCTACTAAATATTTGTTGAATACAAAAAAAATTTTTTTTTTTCAAATAAATATATCTTTGATATAAAATAAAAGTAAACTCATACACTGTATTGATTAATACTCAAAGTGGCTGTCTATAAGCCAATTTCTCGAACCCACGCTGATACCATTCCTTCAGATGATTATCAAAGAATTTTTGGACCTCAATTTCAACTTCTGTGAAATATCAGGTTTTTCCTGAATGAAAATGAGCAATGGAAAATGGCAAGTAATAATCTTCTGGTGCGAGGTCTGGTGAACATGGTGAATGAGGCAGGAATTGATACTCATTTTTTTATTTAAAAGTGTAAGGACGAGCATTGTATTCTTGAAATAAAATCCATTTTCGGTTTTCAAAGCAGTATAACGCTCACACAACTTTAGGTACAATGTTTCCAGTTATTTGCAGTAGAGCTCAGAATTTTAAAGCATCAATCATCAAAGATCAAATCAATCAGGAACAAATACTTTATGAATAACACTTACAACATTATAGTTTGACCGCGGTCTATTGATTCCTAATGGGTATTCGGATTTCGCCAGTAAACCCATTTTTCATCAAATGAAACAATCTTCCGGTAAAATCTCATGTCAAAAGCGGTTTTCTATACATTTTCACAAATTACTAATATCTTAGCTGATAGCTGAGAAGCATGTTTTTGAGGGACCATTCTACTGTTCTCTTTTCACCTTCCCTATTGACAGTAGATAGCGACTAACAGTATCTATGGACAGAACACACTTCCTGGCAAGTTCGCGAGTACTTGTAGATGGATTTGACTCAACAGCTTCCAGCAGAACCTCATCAGTATCCATTAATGATCGTCTGGAGCCCTTCTTCTTTCTTTCCGAAGACATATCTCCATTGCTACTTTTTTAAACCATCATTGCACTAGTCAAGGACATATAAATCTTTATATTTAAAATTTCAAGATTTCCTTCAGATGCTTTTTTTTTTTTAGTAACACCTAAAAATTACGAGAATTTTTGAGGACCCTGGTATGTTTTTTCTTTAAAACGTATAACTTAATTGCGGATTTTTTTTAAGAAGTCAAATGGGATTTAATAAGAATGCTCTAAAAGTATTATTATGTATTGGTAAGAATTAAAACATGTCATTCGAAATCTTAAATTTGATAAAACGTTACTTTTTTATGGTGCTCCAGATGACGATTGGTGGAATTTATTGGGGACTAACATAAACATGGCGATTTCCCAAGGAGGCATCTGTTAAAAGAAATACTTGCTTTCATGATCTCTTTAATGAAAAAAAGAACATTTTCGAGAGTAATTATATATAAATGTTATTCTTAAATTTATCAGAACAATGAAAGAAGAATAGTTAAGGCAAGTGAAAGGGGGCTGGGGGACAAAACAACCCCCAGGGGAGATGTAAATCAGCAATTTAAGTGGCAGTGTCTGTATGGGGTAGAAGACTATCAATCACCCCCCGCCCAGACGGACTTATTCTGAATGCGTAATAAATGGCGATCCGGGCCGAGTCCTTCCCTTGTCGGCGGTGCATTAGCAGTAGCTGGAGGCCGAGGACATTAGGGCGAACCGCAGCAAGAGTCACCTGCCTTCTAATGGACCACTGCCTTTTTACCCTTGTCCGCAGATGTGAGACGGTTTTTTCTCGCAGGAGTCGTAGAAGCAATCCCAGAACTAACAATACATAAGATACTAATAGAGGCTTAAATTTCACCTTCATCTCTTGAAATCCGTAAATAACGAATATATCTCGGTCTAATATGCCTCCAACATTACTCCTCTCATATCCCTTACAACTTAATGTCATTCCGCCTTCGACTTTACGCAGCAAGCTACCATTTCTTCCCATTCATATGCCCAAGAAAAGACAAAATGACAGAAAAGATTAGAAATGCTGTTCATAAAAAAATAGAACTTGTTTTAAAATTGATAAGAACATATTTTCTGCAGACATAAGGTTATTTTACATTTGAAAAAACTTTCAAATTGGATAGGACATTGCTATTTCAATTGTAATCCAATAGAGCCACTATGTTGAAATAGGTAGTTGAATTTTTGACGAACTCGGCGCTTTCAAGGATGTCCTTTTTTTGGTAAGAGTCGTCAGACAGACAGATAACTTACAAATGGACCCGAAAAGTGACTTCTTCAAGTTGTTTACATACAAGTCGTTGAGGTAAATCTCTCCCTTTCGTCGCCTTCAACAAGCCCCTTTGTGGGAGATTGAGTCGCGACCCCTCTGTGACGGCCGAAGATATTATCTGAGCTACTTAATAAATAGCGTGACTTGGGGGCGTTTGGCCCCCCTCCCTTAACTTGTGACAATATTTAACGTTGAGGGGTGGGGGGAGGCATTGACTTGCAGATTGACGGAATTATTTCCTCTACTTACCGCAACATGACAGAAATTAACATATCTGGGATTCCTTAATTAAAAAAACGGTCACACGTCAGATAAGTGGAATTTACATCTTGCCAACTCGAAATGTAACTAGATATCTGGCTAGTATATTCTCAAAATAAGACCTTCTTACTGAACTGAAACATAATTTATATATATA
>KZ806962.1:1065095-1092181 GCA_000696205.2 Oncopeltus fasciatus | reverse complement strand
TATATATATGTATGTATAAAAAATAAAGTTTTGAAATCACTCTGATCCATTTCCATTCCCTCGAGTGCTGAAACATTTCCAACAGTATATTGCTGATTTTGTTTGTTGGTTTTGTATCCCTTGGGCTCAATCGAACGGAAATGAATAAATATAAATAAAGAAAAAGATTCATATCTAACTTCACTTCTGTTTTAGATCTGTTTTACGCATTTGTGAAATGTATAACAAAAGACAGATAAATCTATTTCCTAGATAATATGTTGGTGGACGGGTGATACGTTATCCATTTTTGATTTTGTCATTCATTAGCACATTATAAATTTAGTCTTCTCTAATTAACAAAATACTATTTTATTTGAGACTATAAATCTGAGCATCCTCTCAAACGATATAAAGCGATAAGTCACGACTTAGTTACCCTAAAGTAAGAGACTCTTATCATCCCACTGCCTTGAAGAAGACCTGAAATTTAGGCTGAAATGTTAACAATAATAAAAATTATTTTGTTATTCTCAAACTGAATCCCCGAACAATATCTTCTCATAAAATTCGACGGCCAAATAAATACCTTCAACTTTTTATTATTTTTTTACGACATAAGCCTAATATTTCTACTGATAGTAATATAATAAGGGTAAAATAACTCGCTTATCTATAAAACAATCATCTTTATTGTTTTAATTTTAATGTTATTTTCCGCAAGCGATTTGGCAAAAAAATTTATGTGAACTTGCGTGAAATAGTATAAAATGTAAATTTTTAAGGTCGTTATCAGCTATGTGTTTATGTATGTTTGAGCATGTCTACTGCACAAAATCACGAATGTTTGTGTAATTGTTGTTTGTAAAATGTTCCATCAACATAAAGATTTCCATTAAAAAAGAGTAAAATATAATACTAAATGTGGAGATCAGTTTTAAAGTAAAAGCAGTTGTTAAAATCAGCTGAAAAATTGTAGCTTTACATATTTACCCAACAATCACAACTTTAAATTGGATAGTAAAATTGCGATTTATATTCAAGTAATGATACTCGACTTGGATGGATATATTTCAGTCGAATAAAAAAAAAATTAGCTTAGTGGTAGATGCTACCGAATAAATAACAGAGATCCCGAAAAACAGTGGTTTCCTGTATACAACTTCATCCCACTATTATACTCGCCGCCATACTATTCATTATAATATGTTGGTTCAGTGGCCAAAAATATCCTGCAGCTTGTAATCTCGAATAAAATGAAATATGAATAACAAAAGCAAATAATGATTATATATTTATACATCATTAATTGAGCCAGTCTCTCTTTACTCCTCACCGGCGAAGGGCCAGAAATCCCCGAAAATTTTACTCCTTGAGATTTTTTTTTGTGTGTGTACTGCACTCTCTATCCCACCTGTTCTTGATTATTATATATATTGCAGCCACGAGTTTTTAATTTTCTACATATACTGTAGAATATATACTATATATATGTAAATATGTGGTTTACGGCTTTTTCTCTTACAATGTGAATTAGCTGAATTGAAAAAGTTCACAATAAGGGCGAACTTTAGTTAGAAAGCATACAAGACATTTCACTTAAGTTACTATATGACAGGTCACCAGTAATAATTTTTGTTGAACTCTTACTATCATATATTTTATCTTGAAATCTTCAGTTACAAACACAGATTATTTACGTTCAAAAACAGCTCTAAAGGCTATTATAATTTAGGAAAAACCTAAATTCTTTATTATTCGATTTTTTTTGTTGGTGTTTGGTCAAGGTAGATCCAAAAAAATACAAATTAAAAAAAAATGTATTTTTTAAAATTATCTGCTAACGTATCGGCTTACATTGTAATATAGTAATTTCCCTTCAACTATTAGAGATTTATCTATCAAATTCATATTAAATTTTCGCTTAATGCTTCGTTCTATCATAAGACTATCTAAATTAAAGTAGTACAAATCTATTTACTTAAAAGAACAAGCTTTATATTTTTTTTAGTTTCTTTTAATTATGCTAATTCGATTAAGTGTCTAATTTTCCCGGGTGTAATTGTATCTTTTCCGACTTCATGTTAAAAAATAATTGCAAATCTTAATTAAAATAATTAAAAAAAAAAAGAAAAGAAGTTATTTCATGCCTTAATAAAAATTATAAATGTCAAAATATCTAAATGGTTTTCATTTGTCTTTTATAAAATTATAACATTTTTGTTATCAACGACCTTAAATACTTCTAGACAGTGAATTTATTTCTTCAGACTAAACTAAAAAATTTCAGTAGTATATTATTATATCTATAGATGTGTTGATTTGTCAAGCGATATTATTCAGATAGATCCCTTTAATTCAACATAACCAGTTTCATAATTTTAGGATAACTGTCTACGCAGAAGCTAAATGGTTCATAATAAAAAAAAAAAATAAACCATTGGTTCATTATAACCATTGTTCGAGCATCTGAATGAAGAAAGTCAGCCATGCAGAAGATACATAATATTAGCAGATTTCCTGTGTTTAATTAAAGTTAAACATAGATCAGAGAAAATGATGAAATGAAATAGACAAATACAGCCTTAAAGATCAATAAGTGTAAAAGCTTTGTGGTGTGATCCGACACTGAAACTGAATTTTTCGTGAATGACGTCAAACAATGTCTGACTACTTTTTTTTGTGGTCTTCCATCCCCGCCTGCAAAATTTTTTTCGGGGGGTCTCCCCCCGAATTTTGGCAAAGCGTAAGTCAAAAAAAAAAAAAAAAAAAAAAAAAAAAAAAAAAAAAGAAGAGGGATTTAATAACGTCCTAGTGATGAAACCCTAGGGACGCCGGGTTAATCCAGGGGGTCCGTTCGGGTCTCAATTTTCTAATGCTGCGGGTTCAAACCATGCCTATGATTGAGCCCGGTACGATAAATAATGGTCGTTGAAAAAGAGTGGTTGGGGGGATGTAACTCACCCATTGTAATTGCACATACATTACTTCCCAATATGTCTTTTTCGTTATAGATATTGAACATAAACGATAGAAAATTACATTTTACACCTTTTGAGTCCTCTAAACTATTTCGCTGCTCGAGTTACAATAAAGATATTTTTCTCATTATTAAACTTTTATTTATTTATTATGTTCTGTTAAATTAAAACATTTTGTAATTTGATCACAATGGATAGTAAAAATGACATTCAATGTCTACCATATGAGGAGAGAAGGTTATTAATGACACCACTCTCAAATTATTTACAGATTATGTCCCCAGGAGGTCTCGGGGCCATTTTCAATTGAGTAGACAGGGAGGGTTGTAGAGGTTGGAGTTGGATGACATGGTCTGTGCTTGTGAATTAGGATGGTATGGCAGTTTATTGTGGAAAAGGGTGAAGCGGGAAGAAATGAGGTCTTGAACAAAAAGGATATTAAGATCGTGGTGAAGAGAGGAATTGGATACGTAATAGGGAGCATTTGCGATTATTCTGATGGTTTTGGATTGAAAGGACTGAATTCTTTGGATGTTGGAAGGCTTGGCGGCACCCCAGATTTCTACTCCGTAAGTCCAGATTGGTCGTAATAAGGTTTTGTATTGCGTCAGTTTATTTTAAGTCGTAAGATTAGATTTCTTATTCATGAGTCTGTATTAAAGTCCATTCGCCGATTAAGTTCTTGTCTCTTAATTTTAGTATGTTCTCCCCATATAAATCGTGAGTCAAGATGGAACCCAAGGTAATGAACGGAATTTGAATGTGGTAAAGGAATATTGTTAACTTTCACAATTTCAGGGAAGTCTTTCTTCCGCCACACCATTGTTTGCTTTTTCGAGGTGATCTTGTAGGGACAATGAAGATATTAAGAATATAAATTCCGGTCTCTCTCAAAAATGATAAAAAGACTGAATTCCGAATCCAGTATCAATATTAAAAAATACGAAGCTTTCCCCAACACTAGAAATTATATTTTATTCATAAAATGATTTTCCCAGGAAAATGTAATATAATATCAATATTTGAAATTACATTTTACACTTTTTTTTTTGTTTTCAATTTTTGGAACGCTATTAACAACAAAGATATTAAGATTACAAATTTTGGCTTTCCACTAAATATCCCCTCGGAATATTAGTAAATAATACGGAATTTCATTTGAGTATTTTAAAAATTATGGACGGGCGCCAGGCTAGCTCGGGGGATCCGTACGGCTCTCGCAATCCTGACGCCGCGGGTTCAAATCCCGCCCAGGTCAATCTTTTATTTATAATATAGAAGCTTGTCCTGAGCCATGGGTGTTTAAAATAGGGTGGCAACCTGTAGATAGCCCCTTCCTCCAATGACCCTAAGTGGTTGCAAGGGAGGCTAACACAGCAAAAAAAAAAAAAAAAAATTATGGACGCTACAGCGCAAAATCTATATAAACACCACACGCTCACACACATAAACTACTCAGACCATATTTTTAGCTTCCTTAATGTAGAAGGGGTAATAATCATTAGAAATTTTTCAAAAGTCGAGTAATGAAACCAACGTGAATTACTTGATATCCCAATAAGGAATGTGCTTAAGGGTAGCAAGAAATAATTAGACATTTTTAAAAATAAATAATGCAAGGGTCCTCGCGACTTAAAGAATGGAGCAAAATACATTTTAAAATATAAGCCATGGGATTTTATCAAGCTTTGTTAATATATTCTTCTTCCAAAATGAGTAATATAGTATGTAAAACATAAATATATTTAAAATTTAAATTGAGACTCAAAAAAAGATCACATATCAATATCAAAATTGTCTAGGTACATAATTTGCCTACAAATGCCACATCTTGCAAAAAAAAAAAAAAAAAAAAAAGAATAAAAAATAAATAAAATTAATACTCGTTCCTAGAGCGATAACTTAAAATTTATGGATTCAACTAAAAAACGACTCATTATGGTTTTATTTCATGAAGAAAGGTTGAAATTCTGAACATCTTAAAGTCTATATAAGATCTTTGAAGCCAAGCTTGGTCAAGATGTCTCGAAAGCCATGCATAAAACATTTGACAAGATAGGTTGGAAAAAAAAATTTTTTTTGCTTATCCCGAAATTTTAATTTTAAGTACGTCAAGTGGAAATGTGGGGCTTTTGGATCAGATAACTTTCTATGTTGTGCTCTGGCCACGGCTCACGTGACCCGAAGAGCTTTCTTTTACATTTTGGGAGGGGCCGCTCGCGTGCCTCGATCCATCGGGGGTCTCTCTCTTCCTTGAACATCCGCCGTCAGACGTCTGAATATATTATCCGTCTTGGAGATTTATCGCCCGGCGCTGATAGGATGTGCCTTGGGAGGGACGCACACGCGACCGGCCGCCCGAGTTGTTCGCGTCGAAACGGGGCATCTGATAAGGCCGGCCGGCTCGAGACTCGTCTGAGGGAACCGATGGAAGTGCGGAGTACTCTTAGTGTCCCACTCAATATTGAAGATGATTTCCTTCAAGGAGCTTTTAATATGAATATAAATTTATTTACAGTTTCTTCTTCCGGGTTGGACCATGTCAAGCTGTTGATAGTTGCCGAGCTTTCGCACATCATGTGATGGCTTCTTCAGGGTTGAATAGAGAATGAGAGCTGTTTTTAAAATCCAGGTGGTATTTATACCCGGCGACGTCCGGTATTCGCCCGAGGACCGGAATGAATTTAAAAAACAGCTATCATTCTTTTTTCAGCCCTGAAGAAGCCATCACAGGATGTGCGAAAGCTCGGCAAATATCAACAACTTGACACGGTCCAACCCGGAAGAAGAAACTGTAAATACATCTGACGACCGTCGAAGCCTACGTGAACAACATAAATATAAATTTTTGGATTTGGTTTCTGTGTTCTAAAAAAGTTGAACTTATGAAATGATTGAGATTGTGTAACATCAACCCAAAGTTATCACTGAAAGTTATTATAATCATGAAAAAAACTCCAGTTGCCTCATTCATTTGGAACTAGATAGCAAAATGACTATCTATGCTTGTCACAACTTCTTTATAGATTTGATTTTGTTGGAATTTGCATCTTTTGAATGGTTTTGTAATTAATTTAGAAAGCTGTAAATTCTCCCTTATAATTTCGTGTGAGTGGTCTATAAACTAAAAGCACTATGTTTTTCATTAGAACAAAGCATTTCATTTAAAAGAATTTCATAGTGGTATCCATGTGTATTTCCCACTTGCCTACAACATGTTTTCATTAGACATTCATTAGATCTATGACAATAGTTGGCAATGCTCACATAATGGTATAGAATTGGCTTTGATATTTTGAGAGGAGACTGAACCACTAACTTCTTCCAGAGTTCCAGTGAGAAAGAATTTAGGGATTAGTTTTTGCCTGTTCTACTTCATAGTCATACAGATATATACAAGATGCCTCGCAGTTAGATGACTATAACATAGCTCGAATATAGCGACAAGGACCCCATTGATACTATTTATTTTTTATGACTTTGATCGCTAATTTTTTTTTCTAAATTTATTATTACCTGACTGGATTATATAAAGTTCGTGACGCAGGATTATCGATAACAATGTTACTCTGAGATGATTTTAGTTAGGATTCGGTCAAGGTTGTTTCCAAAAAACACAAATTTAAAAAATGTATTTTTTAAATTTGTGTTTTTTGGATCTACCTTGACCGAACCTCAACTAAAATCACCTCAGAATAATATCTACGGTCAAAAAAACTCTCCTTTTGATAACTAAGGTAATTTCTCAGAACCGTAGTTAATTAATATATTTATTAGAACATACCTGCTAATGAAACTCTCATGCCTAATATTCTGGTTTCCTAATAGCTCAAAAAACATACAAATTAAAATCCGTTACGCAGAGAGTGTGCAAACTAAGTGAATATTCCATCTTTCATTAAGGCGAATATGAGAGAGGGTAAACTACAAAAATGGCGTTAAAAATTAAGACAAAACAAATGTCCCTGAAGATAGCAGTAGGCAATCTGGAGCAGTATCCACTGCTTGGCGTTGGTTTGCAAAATTTAGTAGAGGGGATACGACGTTGGAAAGGAAGAAGGGCTGTGGGCGACACTTATTGGATACTGATGAGGTTTCTGCTCCGTGGCAAATTCTTTGCACAATTGCCAGCGTATTCTTTTGAATTATACACTTCGTTTGGACTTAACTTCACTTTCATTTCGCCCTACTCAAAAAGGCGATTACAAGTTTCAAACCTTCATTGTCTAAGCACATATCCCTAGCTATAAACCCTGCTTGTCGTTTTAAATAAATTGATCTGACAATTTGAGTTATGACAACACTAGACAGGAAGTAAAGAAACTCTTTTTACTTATTAAAATCTTCCCGAGCAAATTTTATGTTTACACCTTCCAAAAAGGTGTAAGCGTAAATAAATTTAGACAATCTACTTTAGATATAGATGTTAAACTTGTAATGTATTTTTTAATAATGATTAACGAGACCCATAAATCATATCAGAACAAATTTGTCTGCCCTCAATATTATTATGATCAGTTGCAACCCCGTCGGTTAAATATTCTCTAAAAGTCCAGCTGATTTTTGAGTGAAGAACAATTGGTTTAATAGGGTTTTCCGAAATCATTCATATATTTCTGTAGCGTGTAAATGTTTTAGGAATGCACAATTCCAGTCAATATTTTCTCCCATGGTCAATGTTCAATATTTCCATTGTTTACCTGATAGTACCCGTATGCATTATTCCTAAAAGAACTTGGCGCACTTCATGAACCATAAGTCGTAACCAATAAGTCAAAACTTCCTGGCATTGAAATTCCGTTTTCGGTCCGGCAATTCTACTTGTAGAATCTACACTAAATTGGAGAAATGATTTATTACTACCAAGCAATTCATGAATTCGTGGAAGGTGGGTATGCGTCTTTAATCATTGTTGCGCTGAATTTTCCTTTTTTCTTTTTTTCTTTTTTTTTTTTTTTCTTTTTTTTTTAAATTCTTTGCCTGAAAACTTTCTTCGAATTAAAGATACAGGCAAACATTACAAGGAATTAGGTAGGACTACTATATGTCCATCATTTCGTTGATTTTTTTTCTCTTCCTCCATGCTATTGAGTAAAATTAACTTCTATTTTTCTTTAATAGATTTATTCCCACCATTACCTATGGTATGAGTCAAATTTCCTTTGAGATCATCACACCAATGCGACCACATATCAACCTGCTCTTGTAAAACTTCGATTTTTCTCTTCCATCTGAAGACAAACTCCACTCTTAAATCTCTTTTCGGCTTAAACCGTTAGATGAATTTGAGAGGGACTTGGTCCTCAAGACCACCATTGGTATAAAAAAAATTCTTAAGTGCCATACTAAGGCACAAAAAGTTGTACAACCTTACTGGAATTATGGTAGAGAACAACCAAAATGAGCCCGTTTGTAAGCCAAACAATTACCATATGCTATTGACTGTCAGTCCAACAACAAGATGTAACCAGGAATGATTCAACTTTGCTAGTATGATCATGAACATAGGCCGATGAATGATTGTGGATAAAGAAAGTCAACCCGTTTCAGTTTACCTGCGGGTGCATATTCTAATGTCTTTATTATATCAATGGGTATTATATTATATTATACCAATGGGTATTACATCAATGGGTCCTAGATTACCTTGAGAGAAGCTTTACTTTGAAGTAATGATGTCTTGCCTCAAGCAATTCATATTGTACCTGAAAAACATCATCGAAGGCCAAGTCAAAAGTTCTTGGAGAATTTTGACTCTAAAGACAGCTGAAACCGCCCATAGCCTTACAAAAGTGTTTCTTTAATTAAAGTGTTAAATATTTCACGCTTGCAGCATAATCTGGCCAAAGGTTCTCTAAGCACACACATACTCACACAAATTTTAAACTTCATTAGAAATGCACAGGAGTTCCCTCTAGAAACCGCATTAATTATTTACTAGCAAAACTTAAGTCGCATTGTTTTCACATCAGCGGTGCTCATTTGCCGAGATAGCCGTGTATATTTTATGTTTATTCGTTTTATTAAAATCTCCCACTGCCAGCTTAAACACAATTTCTCTGTCTGAAAATTATAGAGTTATCTAGCGTCAATGATTTCCTAATCGAGGACCAGGCTAAGCCTATAGCCGTCACTAAGTAACTGACTTCTCTATTCTTCTACTCTATTCGTTGCAATGTGATTTTAAATCGCGTTACTAAATTTACTTAATCAAAAATTACCACAACATCAATGACATGCATAAACATACATGATAGTAGACTTTATCTTTATATAGTCTACTAGAAAGAATGAGTTGGTTTATTTTAAAACAAACCAAAGAAGCAATTCAGAATAGCCAACATCCAAGCTGAAACGCTCATCTTTTTTGGGGTGGTTATTTATGAATATAGAACACTAAAAAGATTAACATTAGACGACAAATATATATCTCTGGGCGTAGCGTGAGCCTCAGACTCGGAAGTATTTTCATATTAAGCAAGTTATTGAAATAAGCAAATCAGAGGAGACAATACTACGCCGTATTTAGTGTTTTAAAGGCAAAGATAGCTATTGATAGATGACTCAAACAACGAGTAAATCTTCAATCATTCAGTAACTCCATATTATATGTTTTTATTTGTGTTGTATTTTGGCCAAGGTAGATCCGAAAAAATACAAATTAAAAAAAAAATATCTTCCAACGTTTCAGCTTACGTTGTAAACCATCTTCAGGGCTATCATTAAGACGAGAGTGGACGTCCTATTCTTAAGATCATATTTTCATGACAGGAATGCCTTGTGAGACTGTCAGTCATGAAAATGTGATCTTAGGAAAAGGATCTCATCTTCATAAAAGCCCTGAAGAAGGCTCACAGTGTAAGCCAAAATTTTGGCAGATAATTTTAAAAAATACACTTTTTTTTATTTGTATTTTTTGGATCTTTCTTGTCCGAACCCCAACACACACAAAAAAAACTTTATTATACTTATAAATATTAATTAAGTGTTTGTTTATTATCCCATGTAATTTTTTTTAAAAAGAATTAATGAGAGGGAACTGAATAAAAAAATCTATCTGTCCCAGCCAGGACTCGAACCTGGACGCATGTGTAATGGATACATCCCGGACCGGCAAGCAGGAGATCCAGGTTCGAGTCCTAGCTGGAACAGACAGATTTTTTTATTCTATTCCCTCTAATTAACTGTTAAAATAAAAACATTTAATAATATCTACGGTAAAAAAAACAAAACTCTCCATGCAGTAACTCCGTTCAGGCATGAATGTATCGAGTCAAGAAAGCAAGTTAGTGGCAAGACGCAAGTCAGTTAAGAGACTCCATAGCCAAACTGACGATAGATACCTAAAGCCAGGAAGGGAACATGTCAGACAAGAATGGTGCTAAAGAGTCCAGACCTGGCGGGATCCGGAGACTTGGAAGTGCCTTGCAAGTTAATCAGGTCTCCAATATTCAAGACTCTCCCTCGGCTCTTCAGATGAAGTGAACTCCTGAGATTTATAATAGTCGCCTAAGTATTAAAAGCATAAGTTACAAACTCCTCTCTAACTACCGAGCAGCCCCCGCTACTTTCCCTGGGAGGGAACACAGGGCGTTCTTTGTTACCTCCCTGAAAACAACCAGGTATATTTAATGTAAAACACCTTGTTATTAATAAAGTTCTTTATGGTGCTTCATTTTGCTCCTTACTGGTCTGTTTCTTAAAGGATTTATTCCTTTGAATGTCCTAAGTAGAATGAATTTTCACTTCATTTCATAATAATTGGCGAGTTGGAAGGATGTCTAATTGTTCATCATAAATTTAATAGTATTTTTTCTGTCAATGTTAGCGTATGTAAATAAAGTTTTTATTATAGAAAGAAAAATATTGACATAGAGATGTACTCTACGGTAATGTGAAGGAGGTTTTGACGATTCATACCAGAGAGGTGTTTACGGCATGCCTTGTGAGATAAGAGCGCACGGAAGACATGTTTATGGCGAGAGCTTACCACGAGAGCTGATACCCGAGAGAGATAACATGGCGGGACTCCCTACCGTAAAACACCAATTCTGGGGAATGTTCACAAGATAGCGGCCTGATGAGGCCCTCTTTTGTCGCTCGAGGCGTACTTGGGGGGAATTCAACGTTGTCCATACGTACGACATTGAACTCTTGGATGATTTGCACCACGCTCAATAGATAAAATCTCACTGATTAAATAACAGTTTACTATCTAAAGGTTGAGGAACAAGAGAAAACGGTACAAGCTTATTGAAATTTTTCAAGGAATAGTTAATATTTAAATGATCTCAAAAATAAGCAAAAATATGGCTTTGAAGAAGACCTGAATTTGAGGACGAAACGTTGGCAACAATAAAAACATTTTCGGTTTGTTAATTAGTTCTTACTTCTTCAAATTTCAAGACCTATTCCCTGATCAAATACTCCCCACAAGAAAAACTATGTTTGTAAATAAGTATATGATTAGTACAATAAGTAAGCTAATAATTCGCTAAAATTGAGCTTCAGTTGGTTCTGTTGCTTAAGCTGAGAAAAGCACGATTTATACGGCGGTCCTCAACGCTTGGAACTGGAAAACGATATTTTTATATTATTATCATTATATTATTAAATCTTGAAAATATTTTTAAAAAATTAAGGAGATATAGAAGTTGTTTTCTTTATGTGACAGACAGACAAAAAATATTCGTTAATTAATTTCATTAAAAAAAAAAGAAATTCAGATAGAACGAGAGTCTTATAAATAGCTAACAATGTTAGCTCCTTCGAGTATAAGACGGATATATTCGTCTTATTCGGGGGTTTAGACTCGGAGTAAAGTGCGGGGATTCAGAAGGATTATCTAACCTGCCAGGGTGGTGTAGGGATCAGAATACCTGCTCGGAAAGCAGAAGATCCTGGTTCAAGTCCCGACTGAAGTAGTAAGATTTTTTTTCTGGCTCCCTTAGCATTTCTCATAGAAACTTAAACGTGGGATTATATACCACAATTAATTTAATTATTTTATGAACTAAATCATATGAATTATAACAGAATGGACCCTGGAATAATGATCAATGAACGATTATAATCAAGTATAAATATTAATTTAGTTGTGGTTTATTATCCCACGTAAATTTTAAACAAATAATAAGAGGGAACAGAATAAAAAATCTATCTGTCCCAGCCAGGACTCGAACCTGGATCTCCTGATTTCCGGACGAGCTAGATAACTTATTCAATTCCCAACACACTAGCCAGAGCCTAACCCTCGAGAAAGACGAATACACTGTCTTAATTTCGAAGAAGCTGACATTGTCTAGCTATTTATCGACTCTCGTTATTTACTTTTTTCATTCTCATTTATAAATATTAATTTAGTTGTGGTTTATTATCCCACGTAACTTTTAAACAATTAATGAGAGGTAATAGAACAAAAAATCTATCTGTCCCAGCCAGGGGATCCAGATTCGAGTCCTGGCAAGGACAGCTAGATTTTTTATTCTATTACCTCTCATTAATTAATTATAATCAAGTTGTGCTTAAAATTATCACTGTAAAAAATACATTATTATTAAAATTTAATGTTTCCTACTTATAATGTCCGCATTTAATAATTAATTTCAAAGTATGTTTGAAAATATTCTAATTATGGAGAGAAATTTCAATATAGGACGTTTTAATTAAAAAAAAAAAAAAAAAAAACCCACGAGGGAACACATGGGAATAGATGACTATCAGATGGCGTTAATAAGAAGTTCGCGTGTGTTAGCCTCTTCTCCATGTCGAACAGCGCTCAAGGAAAATATAGTTTACATTGGCCGCCATTAAAGCGTTACATAATTTAAAGACCCGTATAAATCATTTGTGAAATGTGACAATGTATTATTACTCTCTTAGCAGAGTAATGACTCATTTCCACGCTTCCCTTATCACACAATAGGATTCTACTATCGATATATCTTGAGTGGACCTTAGGCTAGCTTATGAATTAATCTCTGCGCAAGGGTAGGTTCTGTCTTGTAAGGAGAGGACTGCAGTCGAGGAGGAATAGCATGGAAAATAATCTAAAGGGTTATTATGACTACCAATGAATATATATATCTCATACCTTCTATTATCCGCGTTCATTGGTTCCTGCAAACCATCTTCTGTTGGCGAGCGCTTTTGGACATAATCCATCCTCGTGGCCGAATATAACAGAGACAGTGAACACATGTATTCTGCCACGAGGATGGATAATGTCCGAAAGCGCTCGCCAACAGAAGATGGTTTGCAGAAACCAATGAAGACGGATAATGGAAGGTATGATAATAGCATAGAAGCTATATTGTTAAATGTGTTCTTTGAAGTTCTTTGATTTAATGGTAATTCAATAGCAAGTATCCTGAGGGGATTAGTATTTGGAGTATATACATTTTTTTGTATTTCTTTGGGTTTATTGCAATATTTATGGAAATCATCTCAGGAACCAATTTACAAGTGTGTCATTAGTAGATTTAATCTGTAATATAGCTTTGAATATGAGGTTTTCAAATTTTAAGCATTCATGAAAAAACAAAAACAAAAAAAAACATAATATCCCGTATAACAGGGACGTATTTTCTGGTAAAAGTTAAAAATGTTTAAAATTATATGATCCATAAATACGATTATAAATTATTATGATTCAATGAATTGATAAAATGTGTTTTTAAAATGTCATTCTCCGATTCTTAAATTTATTGATTTATATCCTTAGTGGTTCATAACTATGTATTTTATTTATTATCTCCTCTGAAATACGCCTTCCCATTTATTAAATGCATAGTTGTTTTTGTTTTTTTTCTAAGAATCGTCTATTTAATATCATATCTATTTTATATTTATATTTCAAAAATATAACATCTTCTTTACACAAAAAAATTAATTTTAAAAATTATTTTGTTTAGGCAATTTCAAGTTACACATTTAGACGTTTATGAAATAATATTCTTTAAACGAATATTTCGTTAAATTGAATTTTGGAAGATGTTGGCATTTAAGAAGAAAA
Organism: Oncopeltus fasciatus; assembly: GCA_000696205.2. Taxonomy (NCBI): domain Eukaryota; kingdom Metazoa; phylum Arthropoda; class Insecta; order Hemiptera; family Lygaeidae; genus Oncopeltus; species Oncopeltus fasciatus. The sequence goes on along the minus strand of KZ806962.1, from coordinate 1,078,207 downwards.
TTGATGAGAAATAATAATAAACTTTCTCCTAATGGTTTATACATTTTACAATAAATTGTTATTTTTTATAATGAGAATTTTTATCGATTCCTAACTACCTTTCCGATAGTGTATTACTAAAGATCACCTAAACGTATTTTGGCAATTTCGACTTTCGATCTGTGAAAGAGTGGATGAGATCGTGGGAGCTACAATGTTTGTAAATGTTCTACATATCACAGGGAATTTCTACTTTAAATTCAAGGCTATTGGTTAATTTTTTTTAAATAACATGTTAACACAATAGTGTTCAGTAGGATACCATAACGAAAAATAAATTTACGAACCGTAGGGGTTTATTTTTTCGACAAATGTGTGTTTAAAGGTTCATAATTAACAGATTCATTTTTTTGCCGTGATTTTAAAATAACATCTGTTCAGTCACTACGCTATGTAAACGTGTTTGGCGGACACTCTACATCTAATTAAAATGTGTTTTATAGTTTAATTTATATATTTACGTCTTTCATGTATAATTGAGAATCCGATAAAATTAATTAAAAATATTTCGAATAATTTATGTTGGTATAATATTTTTGACTGGAAGTGTAACCTTTTCGTGCTTATAATTAATTGCTTTTTTATTTTTTATGATTAATATAAAACCCGAAAATTTTTTACAAATTATTGATTTATATTGCAGTATTTTGTTCTTATGCCAATCTAGAAATTTCTACAAGGACAATGATGACTGAAAAACAATCACTGACAATATGATATAATTAAGAAAATATTGGCTACCACAAAAATAAAGTAATATATAAGTCAATTTCATGATAGAAAAAGTAAAATAAATGTATATAAAATGATAACTGCGAAACAAATTAATTGTAACCTTAATGAATCGGCAAAATAAAATCCTTGGATAATTTCTGAGAATGAATGAGAATCATGGCAAACATTATTCCGATATCAAAACTACAATGTAAACTCCATTGAGTGGTGTACGCTTTAATATTTGTACTCTGTATAGATTTCGTTATGTCAATAGAGAAAATTGGCTGTTGAACGAAACTCATATGTGTTCAATTGAAAAAGCTAACATTTATCTTCTTGAATGACAACATTTCCCAAAATTAATTTTTACCAAATATTCTTTTAAAGTGTATTATTTCATAAATTTCCACAGAGAGTTGTACTCTTTAAAGTAACCTTTTCTTACCGTAAAATGCTGATTGAGTCTTTAAGAAAAGAATACATGTATAAATGTTTAATAATGTAAATCTCCCCTCCCAAAAAAATAACAATATTTTCCCTTCCTCAACATCATTATAAAATCTGATCTAATTGAACAGATTTCATTCAAGAATGAAATTATTTTATAAATGAAAGAAAAATACAAATACGTAATGCTTTTTAAATGTACTGCCTTCCGAGTCAAAGGTTTTTCAGTAATTTATAACGCAACGTATCAGTATGAAAATAATCTCAATAATAAGATTTATTCAAAACCTAAATTTACTGAAAAATACACTTTTATTTTTCGTTTTTGCGTTGCTTTTTTTAAAAGGATTTTTTGTGATGCGTTCGCTCTTTATAGGTAACGACCCACATTTTTTAAACACCTATGTTACTAGACAGACTTTTATTTTTAGATATATATATTTGCAATCATGGCCCCTAAATGGATCACCTCAACTTCTCTGTCGCCCCATTCATTTTTACTTATTCCTGATTAGTTGTTAAAATAAAATAAAAATTTAAATTAAAAATTCTTGAACATAAATTAGCTGAAAGTCAATAATTCGAGGACTATATTTTCTTAGATAGTTAAAGTAAAAGTAAACTCCTTTACAGGTTACAGGATATGAAATGGAAAGGTTGTTATGAAGAACTTGAACTTTACATGTCGAACTTGGAGAATACTCGAATACATTTCTTAGACGAAGCCCTGCATTGCGTATGTGCACTAAGTACTGAGCATTTCCGCTCTCTTCCAGTTCTAGAACAAAGAATTCCCTTTTTAGACAATTCCCAGACTAATCATTCATCATCTATGTGGCATTTGTAACATGTACTTAGCTTGGACCAATGGAATTCAACTCGGATTTGTCAATCGATTGCCAAATATATTTTATTGATTTAGAAGATTAAATTATTTTGCTGAGAAATAGCTTAACTTACTCAGCTCCAGAGTGACGTACATATATATTACATTTCTTCTTCTTTTCGTGTGTGTTTTAAAAAATTTTTAACTTTTAAATGTGTACGCGATATTATAAAAACAAAACCTGTCATAATTTCTATAGGAAATAGATAAAATATTTATTTATATTTTCTGCAAATTTATGTTTAAGAGTAGTTTAAATACGTAGTAGTTCATGTAAAATACAGTAATGAAAAATGAAATTTAAAACTAACTTGGGAATTTAAATATATCAAATTGTTTAATTAAGCTTTTATAATACCAATTGCTAGTTTAATTACACCAATATTTTATTTTAAATATTAACGTCTATTGCTTGTTAGATTAGAAAAATTGAGAGTTTCTTTGATTTTCTTCAAGCAATATTAGCTTTCGTCATATTTTGGCTAATTTAATAACCTTTATTTCTATAAGTGTATTGTATTTTAGCCCTTATGATAACTTAAAAGTAAAGTCGAAATGTCGGAATTGATAAAATAATATTCAAAAAATTTTGGAACATTTTATTTATCTGATCCTGGCCGAAAGCCTGACTAATGTTTCCTGCAAAGTAGTCGACGGCCGACCAATCCCCGACCATGTTAGAGTATGAGCGCGTTTCCAGTGTTGGATATCTGTCAAGATATCTTCCGAAAGTCTCTATTTCTTACAGACCTTGGATTCCTTCGAGGGAAACCCTAAAGGCTCCTACTAAGCAGGGGTGTCAGCCGATGATGAATAGACTTGAGCCCATTTAATTCCCATCAGTCTGGCGGGCGACGCGGTCGGCTGGACCTGCGTTATGTCCACCCTTCGTTCTCTGCACACGAGATATCTGCACGCGTAATGGCGACTCTTCATTTATCTTCGTGCCTGCTCCACATTACGCAGGTGTCGCCCACGCTATTTCTCTCGCCCTACACTGCTCAATAATATATATTAACTCAAGTCGGCCCTTGGTCAGATATAATCCTAATTTTAATTTTTACAACTTTAACTAATTTCTATTCTCAATTTTTCGAACGCTCATTGATAGTTTAATCGTTAGAAGTGAAAATCACAGCGTTCTATAGAAAATCTCGATTCATCAGATGCTATTTGCTTATTAAATTACAAAATAGTTTAATGGCTTTGGATAAAAGGAAATTTTTTTTTTTTTTTTTTTTTTTTTTGCAAATCAACCACTAGGGTCATTATTGCCTTAATGCCGGTGAGAAATGGCTATTCCTACACCGTAATGGAGGGAAGGGGACGGCAGAAGAGCAGAGGGAGAACTCAAAGAGGGGCAACCCCAAGAGCACCGGCACCGGCAGCGGCACCACTCTGATAGCTCTCCCGTGGTCATTATTGCAGGCTTTTGTGCATGCTCTCGGAGGAAGGCTTGATTGTGGAGTGCGCATGTGCCTGCTCCATCCGCACTCCACCAAGCCTTGGACCTAAACATAGTCCAGAGTTCCAGAAGTGGCGCCAACCAGCAAGCCCCCGAGACAAGTCTGATAAGTTATTAAATTCCCCGCACTAGTGTCGAGAGTCTAAAAATTGTTAAAATTAACGTGGGATTAAATACCACAAAAAAATAATATTCATAAAATGTAACATAGTTAGTTTTGTTTTAATGTTGATTAAAGTAAATTGTATAAAATTGACTTTCTTTTATAAATTGTTTAAAATATACAACATCGATTTTCAAATAATAAAAAGTATTGAAGATGAACAAAAATTACAACTCTGTACAAATTTTATTCATTAAAAGCTGGGCGTTTTTAGAATGGAGGATTCGATCCATGAGAGCTCAGCCATCCTTAACCAGCTTTAGTCAAGATATAAAGAAAAGTTGATTAAGGATGGTTGAGCTTTGAGAATAGGGTCTTTTATCCTAAAGGCGCCCAGTTTTTCATGAATAAAATTTGCGCAGAATTAGATTTTTAATTCATTTTCAATAATTGTTAGTCACGCTCCAGTGAAATAAGAAATAAGAATAAAAACTATTCTTCCTATTGTAATGAGGAATATGTAACATGGCGGTTTGTATTCCATAGCTGTAACAACTGTTAACATTCTACTATACAAGCAATTTACAAGAATGGAAACCTTTTTAGAAAAACTAAGTAATATGACTTTTTAGGCTTCTCTCAATAACAAGGATAGGCCTCCTTAATCTTATTAAAGGATCTGCGCATAAATAACGAGACACTTATGTGAAATCCAACTCAGTTCATATTTGCTCTACCATTTATTTTACCTGAGAGCAGTCACACTCTTCAACCATCGAACTTTATGAGGAAGGATTGGTTTGAGATTAGGTATTGGAATTTGATCAAATAAAAACAAATTAGTAAACTAAAGAGTCTTTATTATAGCCAATGTTTCGGTGTAAATGTCAGGCTTCTTCAGGGCAATGAGGATAATGGAGGGGGAGAGTCTCCTGCTCCAGGATTATTCAATTATGACTTGTTTTTAAGTTAACTTTTCTTGATTATTCAGGTCAAATCAGAATCTAAAAAGTATCTTAGTCATTCAATTATCAGAGAGTAATGCGTCTAAATGTTTTGTAAAGCTAGTACCCCAATTAGGTAAAATGAGCATACGCATGTCGATGAAACATTTTTACTTTAAATTTAATTCAATCCTAAAAATAATATTCCATATTATGTCTCCAACTCTTTCCTCCATCAAGATTTTAATATTTCTTCTTTCCAAGATCTTATTTCCACTCGCTTCAAGCTCTTCCATATTTAATTCCAATTTCACTCTAATCCATATGCTCAATCCCTGTCGACAGACTCCAATCCTTACGATCCTCGCCGGCGACTAAAACGGAGATGGCTTCGAGACCGCCTGGGCCTTGACACCTAAATTAACAGGGAGTGGGCCCTTTCTTCTTGCGAAATATTCATTTGTTATAATTATTATTATTATTATTACTATAGCAGAATGTATTCTCGCCCAGCATACCGTGTTTGGAATTATAAAATATCCTGAATCGTAGGAACAGAATCAGAGATAGAGCCTCTCACAAACAAGGAATGAGTAAATCCTTTTATTTTCATCCCCAATTAGACAATCTGTTATAGATATGAATTAATTGTTTAACATTTTCAGCGAAGATTATTTTACTTACGTGCTAATTCTATTTCAACTAACCTGAAAAAAAAAAGAAAAAAAAATTAGATATAAACAAAATATATTTGATTATTTTAAGTAATAAATATGAATAACAAAAGTCAGTCTATTAATTTTTTAGGTAGCTGGTCACATGTTTTATTATAATTTCATATATTAAAAATAATTTCTACATGAAATTCACTTATTAATAAATTGCATGTAACAAAACAAAATATGATTGTGAAAAAAGCAAATATAAAATTGTATAATAGAATTGTGTTGGATATTAGCCTTAAAAATTCACAAGAAATATAAATATATTGTATGTAAAAAAAAAATAAATAAAAAACTGCAATTAAATTTCCTCTTTTAGGAGAATGTATGCTGCATGCAATTTCTCGTGTTTACTATTAAAAAAATATAGGCTCTAGTAAAAATTCTAGCATTTTTCATAATTTCCTTTAATTAAATTTGTTTTCAATACTCAATGTTTATAAGCGTAAAAAAACGTAAATAAAATATTGGTTATTCACAATTTTGTTCAATAAATGAAATATATATGTTATATTTGACATTACCAAAACTTAGTGATAAGTGAAATAGTTTTTAATAATATTATTTTATATTTATTATGTAAAGAAGGTAATTTATAGAAAAGTCTTAGTAATTAAAATTTTGCCTAATTTTAAGAGACAAGTGCTTAGTTACATCGTTTATTGACAATGCATTATTTGCACAATTTCAATTAACTTTTGAAGATTTTTAATGTATATTGAGCAATATAGAAAAAATATTTATATTGTCATCTGATTTAGTATCCAACGGAATTATTTAATGATTTGTTATTTAAACGCATTTTCTTCATGGTAAATTACTCTTTAATATATGAATATATCAATTTCCCACTAGGTTTATATCACAATTAACGTATTGTTATATTATATTTGTCGTAAAAATTAGATATTTAAAGGTTAATAAAAATACCTGTAATTGTAAGCAAATAATAACGTTATAATAAGCATATAACGTTCTATAAAATTCATTAAAAAAAATATAGGGAGGATTTTACAAATACGAAAATTTTAGGATGATGATTATAGATGGCAACGCATCAATAGAGTTCAAAATAAGAAAGGAGAACAGAAAGTAAAACTGGAAAAGAAAACACAGAAGTGAAAGATTCAAAGAAAACCAAGATAAAAAAAAAATGTACAGGGCGAAAAGACAAAGAGATAGGCGTCTTTAATGAAAAGGGGGTCCTTATATTGTAGCTGGGATACACAGAAACGTAGGCCCGGAAACCTTTAATTACAAATCTCAGTCAAGTGCAGGTTCCTTCGAACTCTGACGTCTCTCATACTGTGCTACTGGCTTTCTCTGCCCCATCTCTAATTGTTTCTCTTGTCGGAGGGCTGCGACAAGGGAAGCCGGGAAGAGAATAAATAAAAGTGTACAGGAGGAATACCTTTATTTTCTGGGGAAACTTGAGAGGGGTGTAGTTTGTGCCCCACCACGTAAAGTATTCTGTAATTGGCTTTTGAAATGTATCTAAAAAGCCTAGAATTGCTATTTAATATTTGACTAAGAAAAAAAAATAATTTAAAGGGTTATTATGACTACCAATGAATATAGAACTATCATACCTTCTATTATCCGTCTTCATTGGTTTCTGCAAACCATCTTCTGTTGGCGAGCGCTTTCGGACATTGTCCATCTTCTTGGCCGAATACATGTGTTCACTGTCACTGTCTGTATTCAACAGTTGAATACAGATAGTGACAGGGAACACATGTATTCGGCCACGAGGATGGATAATAGAAGGTATGATAATATAATAATTCTTTGCAGTTATTAAAACACATACATACTTTACAGTTAGCTAGAATTGATAGAAATTTTAATTTTAATAGCACGGCAATTACGTTTGTGAATTACAAATTATTAAAAAAACAATTAACAACTGGCTGTATTTGTTCATATTATGAAGAATTAAAATACAACAAATTGCTCACAACAAATGCGTGTGCAACAAAATAAAATAAAAATTAAGTTGTGAAATTAGCATTTTACAGAAAATTCAGAATATTAAAACAATGAAGCTAAAATGCATCAATGTTTTCGATAACACTGACTCATTTAAAGAGAAAGAAAAATTTTTGACTCAAAGCTATGCAACTTTTCCATGAGGGTGGAACAAAGAAATTAAATAGATTTAAGGTATTACTAGTCACCTACTCTTTTTATGAATATTTTTAACTAACAGCTGCTCGCGTACCCGTAAAAAGTGCGGGTTGGGTACGACATTAATTATATGTTCAAATGGAGAAGTTTTTTTTACCGTGTATATTACTATTAGATGATTTTTTTGTTGGGTTCAGTATAAAACACAAATTTTAATTGAAAGGAAGCTTCCTACAAGCACATTCCTAAAAAATATGGAAATTTCCGTGTGTTACTTAAGACGGTTAATACGTATTCTGATTATTTATCTGATTTTTTTTGTGTCTATGATTAACGAGATACCATGTGAAATAAACCAAAAATAACCTGTCATGCAGCCCATTACTCTCGCGGAACAAATTGTCAGTCCACAACAATTATGAAGTGAGTTAACACATATGTGTTCCAAAAGGAGAGTTTGTTGACCGTATATATTATTCTAAGATGATTTTGATTTAAAATTGTTTTTCATAAACTTTAAATTTTCTTACATAGCTTTCTACGTTCATACTCTTGATATCACATTATATTATTGTAATTATCTATTATTCTAATTTCAATTATTATTGTATTCTCATGACATTGTATTTCTACAGCCCTGAAGATGGCTTACAATGTAAGCCGAAACGTTGGCAGATAATCCTTAATTAAAAAATACATTTTTAAATTTGTGTTTTTTGGATCTACCTTGACCGAACCCCAACTAACACCATCTNTTCAATTATTATTGTATTCTCATGACATTGTATTTCTACAGCCCTGAAGATGGCTTACAATGTAAGCCGAAACGTTGGCAGATAATCCTTTATTAAAAAATACATTTTTAAATTTGTGTTTTTTGGATCTACCTTGACCGAACCCCAACTAACACCACTGAAATGTGCTAATAAAGGAGTAATGGAGTGAAAACATCCCTCTATCAGAGGGGCTGCCCCACCCCCTGGCATTGTGGAGCAGAGATGCTATCCTCATCTGAAACTCGCGAAGACAGGTATTGTCTGAAAAGTTGGCGCTCGCCCTGAATCACACCCACGGGAGACTCCTCTCTGTCTACACTCCATTTAACTGTTCTGCCTTGCTTTCTTGTTTAACATCTCTATTAAAATTCCAACGTTATGGTCCCTTATTAATGGGTTTGTACTTGTTCCAAGATAACATTGGATTCCATATATGTTAATAATAGAAACTCATCTAGTTTGGTTTATACATGCTTATGGATAAAATAAGTTTAAACTTTTTTAGGCCTTTATCAATCCAAATAATAAGCAGATCCACAATTATATAATTATCTCATATTATTTTAGTAGTTTTAAAATTCATTTGTACTATTTTTTGGTACATGTTGGTCAAACTTAAGTGGTGCCAAAATAGCAGCTGTAAAATATAAATATTTTGTAATATCAAAAAATAAACTGAAAAATAATTGTAACGAACTAAATTGCTTGTAGTAAAACTGTAATCACATTTAATGAAATACTTTGTTAAATATAAGAGACAATTTAAAGAAGTTAGACAATTTAAAAGTTTTACTAAAATAAATTGCTGTGATTTAAATAAATATTAGGTTTAATCAAGCTTAAAATTTGAAAATATGAAGAGTCATATAATAAATAGCGTTGTGGAGAGAATTTTTACCAAAGATATAACATGAGGAAGTATTTATGAAAGGCATTGCATTATAAATATAGTTTTAGGAGAGCTTGTTGCCCGAAACCAAAGGTGTTAGAAAGTATGAATTTACCTAAAAAAATTATTTTAACTATGGTTTTTAGTAATGGATTTAGCAGATTTTCTGTAGAGATATCATGCTACTCAAGTTAGTGACTTTTGAAAATTTTAACGGATCTTTATGCATACTTAATCAGAGGTGCTAATTATATGGCCAGTTGAAATTTACACTCACACGCATATGTATGGTGTCACGGTGGTTTTATGGTTAAAAAACTGGGCCCCTGAGTCAAAGGTCCTAGATTCAATGCTCGCAGTAGACATTTGTTGGTTTTTTTTCTGTGCTTCTGTTTAAATGACCCACAGGATTATTGGTCACTCATAGGGATGTACCAAGCCGTAATTGGGAACTATTTTTTACTAGATGAGAAAAAATCAGGCAGCCAGTAAAATATGCTGACTACAAGATTTCCCTAGATTTTCATGACTCGATAATAAATATATATATATGTGTGTGTGCTCTCTAGCTTTCGATATTTTAAAAGGAAACTAAATTTTAGATTCTTTTCACAAACCATTGTGTGAGTCCGTTAATTGCTTAAATCCGATGGGCGAAGGGGCTGTTAAGTGGAGACTAAAATTATTTTGTATTTTCATATCCCTTATTATTGTTAGTGTTAGTAATGAGTTACATAGATGTAACATGAAATCTTGTAACATTTATACGTAATAAAATATTTCAAAATTACGCACAATCAGAAAGGTATTTAAGAATGCAATTTTAATGTTAGGTGAGTTCTCTTCCGGATAGTTAACTAGTACCCCATCTATAGAAAACCCTGGAATACCTTAAGTTTGAGAGTTAAAATTTTAGCATTTGTTTTGTATAATATTTTTTCAAAAAGAACCCCACATTACGGAAGTATTTAAAATTTAATATTGGGCCTTATTTAGCAAACTGTTTAAAAATTAATTTTTGGTTAAAATTAGTTGAGATCGTTAAGAAGTGGTTAAAGTTATAATCATAATATCTTCGGTATAATTAATAGTAAGAAAATATTTTTAATACTTATAGTTTATAAAATTTTTACGAGAAACACATATAATTATTACAAAAGGTAACCACCAATATTTTTATATTCTACAATATTTTCCCTCTCTCTTCTTTTTCGAACAGTTGATAGTATGAAATTCTTCTTACCATACACCCAAATAGCTCTCTAAAGTTATATAATCTCATTACACATTTCTCTTCTTTATATGTGTCTTAATATACTGTGATACAAATGTTAAGTATATTCAGATCCAGGCTGGTGGCCTTTTTTTACGCAGGATTTTAGTAAGGGGAATGGCTTGGTTGTTAATATAAAAATTAATAGTAAATAGTTTAAATTTTGTTTTAAAGTAATGTAAAGAATGATTATATTTTATGAGTACGAAATACTCAACATAACTACTATTTGATACAATTTTTTAAAACATTTTGTCAACAAATTTTACTGGAATGAGTATCAAAAACTACGTTTGGTACGTTTGTAAAAATTAGTGGGATGTTTCCCATTAATGGGATATTTTATATTACTTTATACTCTTGTTTTATATTTCATATAATAGCATAATATTAGGTAAGTGGGACTACCATAATATAGAATTGAAATATAATAATATCCAGATAATTAAAAAAAGTACAGGTCTGAATTAAGTTTTTTGAATATAGCACAAGCGGTCTACGTTGCATGTAAATACGTATACATGATAGTTAGGAGGTTTCGGTAACAGAGTTATTCATATATTATTTCAAAAAAATTCGCGTCTCAGACCGCCGGGCTAGTCGTGGTCTTTGCATGCCGGTGACAGTAATTAGTAAGTTCAGACAATATAACAAGCTCTTTTTAGGCCAGTTTATAAATTAGTACATTTAATTTATTTGTTTATATCTGTTATTAACTGTAAGCAATTTATATTTTCTATTTATTTATTTATTAGTAAGTAAGGGCAGTAGGTTTGACTGTTAGCTGTATTTAGTAGGTTTCCTTATTTATTATATTAAATTAACTTCAATTTTTTAAAAATCGCTATTGACCCATAGCCCATAAAAATATTAACATAATAAATAATTAGAATAGATGTAAGTGAAATAAAAAATAGGATTATTTAAGAATGTTTATTCACCGTTTATTTAACATAAAGAATGCTCCATCAATCTTTTTTACTTCCTCCCTTAAAAATATTATCTAGCTCTCTGGATTCGACAGGACAAGAAAAGATAATTAAGAGACTCAATGAACTTGATCAAGATCAAGTCTGAAAAGTAAGTCATTAATCAAACGTAAGATTCATTATTCAACAAAATCTGTTTAAAGCTCTTAATTAGGGAGGGGCTCTTATTTTTTGTTACAAATAAGAAACTCAATGTATTTTAATTTAATTTGACGTTTTAACAAGAGAGCCAATTAAATAAATATAATAAAGTCTCAGAAATGTAAATGTGTTAAAAGAAAATAGTAAATAATGTAATGTAAAATAACTTTTTGAAGTTAATGCTATAAATACGCGGTGTATTTGTAATGATTAACAATCTTCATATTGATGTATGGACTTTGATGGCATAACGAGGATTGTATAATTATCATTAACAACCATTTTCAATTTATCACTGTGGCTACTTGCTTTTATATACCTTACTTAATAATAATAAATTTAAAAAAAAAAGACCATGTAGTTTCCATTATAAATTGTTATACTAATTAATAGTTATAAAATATGATGCTTCATGCTCATACATCATAATAGACATCATGATCATATTATGTATGATTCATACATCAAAATATGATATTTAATACTACAGTTATTGTTTATTACTATGGAATAATTAATACTAATTAATTAGATGAAATGCTGAGAACTGTAATTCAATCACGGCATATACATACTTTATATTCTGCAAAATTTTATTTTATTTTGTTAAAAGTATTCAAGCAGGCATTCAATTTTATTTTTAGTCAAATTGCCACAGACTAAACATGTATGGGTAGAATAAATTATCTGCTGTCTCCAATAAAATGAGTATCTTTCTCCATATGTACTCAACTAAAACTCAGCTATTATATTTAAAATTAAATTTTAATTTTCATTAAAATGAAAAGAAATTAATGAAATTTAAAACAAAATCTTAATGGTTTTAAAAGCTAATTATTCGTTATGAAGGGAGACCAGAGTTAAGAGCTTATTAATTAATTTAACAAGTAAAAATTCATTATCGTCTTCTTTTAATTATTGATATTTAGAAATAGACTAAATAGGGGTTAATAGAATATGAGAAATTTATATTCAGAATACCTTCATTATTAGTAACGTGAATGAATCCAGTCCTTTTCATCCAAAACCCTGAGAATAATCGCAAATGCTCCCTATTACGTATCCAATTCCTCTCTTCACCACGGTTCAGGATCTAATTTCTTCCCGCTTCAGCCTTTTCCACAGTAGACTGCCATTCCATCCTAATCCACTAGCACAATCTTGTCTTCCAACTCCAACCCCTACAACCCTCCCCGTCGACTCAATCGAAGATGGCCCCGTGACCTCCTGGGGTCATAGTCTGTAAATAATTTGAGAGTGGTGTCATTGGTCACCTTCTCTCCTCATGTGATTGGTATTGAATGTCATTATTTTTATTATTCATTGTTATCAAATTACAAAATGATTTTATTTATTTTTAACAGAATGTAATATTTACCGTTTCTTCTTCCGGGTTGGACCGTGTCAAATTGGTGTTATTTGCCGAGATTTCGCACATCATGTGATGGCTTCTTCAGGGCTGAAAAGAGAATGAGAGTTGTAAAAGAGAGATTTTAAAAATCTCTCTTTTACAACTCTCATTCTCTTTTCAGCCCTGAAGAAGCCATCACATGATGTGCGAAAGCTCGGCAAATAACAACAATTTGACTCGGTC
>KZ806962.1:1034430-1045347 GCA_000696205.2 Oncopeltus fasciatus | reverse complement strand
CGGTAGCATAAGTGGTAAATGCACCGGCCCGGATAGCAGGGGATCCAGGTTCGAGTCCTGGCTGGGACAGTTAGATTTTTTATTCTGTTCCCTTGCACTAAAAATTATCTAAATTGCACTAGACATTGAATCAGACTATAAGTAGGCAGATAACATAATAAGCTGCGCCGTACACATTTTGAGATGCAAGTTCCGCACGACCAGAACGCGTTTCTTAGTCGGTACTCAGATTGAAATTCACGGCGGGACAGATTCTTCTCACGCTTCCGACTAGCTGTATCTCGAATGATAAAATCGAATCCAATCATACGATCAGGAGATCTACTTCTTGCTGACGAATCACATTCAACGCCAGCATGTTTTAAATCTAGAATACACATATTCGGGAATTATTTTTTTATTTTTTACCAAAATGTGCTTATTAGAAGCTTTCATTCTATTAATGACTAATTCAAAATATATAATAATTATTTCTGAACAGATCAAACCATGAACAATATGTTCAAGTAGGTTTCGACGGTCGTCAGATGTTTTACCGTTTCTTCTTCCGAGTTGGACCGTGTCAAGTTGTTGATACTTGCCGAGCTTTCGCACATCATGTGATGATGGCTTCTTCAGAGCTGAATAGAGAATGAGAGCTGCCGAGCTTTCGCACATTAAAAACATGGTATTTATATACCACCTGGATTTTAAATCTCTCTTTTACAGCTCTCATTCTCTATTCTGCCCTGAAGAAGCCATCACATGATGCGCGAAAGCTCAGCAACTATCAACAACTTGACACGGTCCAACCCGGAAGAAGAAACGGTAAACACATGAACAATATTTTTTTTCTTTTTCTACGTCACTCATTTTTCAATATATAATTATAAATATTATCTACCTGTGAAAGTTATTTAGTTCAAAATAAATTTAAATATTTGGATGATCTAAACTATAAGCATATTCTAAGACTTAATAAGATATGGATAACTATTGCAAGTTTTTTAAAAATGTTTAGAACCTTTAAACCGATTTTACAGATAAAATGTTCTAGGCTATAAGTCTAGCTTAATCAAAAAATGAGTTTTTCTTCATCCATTTTTCAGATATTTTCAGATATATTTGCTCTTCAGCTAATGCTAGTAAATTAAAAATATCTAAAATTTGTAATATGTTAATAATAATACGTAAGTCATTGGCGTTTTTAGGAAGAAACGTCAATTTCTATACTAAATCGTCAAATGGAACTAAATCCCACCAAGGGGAAGCTTTAATCGATAAACGATTGCTTGCCCTTGGGCCATGGGTGTTTAAAATGGAGTGGCAACTTGTAGATAGCCACTCACTTCACGATCCTAAGTTGTTGAAAAGTAGACTAACAATTAAAAAAAAAAAATTACGGTTAAATTATGGGAGGCCCTAATTTGATAGAATGCTTCGTATCTCATAGATATATATTAATAGGTCATTTGTTATAATACTAATCAAATTTTAATTAAGTAATTATAAGTGATTTGACCAAAGGAATAATTGCTTATATGATTCACTTGGCCATAATACTTAAATATTTTTATATTTGACTGATTTTTTTAAATAATCAACTATTATTTTCTTTTTGCAATAATAAATATGAAAAGAAAAAGGTAAACATTCGTTTGAGATTTGTATTTCGTTAATTTTACTTTAATTAATTTAATTTTACATGAATTTTTTCAGACATTTTTTTAAATTTATACTTTTTCATGCAGTTTTTGTGGGAAGCAAGATTTAATGACAAATATTGTGAATATACATGTTTTTCTAATGGAATGCATAGTGTCTTTAAAAATAAATAAAATAAATTCGCTGCCTATTGAGTTAACCCACAGAGGAAGATATGTATTATATATATATATATGAAAAAAACACCACACTACCTTTCATCCTANTATATAAGTAAATATATATTAAAGAGGCTGCAGGAGTATTTTTAGCTTATGATATTTATTAAATTATGATATGAGATGGTGGAAATTCAAGTCCGACATGGAGATACTAGAAGTTGCGGAATAAAATATGTATGAGAAGGTGGTGACATAGAGAGAGAGAGAGAGAGAGAGAGAGAGAGAGGGGAGGTAGAGAGAGAGAGAAAGAGAGAAGGAGAGCCTTAGAGTGAGATAAGAGTAAATAAAGAGAGTATACAAGAGAATAGACCTGGGGAGGGAGGGGGATGAAGGGGAGAAAATCACATGAGAAGTCGAAGCACGAGCCACATACAAACAACTCACTACTTCAAATGCCAATCTCCACTTGGAGCTGTCAATATGCAATCTCAGCCGCTCAGATATCGGCTTATAGCCCGAATAGTCTCTTCTACGAGCTCGCATATACATAAATACTCTCTGGAAAACCAGTATTCCATCAATCTTCCTGTCTATTACTATTAGCATTTATTAGCTATATAGGATTTCTATTTATTCTTGTCACGAGTTTTGTCTTATATTCCACTGCTCTTACTAACTAATACATAAATAATTATAAAATATAAATTACTTACAGCTAAATAATTAGTAAATTAATTAAATATTTAATTCATTTGTATTTCCTAAGAGGCCTTAAGATAACTCGTTAATCATTGTGACAAACATTAGTGACTAATCACTTCGCTGTTGCCGGCATTGCAAAGGCCACGACCATCCCGACGCTCGGAACACGCGATCTGACACAAACGGAGACTAACTTATCACTGACTG
The DNA here is from genome assembly GCA_000696205.2 of Oncopeltus fasciatus. NCBI lineage: Eukaryota > Metazoa > Arthropoda > Insecta > Hemiptera > Lygaeidae > Oncopeltus > Oncopeltus fasciatus. Next base: position 1,042,633 of record KZ806962.1, on the reverse strand, counting down.
AGTGGGCCGCTGGCCTTGTATAACTATCTTTAACAACATATGTACTTCCAAAAGAAGACAAAATACTTGATATTTTAACAATTACAAATTTCAATAAAAATAAGAACAAATGAAATTGTATAATAAAAGTAAAATTAAAATTTTCGTGAAGATAAAAGTTTTCTTTCGCCAGAGGAAGTATTTAAAAACTACAAATTAAAATTATATCCTTATAAAATAATTTACATTTATTATGTTATAGAAGAAAAAAAGTTTAGACCTCGACGGGTCTCGAATCCGTCTTGCTCGTCATTACCCAGTGCTGACCTCTACACTAAGTGGGCCTTAATCCCACCGTGTCAGACTAAGAGGTCACCTATCCTCCCAGATGTTACAATAATAATTTACCTGCGTAAGGCGGACAGAAAGCTCTCACTTTTATAGAGACCCAAAACTATAGTACAACATCCAGGAACTTTGAAATTCAGAACCATGTAATATAATTTAAAATTGATTATTCATTTATGATGATTTGTATTATTTAAAATATGATACTCTCATCTATTTTCTAAAATTTTATTCATTTTAACATCATTTGAAGTCAAACAATTGAAGTGATTTTAGTTACGTAAAAATAACTTGAATTTTCAATGGTAATCACAATTCAACATATAAATAATCATGCAGCTAAGATTGAGCTTAGACATACATTATGATAATAGTTGCTTTAACTTTGCATAAAATAATTATGAATTGAAAGTTGAATGTTATATTTTTTTAAAAATTTTATTTATTACATTTTGTTACTTCACATCTTTTAATTTGCTGACGGATACAATAAACAAATTTAAATAATATACATATATAAAAAATGTAAAAAAAAAAAAAAAAAATCAACATTAAAAAATGCATAGAGAAGGGGCCCATCGACCCCACTCCCACTAAGTTATTAGATATTAAGGCCCAGGAGGTTGGGAGGCCATCTCCGTTTTAGTGGCCGGGGAGGATTGTGAGGATTGGAGTCCGACGACAGGGATTGAGCATATGGATTGTGGATGAAATTGGAGTTTACTATGGAAGAGCTTGAAGCGGGTGGAGATAAGGTCTTTGACAAAAGGAACATTAAAGTCGTGATGAAGGGTAGAGTTGGACACATAATATGGAGCGTTAGCAATTATTCTGAGAATTTCGGACTGAAAGGATTGTACCCGTTGGATATTAGAAGGCTTAACTGCACCCCACAGTTCTGCACCGTAAGTCCAGATTGGTCGTATTTATGGTCTTGTTGATGGTCAGTTTATTTTCTAATGTGAGGTGTGAGCGCCTATTTATATGGCTGTATAAGAGTCCGTGGCGTCCGTTTAGTTCTTGTCGCTTGATGTTAGTATTTTCATTTCAGTTGAGTCGTGAGTCAAGGTGGAACCCAAGGTTCCAACGGACTGAATCAGAGAGAGAGATATAGGGATATTATTGTATGTAACATAAACAGGAAAATCTTAACCAGTCTATAGTGAACCCCTTAACTTTTACCTTCATTTGTTCTACGGCTTGTAAATACAATTTTCTTATTTACTACCTTATATGTCCATAAGAAGAACATGTTAAATTCCTTGAATTACGAAACTCCAGTATGACGTACTTTTTGAGATTGGATAAATAAATAAAAATAAAAATGAATTTATATCATTCAAACATATTAAAACCCATATTTTTGTGAAGTTCGATACGATAGAGATCGGACGTGTGTCCCCATACTTGGGCTGAGTTTGAGAGGCGCACTGTTGACATATGTTTGTCAGTTACTGCCGACAAGTGTTTTGACTTGGCCGATCTGGGTCGCCTGGACAACTGGCAATAATTCAGGGGAAGAGGGCGATGACATGAGGCGATATGTGGCACTACACGGGAGACTGGGCTGAACTGTCTCCGTATGCAGCCGGAGTCTGTAGTGCATTCAAGATGCAGGAGTCTCGGACGTCATTAAGACGGAATCGCGCTGATAGGTTCCTCCTACCAAACTGACTGACGGACAGCCAATCTCCGACCTCCTACTAGGAGGACTTGAATAATAATAATTGATACTTGACTAAATTGTTAAAATTTACGAAGGGCTAAAGAAATAAATGATAATTAAATTAAAATATTAAATTTCAATTGAATAGTTTCATGACATTGTTGCAGTTTCCTTTCTATTTTTTTAGTTTATTTCTAAAAATAAAGAAAAAGTAAAAGAAGGCAGTAAGAAATGTAATTGATTAAATAATAATTTAAGGAAAAATTAAAATAAATCGTTTGGTATACCTAAAAACACTCAACAATACATGACAAATAAAAACATACCTAACAATACTTATCTGATAATACATAAAAATTTACCTACAATACCTAATGATATTAACAATGCCAACAATTAATCCTATATCTAACAATAATACCTAAACATAATTAACTAACTAAAGATATTTTTTCAGATTTATGAAATAATAAAAGAAAAATATTTGTATTATTTAACCCCTCAAATTTTAGGAGGTAAAAAGAAAATAATAAAAAATGTATGCAACAGCCAGTCACAAATTAGAATAAGTATGATTATATAAAGACGTATTTTATCAGGATATATAAGATATTTTGTATTTCATTTGAATTATAATATTAAATGAAATACAAAATATTAATATTTTAATATATTAATATTAATTAAATAATATGTCAAAAAAAAGTTAATGATAACAATGCTAAAACGTCCTTATTAAACGTGATAGGTAATGATTTTTGTAAGTTCACGAGAGTAAAAATACTTTTGCTGATGAGAATGCAGTGACGAAGAAATGGGTTCTGGAGTTTGAAACAGTGCCGAGTGAAAAACCCGAGGGCTCTGCCCGCCAACAGGAAACAGGAAGATATCTCTCCCCACCCCTGGAAGACACCCCCTTAGCGGCAAAGGAAGCCATCTGGGCCGCGGACAATCTCAGGGGGGCCTTCAGTATTAACAACTTTCACGGTGTCGTGAGTATTTTTAATACGGGACCCTCCCCCAGCCCCCCGCCCTTTGGAGATAAGTCCCGTACCGGGAGCCACAAAGAAATGCTGTGGGTCGGATGGGTGGAGGGGGAGTGAGTGGAGAGGGAGTCGCCGTCAGTCCAGAGGGGTAGTGGAGAGGGAATTACGGGAGTTGTAAAGGAGTGTAAAGAGTGTGAGAATAAGTGATTTAAATTTAATCTAGTTTTCTGTTTTAGCCGTGAGCTGTGTGAGAAGGTAGACCGCTCTTCCTGTGATAACTTACATCAGTGAAATATAAAATTAGTAAATAAAGAAAAACTATCATTCTTTGAAATATTTATATAAATGATCTTAGTTCTAATAGTTCTATATGCTAGACATCGTCATACAAGTATTTTATCTTTTTATTTAGTCCACATTTTTTTAGCTGAAAAAGTCTAATATAAAATAGTTCAAAGGGGCGCCAGGCTAGCTCAGGGGATCCGCACAGGTCTCGCAATCCTGACGCCGCGGGTTCAAATCCCACCCAGGGCAATCTTTTATTTATAATTAAAAGCGTGTCCTGAGCCATGGATGTTTAGCATGGGGTGGCACCTGTAGATAGCCCCTTCCTCCATGACCCCAAATGGTTGAATGGAAGGCTAACACTCAAATAAAAAAAAAAATAAAAAAATAGATCAAGTGTAGCTTCTAAATAATTTTATTCTTTGTAAAGGTGATTTTAATATTTCAAGTTATTATTTCATCAAGTTATTTCATGGAAATCATTTTGGTAAATAATTGAACTGAAATTGACAAACCATTAGAACATATTCTGCTTGAGCGCATATATACATTAGGTAAATTATATGACTGTATTTTACGCAATGGAAATCATTTATTTTGTCTGTTAAAAGTAATTATTCCGAGAACGATTTCCACTACACAGCTATTAAACTGTAACAAATCTCCCACAGCTTTATTACAAATTTTGACACCATTAATGGTTGTATGATATTTTTATGTAGACATTTTCAAATGTATGTAATTTTTCTTCCGTTCTGACTAGTTTCAGCTGTGAACTAACTGAATCCACTTTAAAAAAAAATAAATTAATCGTATTTGTGTCTTAAGTTAACAGTTCATAGAAGTATTACTCTATCATACATACATGTAAACACTTTTGAAATTGAAATTGGAATTCCACTTACATAAGATAAGTGATTAGTTTTATTATTGTTATTGATATAGAACATTGTTGTATTGATTTGCTCTGCGCATGATTTATGGAACCCAGAACAAGTATGGCATCTTTTTTTTATAAATTTGTTTTACTACAAAACTTTATGCCTTATTATACATTTTTAAACTATTATTTGTTCAATTTTGTAATGACAAGCATTACACTTATAAAGTGTAATGGATGGCATATTTATACTTTACACTTTTTTTTTTTTTTTTAACATTTATACTAAAACCACATTTAAGAATACATTTGACTGTAGAATTATTCGTGACAGTTATGAATATTTCACAAGTTCTCCTCCTGGAAAGACTAGTGCCAACTTTTGTATTTTTACTTAAAATTTCATCAACCCTTGTTAGTTCACGAACTACTACGATCAATCAGCAGTCTTCTAACTTCTGTTTATTTTTTAATATAACACAAAAAATATACTCCGTTTGATTTTTCTATTGGACAGAATTTTTAAAAATTATTCCTTTTTCAACAGCATTGCCCTAATTAATATTTCAGAAAACTATGATCCTTAAAGATGATTCTGCAAACTTTTTACTTTAATAATGTTACATATTTAATGTTATATTACCGTCCTTCGAAAATATAGAAGAAAATTAAGTATTTCAAATAATTATTGCGAGGGAATAGAATTTAAAAAAAATCTATCTGTCCCAGCCAGGACTCGAACCTAGATCTTCTGCTTTCCGGGCACGAATGCTACCACTTCCATGACAGGGACGAGCTAGATAAATTAATAAATTCCCAACACACTAGCAAGAGCCTAACACAAGGGAAAGGCGAATACGTCGTCTTATGCTCGAAGGAGCTGACATTGTCCAGCTATTTATCGACTCTCGTTATTTACTTTTTATTTTCATTTATAAATATTAATTTAGTTGTGGTTTATTATCCCACGTAAATTTTAAACAATTAATGCGAGGGAATAGAATAAAAAGTTTTCTATCTTGTCCAGGTGATGCAAGTGGCATTCGTGCCCGGAAAGCAGGGGATCCAGGTTCGAGCCCTGGCTGGGAAAGATCGATATTTTTATTCTATTCCCTCGCATTAATTGTTTAAAATTTAAGTGGGATAATAAACCACAACTAAATTAATATTTATAAATTAAGTATTTTATTCTCTTTAGGCAAGGTGATCAATTAGTACTTCGTATCTTTAGTTAAGAAAACTTCAAGAAGATTTGTCATTTGATTGCGTATATTATCCATCTTATTAGGGTTAGTTATTGTGTTTAAGGGTTTTATATTAATGGGAGTTTTATCGGGCTTTATATTATATCAATGAGTATAACTATTATTTCAATGAGTATTAAATATCAAGATCGAATTCATAACTCATGTTTTACTTAATTGTTGTTTACTTATTTAAAAAAAAAAGATAATATTTAATGCAAAAAAAAAAAGAATTAAAAAAAAAAAGTTTAGTACTTTCTTAATAAAACATATAAAGAAAAAACTTAAAATCACAAATTGGAGGTTTTGGCGAACCCCTTTTTTTGCCCGATTCTTTTTAAGTGCTTTTCGGCTTCTACGGCACAATCAATAATTTAATCTGATTTTAGAAATTGTTGGATTATTCATACATTTTTCTCTCGGGGGCTTCGTAGCTCATTTTTCATTCGGCTCTGCAGAAGCCATCACAGGATGTGCAAAATTTTGGCTAAAAACTAAAAACATTTGACACAGTCAAGCCCGGTAGAAGTATTTATGATTATTTTTGGAAACTGTTGAATCCTGCGTAACTACGTATCCAAATATTGGGAAATCTTTCTGGATTTTGTTGCTTCTGCGTAAAGGACACTAGTTTTTTTTTTCTTTAGGGATTTCAAAAGTTTCTTAAGTGTTTATTTTTATCGAATGCGTAGAATTCCCTGTCTGAAAGAAACAGTGAATCAAACGGGCTCCTTATCGAATCTGAGATCCTCTCTTTTTCTCCGACATATAGGCACTAAAGTTAGAGAGCTGCAGCGAGCCTTATGACGTCACTATCTCTCCTGCCCACCCCTATATACCTCTCTGGCCACGCCATTAACTTCGGTGTTGCGCGCTCTATTTCCCATAGACGCCGAGAGGAAGCTGATAGCGCCACCGATGCCTCGCCCTAAATAAACAATTTCTCCCGTAGTTCGCTGATAGCTGTCTGATAAGAAAATTATATGAGACCTGATTCGTTCCTTTGAAAATTAGATCTACTTCTGTACCAGTCCATATTCCAATATCCTTATTTCAGAAATATTAATATAGAGTTAAATAGTTTTTAAATTATTTCCCATAACAATATATATACAATGTCAAAAAAAATAATATTTTTGATGGAAAAATATCTCTTTTTATTTTGAAATGCTATTGAAANCTTTATCTATTACTTTATACTTATAAAATATCTTCTAATTTGATGGCTTAATAATATGCATATAAACAAGAAAGAAAATTATTAAATAAAATGTCGCTTTACAGGGAAAAGGGTCCCATTGACCCCACTCCCAATAAATTTAGGCTTTAAGGCCCAAGAGGTCGTGAGGCCATCTGGGATATGGCATATTGATTAGGGCAAAACAAAAGCTCACTATGAAAGAGCTTGAAGCGGGTGGAGATAAGATCTTGGACGAAAGTAATGTTAAAGTCGCGATGAAGGGTAGAGTTGGATACATATAATATTCACGGGATGTTGGAAAGTTTAGCTGCACCTCAGAGTACTGCACTGTATGGACAGATCGGTTGTAGAGGTGCCTTGTACAGTGTCAGTTTGTTCTCTGTTGTGAGCTGTTAACGCCTGCTTAAAAGTCTGTATAAGATTCCGTAGCGTCTGTTGAGTTCTTGTCGTTTAAGTTTCATATATTCGTCACAGTTATAAGAGTCAAGATGGAACACAAGGTAACGGACTGAATCAGAGAGAGTGACATTATAATGAGAATTATTTCTTAGCGGAAAATTTACCTGTACGCATTTGGACTCATTTATTTTATTTCTCCATTTGCTGCACCACCGCTGAATAGCATCAAGGTGGTTTTGTAAAATGTTGGAAGCGGTTTTAGAATCAGGATGAGAGATGTCATCAGCAAAGAGGGCCAGGAGGGTGTTAGGATGGGTGGGGATGTCCGCAGTGAAGTACAGGATGAAAAAAATAGTTCCGAGCACACTGCCCTGTGGATCGCTTTGTATACGTATAGTAGTTTTTAATTTTTCATAACACTTGTATAATAATTATGATTTTCATAACTTTAGGAAAAATTTTAAATAAAAATTACATTTCCTTTACAACAGAATGACTGCAGCAATCTGAAGAAACGGATTCTCTTAGCATTCTTGAGAGTGGTTTTATTTCTGCATGGATTGATATAAATATGTTTTGACTGTGATGGAAAGTGCAATTTTACATTCACAAATAGAAAATATAATATATATCAACAGATTTCTAATATATATATGTGTATAGTAGCCACGTTTTTCTGTATTTGTAATATTACTAATATAGGGGGGTAAACGGGTAGGGTAACGGGTAGTAAAAGTCGATTATCAGGATTGGTGAAATCGAATACTTTCAATGAAGCTCTGCCATGCTCTAGTGCCATCCCCACTGCATGGTATCTTCTTACTACCTTATCCCTGCCAACGCCTACTACAGGCCTCCCCGCGGCACCCCCTGGGCTATCTACTCTGTGGCAGTGTGTATTCACGACAGAGGATGATAGGCGGACTTGTAGAGGCGGGGTCTTGTGATGAAGTAGGGCCACCTTCCCTATAGAGCTAGACCTGACCCCGCGAGGGGAGGCTATGTCTGCTGGCCTTAAGGTGGCAGCCCCACCGCGGACTACGAGAGCACTGACTGGGAATCTTGTGCCCTCTAAACTGATATCTCCCACGTCTACCAACAACCAAACTGCCGGATTGATCACTTTGGACCCAGAGAGAGTGCAGGCCTCTCTGGGAGACTCTTGCATGGACACGGATCTCAATTTGCCTATTAGTAGCTCTATTCAAGGGAGCA
>KZ806962.1:998813-1022807 GCA_000696205.2 Oncopeltus fasciatus | reverse complement strand
TATATATATAATTGTCATTTTCTTCATTACTAATTGATTTTTATTATATATTTACAGTTATATGGGAAGCTAAAATATTTTTTTATATTACTAAAACACTATTATTATTATGTATATTCATTTTTCTCGTTATTATTTTCAAATTATTTGTATTCTATTAGCAGAAACGAAAATGTGCTGAATTTCAACTTAAAACATTGTTAATTGCCTTCGGTTTTTTTTTCAGACACTCCTTTTCAAATGACTGAATAATATAATATAATAGGTAAAAAACTAAAATAAAAAAATGCTTACTGATTCTTATGTGAGATACCTCAGAAACTTTTTCTTTCCCTTCTAAGCAAGAATTGAAAAATATGACTTTCATCTTATCATCATATTATTGAGTATTTTTATAGCACTACTTATCATGTAACTTTGCTTCTTGTAAAATTTAGAATTTGAAATTCATTAGGTTTTAAATAAAGTTAAGTAAAGTTGGTATATCCTGTAAAAGCGCAAAGGCTCAGAGACAATTCTTACGTACAGAGACTTTCTTCATTGCTTTTGAATGCCTCCATTTATCATGTGGAGGAAAAGAGGGGAGAGGGCAAGAGGAATGTCTGAAGGAAGATAATCGATTGCTATAAGTCGGAAGAGCCTCCTAATCGATCTGAAACCGCACTCCACTGGAGGTGGTGGGATTCCTCGGGTAGATTCCTCCAGGCCCAGGCTGACCGCCTGGGTGCTAGGACTCAATCCTAGTGTGGGTGAATTCCACTGGTTACCAGCCCAGTGAGGTCTCTTCCAAGGTTATTTCAGGGGGGAAATTCATCATAGCCGCAGCAGTCATATTAGGAACTGTCTTGGGAATGTAAGTGTAACACTAGTAAGGTAAATGTAGGCTTATCGCGGCTAGTGTAGAATCCCTTATGCTTCATTCAACATGCTTCAGGCAGATATCTCACAAGCCAGTAAAATATGCACTTTTATATCATGATTTCGTTTTAAAAACAATATTTGATTTTACAACCATTCAAAAAATACTAATAAAGCCTGCAGGGCATGTGATTGCAATAATACACATACATAGATAAAAACATGCCCAGAAATAATGTTTTTATTTTTATTTTTAATAAAGCTATTTATAAATATACTAAAAAAATTAAACAAAAGTTCATTAAAGATGTATAATTTTGCTTTCTAAAATAATTTTTTTTTTGTTTTGTGTACTATTCATTTTTCATTTGGATTATCTAAAGTTTGGTATATTTTTTCATTAATTTACTTATTTGGTTTTTACATTCTGTAAGTTAGTTTACGATTTGTAATTGATACAAATGTTGTTCAATGGCTGTCATGGATATAGAATGGCCAGTGTCGCATCTCCGAAAAGTTTGGTATAGAAACATTTCTGTGGAATTTTTAGTGGAGTTATAAATTATAATTTCAATATTAATATTTGTTAATTTTATTTAAAAATAACAATATAAGCTTTAAAAATCTTATATATCACTCGAAATACCATGGTTTTAGAAAAAAAATGTATTTACGAGTGTTTTCGACCATTTTTTGAAAAGTTACGATTCTCGACATATACCATTGAAATAATTATTCAAAGGTATATTACGTCATTTAAATAAAATGAATCAAAATTTAAGGGGCAATTGGACCCCAAATTAATATTACTGTGAAGTTTAGTAGTATACTTATTTGAAACAATCGCAAAATAACTGACCTTTTAAATATTTTTATTTGTTTTAGTGAAGGACTTACATACATCCTTCAATGGAAGCCACAATCATTTCTTAACTAATCATATAGATTCATAGTTGACTTCTTCACTATCCTTGGACTATCTTCCAGTTGTTAGTGGAATTCTGTTTCCAACCGAAGAAGAAAACCCAGTGGTGTTTTAAATGCGCGCAAAGTACTATTTTTTTTTACTGCCATATTGGCAGAGATGGTCCCGATCAGTAGGAAATATCTTTTAGCTATTTATTCCGTTCTCGTTACTGAGATCTATAGAGGTTAGGCTGATTCTCTAAGCGTTTGATTCCCATTTGTTAGGGATTAAATGTTAGTCACTATAGGAATTCCAGGACCGATGCTTAGAATGAATAATACTCGGTCATGGAATTGGAATCCTTATTCTATCTTTACTTTTATTAAACAATGTGCGAATCTAATAAAGCGTAGCGAAGCTCTGAATCTAAAGGAGTGTAGCCTTATCCAGCTGAGCCCTTGGAGGATCTCCATCGGTCCCCATGGGAATAATACCCTGACTCGCAATTACAGCTGAGAGAGAGAGGGGCCGAGATCGATCAGGTGTTAGAGTGCCCTTCCTACCGAGCGTTTCTCTATTGTTCTCGGGGAGGGACTCGGCGCTCTTTTGTTTCTAACAGTTCTCCTAACCCTCAACGACTTAACCTTACTCAATTTTTCGGTACAATGAGGGGAATAAAAGCTAGGAGGATGGGTGATTCTTGTTCACTTTTTTTTTTAGGCGGAGGATTTTCTCTTAATGGCATTGTATGATGCTCTTTTGGCTCACATTTACTACAAAGAATCCCAGTGGATTGAGTGGTATGTTTAAATTAATACACAAAAATTATTCTTAAAAATTTTCTGCCACAGCGGATCTTTCTTCATTAAACGTTCTTTAACAATTTAGCTTTGAAGGAAATCTTATCTTCGAAACTGTAAGTTATCATATATAAAATGAAAACCAGTTTAATCGTAAAAATCATCTAATAATAATATCTACGGTCAAAAAACTCTCCATTACGAAATATATTTTTGATTAAACTTCTATATAGAGCAAACAGAATTCATATTATTTTTGTTATCTCTATGTGGCGCAGCATCCCGTCACCGAGATCCGTCTTCCTCTAAGTCTCCAGTAGTTGCTCCAGCCTTCCAGTTTCGGGGTCCTAGTAAGACCCATGGAGACTCATGAGTCTCCCCCAGAAACCAAGCCATTACATGTAATATTCGGTGTTCCGACTCGTCGCATTCTATGAAGTTCTTCATGAAGTATCATATTGGGTGTATTGTTAGCAAATATCCATTCTGCCCAAGGAACTTTCTAAGCTTTAAGAATATTTCAAAGTTAACATAAACATTGAAGAGATAATAATGTAAGCATTTCCAGACTTCATCCTAACCCACAAGTAATGCTTCTTGCCACCGCCCTAGAAGCCGTCTTCCACTCTTTTTAAAGAACTTTGAGAGAATTCTTTTCAAAAGGCTAATCCACATTCTGGATTCCCTCCAAATACTTCCTAAGCAACAGTTTGGTTTCTAACCCAAACACTTCGTGGATTAACATGTACTTCGTGTTATAGCTCGCATATCTTCGTATTACGAGAGCAAGCAGTACTGGATTGGTGGATTCCACGGTTTTTTGCCAGCATGTGACAAGGTCTGGCTTCGCGGACTATCATACAAATTAACATCTATCCATCCAAGTATTTTACCTTATCCTTCGCTCCCTCGTAACTGACTGATACTTCAGGGTCCAATAAGGACTAATCTAAATTATTCCAAAGATACCCACTAGAGGTGGGAGTTCCAAAACATGTTGGAAAAGATAAATTTTTGCTCAGCTTTAGGCAATCAGAGACTACACTACGAATACTGAATAAACAAGGAGCCAATTATATGAGGCTAGTTCGGTGATGTGGGCCCCCTCGTGCCGGACGTGTCCTCGTGATAAGGCTTCACTTTCATGGGTGGCTTTTGGCTGTCCATCATTCCGAGCATTATAAACTACCCTTAGATGATATTTAGTTGGGGTTCGGTCAAGGTAGATCCCAAAAAACACAAATTTAAAAAATGTATTTTTTAATAAAGGATTACCTGCCAACGTTTCGGCTTACATTGCAAGCCATCTTCTGGGCTATCATGAAGATAAGAGAGGACCCTAAGTATACATTTCCATGACTTAAATTTGTGTTTTTTGGGATTACCTTGACCGAACCCCAACTAAATATCATCTAAGAATAATATCTGCGGTCAACTAACTCTCCTTTCGTTTATAAACTACCTTCTTCTTGTCATCCATAGTTGAACATAAAATACATTAATAAATTATGGTGGTTGGGATGCCATGAAAAACATACGAAAAATATTAGGGATGCAAGCCAAAATATTTTTTTCCACATAATCTTCAATGCTAAAAGCTGATTCGTCGTGGATCTTACTCTTCTCCTTCTTACCAGATATTTCTCGATCTTTATATCTAAGAAACAAGTATCTGGAAGAGGATATTGGAGAACATTTAGTATGCACATGAAAGGATAACTCTAACCCAATCTAAGATATTAATTTTCTTTTTCTAGTTTATCGGTCCAATCCTAACTTCCATTGAAGTGTTATTTTTGACACAAGTATTTGGTCCTACATAACATATGATTGGATTATTTTTTATTTTATTTTTTTTATTAAGGCATCTCAACCACTGAGGGTCATAATACGCCTCATCCTCGGTTATTCATTTTGTGAACAATTTTCACAATTTTCTATATTGTCCAACACAATTTTTTATATTTACGCCAACACACTTTCAAACTGGCACCTTCACCTTAAGCCTTGAATTGAGAACCGCACCACTCAACATTAATATATTGCTTAGTGCATTCCACGATCCCATCAGTAATATTATTTATTTATTTATTTTTCTTTTTAAATATGATTGGATTAATTTTGTATCTAATCTTGTCAATCTACTAAAGCAGACGGGATAGGGCTACCGGAAAGCCTCTAATCATCTACCGCTATTTAACCCTGTTCTCGAGAAACATGAGAAATTAACTCTTGTGCACACTTGTACTAGAACAATAATCGTCTCTAACATATTAAGGATGAGTCGTGGACTGGACCTTCTACATTCGAGTCGGACTCTAATCAATACCCCATTGACACCGATCCGCTAAGAAAGTAGTAAATAGTTAAATCCTAAGGAATTTGTATCTTATTCACGTCAGACATCACAAAGGATCCCGATTTGCACAACTAAATGGGTGAAATAGCAATTACTGGGCTTCAAAAGTGTGGGAATTTCTGTTGTTGCCAAGGCGGAGGAGGAGCCCTGCAAACATTGTTACTGGAAGGAGTGCCACTTGAACTCCAGCGACAGCAGTGACTGGAGCCCACGGAAGCACCTTCCAGAGGCTGAATCTTGCATGAGCTGCCAAAAGCGCAGACAGCAGCAGCCTCTCTCTGTGTATCTAACAATCCAATTAAAACGAGATTACCCGACCTTTGTGATTTTTCAATACCTCAGTGTCAGGGCCTCTTCAGGTGCTGACTTATAAAATAAAATACTCCTTTACTTTAGTTTTCACAAACTCACTCTGTTGAATCTATAAATTTTAAAAGGATTTCCTTAGATGGAACCAGAAAATTAAGGTTAGTGCGTATGATTATATGCAAGCGTTAATTTTACTTTAACATTGAGTATGAAAATAAAATAAAACGATAAGGGAGACGATAACGGCCCTGACTAACTCCAAAAAATTAAAACAATTTATTTTAGATTTACAGACTACAGGGCTTCCATATGAGACTTCGTAAATAAATTTTGGGATGGGTTAGGGAAGATAATGCAATAGCTAACAGATAAAAATGATATGAGAGTTTATCCGTGATACCGAGAAACAGGTGATCAGACTTGGATAAAGCCAATTTTGAGTTCACTGTGAAGGGCTGAGTTGCATAACTAAAAGAGTGCGTTTAAAATGGTTTTCAGGACTGAAAAAACTAGAGGCGTTAAATACTAGTAGAATTAGATGCGTTTAATATTATAATGATTAAGCGCGCAAAAATTTCGAAGGATTTTGTACTAATAGTTGTTCGCGCCGTAATCCTCCATTTATCAGTCCCGAGCGCCCTAATCTCGGCACAGGGCTGACTCACCTGAACTCGCGACCCTTATCGCCTAAATGCAGTGTCTCCCTACCTCTTTCTCACTCTGCTTCCAGCTCTCACAGGAGACACTCTGCTTCCAGCTCTCATTGGAGAACTCTGCTTCCAGTTTTCAGAAACCACTCTGCTTCCAGTAAATACAAAGTGTTTTAAAGTATAAAAGTCTTAGTATTTCGTGCCGCCTTATGCGCCTCCAATTCGTAATACAGTCCACTTCTCTTCGTTCACTCACGGCTGCCACGCATTCCCAGAAGGTAAGTGCTCTGAATTTTTGGGTTTTTCTCTTGGCCGAGTTAGAGACCTTTAATTTCAGGGCCGCTTTGGAGGAAAAACTGCAGATGAGTGAGAGGATCGAACTACCTGCTGAAGCTATCCTGTAAGTTGCTACCACTTACATTCTATTTTTCTTTCTTTTTCTTTTATTTTCAATATTAAATATTTATTATTATTTACTAATTTCTAACCAGCGAAAACGCCGCCACAATAGTTTTTATTCCAATTCAAGGAGCCCATATAATTACCTGTAGCATCTTTTTAGAATAGTTCTTCTCCCTCATTTGTGTTCCTTACAGTTTAGTATTAAGTGAAGGTAAAAACCCAGGTATCGTAAAGAGTTATGATGAGAATATTATTGCAGGAAGAAGAAGCAAGGAAGTGTGATATTCGAGGAGTGATACACTAATCTGCTATACTATATAGATGAGCCTGAGGAGTTTGTAAGGTTACTGAGGGTTCTGGTTTAGAAAGGATACGACTATTTCCTCTGGTAACTATGCAAAGAGAGTATTTGAATACGTAAGGAGGTCAGATTTATATGTGTAAAAACAATGAATCTTAGTATACTTCCCTGAGGAACTCCCACTTCCATAAGAATGGTATTCGATTTAATCAGATCTCTGTCTAACTTGAAAAAACTCTTGGAATTGGGTAAATAATACTGAGGTGTATACTGTTTAGTTTTTGTATGAACTCATAGTGTCACATACTGTCAAAAATCTGTGATACGAGGGCGGGTCAATAAGTGCTTGACTTTTTAAATGAAACAAAGGTTTTTTGATTAAAAGTGATTTTATTTTTAAACATAGTCTCCTTTGAGCTCTATACACTTCGTACAACGTTTCTCCATTTTTTTTATCCCTTCCAAAAAATAAGATTTCTCGAGCTATCCGCAAGATGGGTGCCGCGTTTGCTAACAATCGACCATAAACGCAATCGTGTGACAACTTCGGTCGAATGTTTGGCGTTGTTCAACCGCAACAAGGACGAGTTTTTGTGCCAATTTGTAACAGTGGACGAAACATGGATACACCACAACACGCCAGAGACCAAGCAGCAGTCAAAACAGTGGGTTTTGCCGGGTGAATCAGCGCCGAAGAGTCATGGCTCCTGTTTACTGGGATGCACGCGGTGTAATCCACATAGATTACCTTCAGAAGGGAAGAACAATCAATGGCGAATATTATACCAACTTATTGGACCGATTTAATGAGGATATAAAGAAAAAACGACCGCATTTGGCCAAGAAAAAAGTCCTTTTCCATCAAGACAATGCAAGAGTCCATACGTATGTTGTTTCCATGGCAAAATTTCAGGAATTACGCTATGAATTGCTCCCTCGTCCGCCGTATTCTCCGGATTTAGCCCCGAGTGACTATTTCTTGTTTCCGAACCTTAAGAAATGGCTTGGCGGAAAGAGATTTTATTCCAACGAAGAAATCATCTCACAAACAAATACATATTTTGAGGAGCTCGAGAAATCTTATTTTTTGGAAGGGATAACAAAATTGGAGAAACGTTGGACGAAGTGTATGGAGCTCAAAGGAGACTATTTTGAAAAATAAAATTACTTTTTATCAAAAAACCTTTGTTTCATTTAAAAAGTCACGCACTTATTGACCCGCTCTCGTACAATCAGAATTTTTTTTTTTGTAACAACTGATCAAAAAAGGGAAACATCTGCTGGGAAGTCGAATGTTTTTGCGGTGTTACTTTTGATACGATAGGGGCAAGGCTAGGAGGAGAGATGTCCTAGCTGTTTATAGAGCTTAGGAAAAACCATCATATAGAAAAATTTCCCAAGCAAAGAAAAAAGGTTTAAAAATATGTGAGGGATATGAGTGGTATTTGGAAAAATCTATCTAGATATAACAACATTATCCAATCTCGATTCGTTTGAAAAAAATAATCGATGTAACACTTTTTTAAGCTGTAATATTATCGATAATGCAAAAGTTATAGGGAGATGAATTATCATCAAATCGGTACGTACAGAAAGGTACTCCAGGGATGGTTTGATAATATCCCCTCGGTCAATGGACACTGCAGAAACTGAAACTGGAGGTTATTTTTTATTTCTTTCTTCTCTCTCAAGTTAAATGTGTCGAGACCAATTAGTTTTAATTGTAATTGATGTGCTTCGACGTAGTTAATTGGCTGTTTTCCGATCAAAATTTTTCTTTTTAATCCAGTTGAGTTGGCCTGGTATTTTTCATTCAACTACTATTTGGATTTGATTGAAGGAGTTTCCAACAGCAGTTTGGGTCACCTGATATTTATCTACTAACACTCCAACAATTTACTCATCCCATATACATATTGTAGTGTGAATAATATTATATTAAAAATAGAATAAAGTGTTTATATACGAAAGTATGTGGTATTCAATTAAGACGCGTAGATTTTAGAAGAATATTCAAAAAGATATACGGTAATTTACGTTGTTACCATTGTAATACTAATTCTTCAATTTCTCTTTCGATGTTCTTAGCTAATTTTTATATCATTATTAATCACATACAATTAGCAATTAAATTTAATATTTTTGTTGAACTTTTACTTACAGGGAACACAACGGATTTATTTTTCATTCTCTAAAGCCTAAATTAGACTAATGATGTTTTCTTATCCATACTACAATTAGAGCACTGAACTTTGAATAGTAATCTTACTAATAATCAGCATTGTATTATTAAAAAAAGATATTTCTGAAATTTTCCCGGATTCCTGGGAGCCCCCAAATGACTGTAGGAATTCAGAAGGAGAGAGTGGAATATAAGGGGAAGGAAAATGTCATTAGGAAATATTCAAATTGAGTGAAATTGAATAAAATAGGAAAGCAAAAACGCCAAGAATTTATTTTATTTTATTTAATGAATTCGAAGTACTGAGACACACCAACAATTTTGCGATGTTATAGCCCCGATCATTCAATATAAAGTAAAAAGACGGAGTGTGGAATTTGATGTCATTTCCAGATCATTAAAATCCATACAGGTTTTTTAACCATTACTAAACATGATAAGCCTAGCAAGAAAGTCAAAGATCTTCGAGACATATCAGAAAATGTGTGAAACCCAGTCATTTCGTTTAAGAACGTAGTATCCTTCAAATCATTTTTAAATACCTTAGAAAAATGATAATTCTAAAACATTCCATCTCTTTGTATGATCAGCCCAGCGGATAAACAAAGGATTGTTTTGAAAACATTTAGCGTTGTTTTAATTCCAATGTTAGTAAGTCCCTTTACTCCCTTCATATACTACAATTCGTGCATATATTTTGTTCTAAAGAGGAACATCCCACATGATGCACAAGATGAGTGTCATCAGAATAGTCTAAGAGCTTCCTGTTAGTACACTGATCTCCACCTGGACGGAAAACCTGCTCCTCACTTGGCGTTCCAGAATGTTGCCACCAGACCACAAGCACATTTCGTGCCCATCCAGACCACTTCAGAACTCACATGAACAGAAGAGATATCTGAATGTGCTGTAGCCATTAACAACGACTATCCCCATCGAACTGTTAGAGACATCTGTTCATCATATCAAGTCATTATGGTTTGGGCAATGTCGATGTTTTATATGAAATAAATTAATATGCTCGTTGGCAGGATTTTTTGAACGCTGCTAGTTCATTAATGGACGAGAGGGAAGGTATCTTAAGAGGGGATAATTTTTGTTGAATGAGTATTTGATGAGGTATGCTAGAAGAGTGAAAAGAGGAATGATATGGACTCTTCGATCGTTTAGGGATTTATTTAGAGTAGAGATAATATCAGCGTAGGAAGTTCAAACAGGAACTTTGTGCAGGATGTGACTAAAGCAGATTTCGTTGTGTTGCCCGGTTGGCATTTGATGATCAGTCAATCTTTCGTGGCCTGGCGAAGAGGCCAAGGGTCAGCTTGTTCCTTAAAAGGACAGAGCTTTCTTCGACTTCTCTAAGATGCTAATCGTCTTAAGCTTCAGTCAAGTGACACTCTTTGTCATTTGCTGTGTGAGCTTGCTAACAAAGTCCTGAAGTAGCAAGTACGTCAGGAGATTAGATGCATTCAGCGTTTGGACTATATTTAAGGCAGCGTAGTTAAAGACTTTCGTCAAAAAATAATCTTTGCATCCAAAGCACTGTTCTTTGACTTATTTTTAAAACCTTCAAATTCTTTCTTTTATTCATATTTGCTACAAAACTCTATGCGACAAAATCTACTAAATAGGTAAATATTAATTTACATCTTTTCTGGGAATGATATTTTTTTACTTAGAGAGAAAGATTTGAACAAGCACAGCTTGAAATATGCTGTTTGTAATTAGCGTTCATAGATAGAAAGAGATGAATTATCATCAAATCGGTACGTGCTGAAAGGTACTTCAGGGATGGTTTGAACAAGACAGCTTTTCTGGGAATGATATTTTTTTACTTAGAGAGAAAGATTTGAACAAGCACAGCTTGAAATATGCTGTTTGTAATTAGCGTTCATATATAGAGAGATGAATTATAATCTAATCGGTACGTGCAGAAAGGTACTTTAGGGATGGTTTGAACAAGACATGAACAACTATGCGATAAAATCTACTAAATAGGTAAATATTAATTTAGTAGTAGTTTATCGTCCCACGTAAATCTTAAACAATTAATGAGGGGGAATAGAATAAAAAAATCTATCTGTCCCTGCCAAGACTCGAACCTGAAAGCAGGAAATCCAGGTTCGATTCCTGGCTGAGACAGATAGATTTTTTATTCTACTCCCTCTCATCAATTGTCAACTAAATAGGATTTAGTGCAAGTTCCAGTAGGTTAAATAATAAAAAATATGAAATATATTTTGAACAAAATATCAACAGAAAATCATAACCTGTAAAGTAGAGTAAAAAACAAAATGCACTGGGCCAGAATATCAATAAAATGCATTAGAGAAAATTTAGATGAACAGATACGGTGAACACAAAAACAAAGATCAACCATATACGAGATGAAAGGTTACAATTATTTGTATATTACTTACTATTTGATTGTATTTTTTTCTTTTTTTTAAAGATACGCTTATAAAAAGCTTTCTAGTCCTAAATGTAAAAAATTGAACAATGAATTAATAATCACTTAATACAGCGTAGAAACCACATATATAATGTAGTATTTTGTCACTGACGACGGAAATCTTATGGTGTGGTAGAATATATTGTCTGACGAATGTGAGCTCAGGAAAGAAAGAGTGAGTTCTGGCAGAAGTAATCCGTTATGGAAAGATCGTAAATTTTAGGGGGGGAGAGATGTTGGTGAATGTGCTATTCGCTGTAAATCTGAATAAGCAGAGGCCTCTCTGGAAATGAGTGCTGAAACGAGAGCTCCAACTCGCGTCCAGCACCCGGACTTATTCATTGCTTCATTTATGCAGCTGGAGGTAGAATAATTCAGAAAACTCCTTCAAGTCGGCTGAAGAACCGAAATTCCTCGCGCTTGAATCCCCGCCCGGCGCCGGCCATAGCTCATAGGGATGCAATTCCAAAGCCCTCCTTCCAGAGCCCTCTCAGAACTGCTCTCCGGTAATTCTTCTACGGCTACTTATGTTTTATTCACGATGGTTCCTCCTCTTCCCTGCCTCTTACAGTAGCTTACTACATCTTTTTCTCTCCCCCTTCCCACTTGGGGTCGAGAAATTTTCAGATTCTCCCCACCCGGCAGCGGACCTCTAATACGCTGCCCAATTGCATTTTATGCCCTACCAGAAGTTTTGTTTCAATCCTCTATACACCTTTTTTTTTTTTTCCAGCGCTACGTCAAGAGCTACAAAATTAAATATTTCGGTATTCATAAAGTCTTTTTCTGCCATCACTATAATCATCAAAGAAATAATTCTTCAAATCCAGCTCAAAACAATCGATAACAAACCAAAAACTTAATCATATTTCTGAGTTTATTTGCTTAGTTGCATTATTAGTAAATTTCTAACTAAAATCCAGAGATTCCAGAGCACCCTTTACGTAGTCTTTGTCAGAGAGTTTGACGAAAACCTACAGGTAGAGTATTTGGAAGGCCATGGAAGGCGCGGTTTGCTCCACAAGATAATCACGCACCGGAGAGCAATATATTTTAGCGTGCCTTCACACAAAGAAAGGCTCTCCATATTTTTTGAAGCTTTAAGAGAGGTTAGTCAGGGATGCATATTTTTTTCATCTCTCCTCTTCATCCAACTCGAAAAATTTTACACGAAATTTAAGAATAATAAAGCATTTTACAGGTTAAAATAATAATTTTAATGTGATATTTATTTTGCAATCTACTTTGAAAGAAAGTACAATGTGTGTATAATATATTTTATTGAATGACATAATGCCAAAATGTCATTAAAGTGACTTAAATGATTTTATAAAATACTTGTCTTTATCTATATTGGTTCTATTGATAACAATACAAATAAAAAATAACCCTTCAACAGTAAAAGGTTTAAATAAAACGTAAGAAATGTATTAGCAAGTATTAACATAAGCCTTTCTCTAAACTTCTTCCTAACCTGAAATGATTTAGTATTAATTTCCTTCTTATTTCTTAAATGAGGCTGAAACATGTTTGCATAGGCGAATTTCTTGAGAGTGCAGTTACATGCGTTTGTGTGTGTGTGTGTGTGTATATGTGATTGTAAAATACATATATAATATATATTAAAATTTTGAACTCAATTAAAAAACAGATATTCCAACAGAGTATCTGTTTTTTCGATTGAGTTCAAAATTTTAACCATTTTTTTAAAGGATCTTATGTACTATCAGTAATGATACGAATTTCAAAAATTTTTGCCTCCGAACCATCATTCCAAAGTTAAGCCTGTAGTTTAAAAGTTCATGCTAGGAGTTCCCTTGTCTTAGAGGGCGACTTTTGTCCTTTGCTTATAGTAAATTATTGAACTATTTACTATAGAAAGCCTAAATGCCGAATGTGTTTTTTTTTTTTTTTTTTTTTTTATATCGCTCAGGTGCTGCCCAACTAAGCAAAATCCTAAGCATCATAGTTGATATATTTATTTATTTTCCATCTTATGTAAAACTCATCTTTTATAAATATACCTTCTTTTTTTTTATAGAAGAAGGTCTTTTACTATGTTCTAAATAAAATCTTACGCTTACTGCGGCGGAAAAAAAAGTAAAAAAAGGAATTAAAAAAAAACCTTACTTCAAGACCTTCTTTTGCCATGTTACTCCTAAAATACATCTTACCTTTTAGTAATAAACTCCATTTCGTTTAATGGTAGAGGATATATTTAAGGTTATTCATAGAGTAGTTGAAGAATTAAGAGCAGCCCAATTGGTATTTACCTATACTTAAAATTTTATCTTTACGGTCTATAAACCGAAGTTATTTGTTATATTATTAAAATTTCGCATGTCTTTTTGAATGATTAAGATAATCTTAGTTTATTATTAAAATAAATAGTAAGAATAAGGCTGGGGGATTACCTCAGCGTAACACTTTGTTTTAAATCAAACTTAAGTGATAAAAAAAACATTGTTGGAGGTACACAGCGAAATTTAACAATATGAAGGGTGATGTTTAAAACGCAAGTTCTAATTTAACGTTTTAATAGACCATATTGTTTACTTATTTTTAATGACATTTTTCACACAGCTTTTAAATGTAAAAAAGAAGATAATAATAAAATAGGTTTAGATCGTTATTCAGAGAAGTCGGATAAGGACAAATAGAGGATTGCCTGTATCAACTATTTTTCTCACGGCACCGAAGATAATATTTAGTTAAACTAATCACTGATTTGTTTAATGTTACTTAACATTCACAGGTCCTGCATGAGAAAGGTTTTAGATTTAAAAGCGAAAAAACCAAATTCTATTTAAAAATATTATGAATTATGATTTATAAATCGTAAAATTTCAATTTATTATAAAGATAAACCCTGAATTGTTCTAACCGAATTGTTGAATTCTGATGTGTACCTCCTAAATATTGCATTTGACAATAAACAAATATATATTTAGTTTAAATTTAATTTTAAAAAACATATAATTTTAGCTAGGACGTGATAATAAAATTTACGATGTTTTGTTACTTCTAATTGTTTATTTGGTTTTTTAGAACTTCTTAAAATATTTCTTTATCATCAAATAAATCTTTGTTGAGTTTCATCACTCTAAAAAAAGTATTACGTCGCTTTACTATTTTTAAAATATGACAAATTTTTTTCTTTTTCTTTATTTTAAAAGTGATATTAAAACTTTAATTAAGAAAATAAGTAATTGCAGCTTCTAGGCCGTAAAGTTAAAATTTTACTGTCCAGGAAAACCACCACACATAATTGTTAATATTTCCCTGTTTCTCTGAAATCATATTATTTTAATATTTTTTTTGTCCGTTAACAAATATGAGTTGAGTTTCGTTATTCTTAACTAAATCGAAATAAAACTTCTTTCTATTCGCACTTGCAATTGCATGCGGTTCCAATCACCGCCCAAACCTAAATTGCATTTAACCTGCATAAGCTTCAAGCCAGATTTAATTTGTAAAATACTGAAACGTTTCACTCAAATTTTAAATCCAAATTGAAAGCCTAGGTTCATTATATTAGTGAGTACAATTTTTGGTGTTTGGCAGGTTGAAACTGAAAATAATTTGCTAAATATTGTGAAAAATATATCATGAGAACTACTATGGTCACTCTATTTTTAGATTCGTTAATTAGAAAAATTGTAATAGTGTGGCCTTTTACACTGACTTACACACAGACACCTCCATATATATGTATTAAAAATATATGTTACATCTATGCTGGCTTCTTCAAAGCTCCTTTGATATGAATCTCTAATTTTCTTTATGTGGGTCCCTGTTTTTCTATTTCTTTACGGATTGAAACGGTAAATATGCTTTATTGTGGCTTTAAGTTGGAATGGATGACTTACCCTTATTTCCAGCGAGAGTAAGTAGTTGCAGTTGACCAAGAAGACCGAAGGTGGGGCTGGAGTGTAGGAGTAAATTAGCCGAAGCGGTACAGATATGAGCGGGAGTCTCGTGTGTGGTGAAAGGAGCGAGGGGTAATGAAGTTAATATCGGTTCCGAGCGAAATGTATCGGAAATAAAGGAACGGGGCCGATTGGCGCCACCAACATATATCCCAAAATGGCCACAGACATATATCCCAAAATGGCCACAGTCATATTTCAGCTGATTCCCGAACAGCTGCTCTCCTGGGCGTTTACATTGTTCCTCTGCCACTGACATCGCCCTCTCCCAGACACGGGGAGTTTATCACCATTTCTTCTAGAGATACCTCTCTCACAATATTCCTAATACAAGGTGTAATAAGGTAAATAATCTAAAGGGTTATTATTATTTCTACCACCAATGAATATAGAACTCTCATACCTTATATTATCCGTCTTCAGTGGTTTCTGGGAGATGGTTTGCAGAAACCAATGAAGACGGAGAATAGAAGGTATGAGACAAGGTGTAATTGTTAAACACGTAGTAAAGTTAACAAATATTTTATTTGGTTGTGGTTTTTTATACCACGTAAATTTTAAACAATTAATGAGAGGGAATAGAATAAAAAATCTAACTGTCCCAGCCAGGAATCGAACCTGGATCTCCTGCTATCCGGGCCGGTGCACTTGCCAATTGTGCTACCAGGACGTACCAGGTATCTCATTCAATTCCCTCTGGCTGGGACAGTTAGATTTTTTATTCTACTCCCTCACATTCATTGAATAAAGTTTACATTTCATCATAGATCTATTCAATTTACTTTATGAATCCGTTGTCATTCCCTGTATTTCCCTGAAGATCCATGGATGATTCATATGGGTTACATTTTCATTGGTGGAAATAACCCTACTGATTACATAGATCTAGTTTTAAAGAAATCTACCCGAAGTGTCCCTGTAAACTAGACTTCCATAATCATTTTTGTTGTAAAGAATTTCGTTAGATAATATTCGTGTAAATTAAAAAAAAAAAAGATATATATCTGGTCTATCTTGTAGATTTATCTGTACAGCATCACAATTCAATACAAGTTTTGCCACCAACAGATTGTAGAAAAATAAATTTTGGTTTCATATTTTATGAAAAGAAAAATATGAGATTTGTTATTATTAATTTCTATAGAAAATTCCTTAAAATAATTTTTTTGAAAACATTTAAAAAGAATTATGATGATAAATGTGGTAAAATAATCCCACGTTTAAAATGATATACGATTCAAATANATTTACTCAGTCCGTATCAGCAGCAGGAGAGTATGAACTTGTTACCAATAAGCAAGCACAAAGGTCTATATAGACATACTCAGGTTGCTATTTATGGAAGTTAATTTCACTTTCGCCTAAATATTAATGTAAAATCAAAACTTGTGAAGTTAGGTTTTCAATATATATATATGGATCATTTTTGGATAATTTTCATTTCCATTTTAAATTATTGTAAATTTTATTCAAAAGTTTTTTCATAAGAATAAATGCAATTAAGTATATACTATATTTAGGGATGCGTTTTTTCACTTCATTATCTTTAGATCATTTGGCTAAAACACTTTTCCCAAAGCATGATAACACTATTTCGTAAACCATGGTTATTTTATTGTAGAAATTGTTTTACGCTTCTAAGGTACAGTAAAATATTTTTTTATTGTTATACCATAATGAGAATGTTGTAAGTGGTCTTAAAAAAGGTTTGAAATTATTTTTTTGTTAGTTGGGGCGGCACATCTAAATAGCAAAAGTATGTATCCAAACAGACTTGGAATTTATCCTAGGATCGTTTCAAACCCCTTACAAAATAATACTAGCAATAAGCCCTATCTTTGGCTGAAGGACGGTAGTAAAAGATGTGTCATGGCCAAATGATAAAAAATAAACAAGTCGAAAACGAAGAATGCTCAATGCTGGTCCCACTTCTTTTAGCTGTTCTTTATAGATCAAGAAAAATCCATAGGAAGCTTATTCAAAGAGAGGGTAATGTTAAAGACTAGGGAAGTAGGTGGACCAGACCTATACGGGAAGAGGCCAATAGAAGATTGAAACCTTCATTTGTCTTGAGAAGGGAAGAAGAGTTACTTTGAAATCCTTATAGAATCTTTTAGGCTTGCCTTGGCTTTTATCTTATGTTATTAAATATGCTCGCTAACGGCCTCGTGAGTCAGTGATAAATTAGTCTCCGTCTATGTCAGATTCTGCTGTCAGATCGCGGTGCCGCTTCTGAATTGCTAGGATGGTCGTAGCCTCTGCAGTCGTGGTAACAGTGATTAACTAGTTATCTTTAGGCTTCTTGGTAAATAAGCCCATTTAATTTATTTGTACATAATAACTAACTAATGAGCTGTAAGTAATTCAAGTTTTCTATTTATTTGTTTACGTATTAGTTAGTAAGGACAGTAGATTTATTGTTAATAGTAGGTACATTTATTTGTTATAATAAACTAAAATTGATGTATTTTTGTTCCTAATTATTATAGACCCGAAGCCCATAACAGTATGTTTCTATCTATCAAGATAGCATAGAACCAAAGTGCACTAACAACACTTACGCAGATTTGGATTCAGAAATATAGGCATGCTCTACAATACTTCATCTTCTATGCTTCCATGATGATACTCCCTCTTCCTTTTGAGCTTCTGCTGATAATGCGACGTTATCTTGGGGACTGGTGAAGTGATGAAAACACTGAGTAGAGATAAAGCTACAAAAAGGCACACGAGTTCGACTAGGCTCTCTTAACATTGGTTTTACATTGATTAGAGCAATAGCTTCCTACGTACATATTTATTTCTTTTTTTATTATTTTTATTGTAAATCATGTTATTATTATTATTAATATTATTATTATAGTTNTATTATTATTATCATTATCAACTAACATCTTAAAATGTCCACAAAATTATTAAAATATAATAACTAATAAAGTTATTAGTGAATAAAAAGAGATATAGCTATCTCATCCTACCATAATTTAGATAAATTCTTCTTCTTCTCAGTTTTAGATGCCCAAACATGTGTTAAAGAAGACCATTGTTTAAAACAAGTTCTATTGTGGAGACTCACCTGTCATAGTAGTAATCCCTGAAACAGAAAAAAGATCAAATAAATTAGTCCATTTCAAATACATTTAAAATAACGTACTTTTTTAAAACTAAACAAATTTAATTAAAAGTATAAGTTCTAAAACAGAAATCAGAAGGTTTCAATATGAAAATGCTTCTTTGATCAAAGACCAAACGAAATTTCCTCTGATATTGAGTCATTAGTTTTATACTTCATGGGTATAATTAAATAGCTCTATTTACAAAATCACAAATTGAAACTGTGATGTCAACAAAACATGGTTAAGTGAAAAATAAAATAAATCAGCCCTTAATTTTTATTTTTCTCTCTGTAGGAAATAAAATCAATTAGCTCTTAATTTTAATTTTTTTCTCTGTAACTAATGAATTCCATTTATTGTTAATTTAACTCTCTCCCCCCAGAGTGAATATTTCAATTATAAATTTATTGATCACTCTAATCGGTTAGCGAACTTCATTCCAGAAATTTCGAAGGGGAAATAACGGGGTGACCTTCTGAGGCTAATAAAAATCGTTTAATCTATATGAAATTTTGTTTTTCATCAGTTATATGTGAGCATGTGCATACGTGTGTATGAATGCTTTATAATTGTTTCTCAGAGTGTTGCTTTTTTTATTTTTTTGTCGTAATAGAAGGATCATTCGTTCAGCATTTGATTGAATAATGTCTAATTAATTATATATAGACAATTATTGCTAGAACGATTGGAGACTAGAGGTAGATTGGAACCAAGGACAGTAGACGATACTTTGAAAAAAATACTTCTACCAGTCTTAATTTCCAGTATTTTTTAAGCTCAGATGATCGCAAAGAACTTTTCATAAATTCTTGTTATACGGCAGCTGGCAAGTTATTATCTACATAGTTTGTGTGTTCCTCAACCTTCAGTCAAATTTTCACATCAAGACTTAATAAATAAGTACGAAGATTATTTTTTACTTGAAACATGAACATTTTTTTTTTGTGCACGACATAAATTTCACAACGCGTCCAAGGCGACAAACGAAAACACAAAATAATGCTAGCCAGAATAAAGAGAGCAAGTCATTATAATTTTGACTGGATTTCGTTTCTTTATTGGTAGTGACCAAATAAAAACAATATTAAGATAAGTTCTAAAACAGAAACCAGAAAGTTTCAATATTAAAATTCTTTTTTGATCAAAGACTATCAAATAGAATAAACAGGCTATTTGAAGAAGTTGTTATGTTAACGTTGGAGAATGCTTTAAACAGTTTCGAACCGAAGAAAGCAAATCCCACAAGGAACTCTCTAATAAATTTCTGTGCATGGTCGAAAAAGTAAGGTTATCAAGCATTTTTTGTTTCTATAAATTTAAACTTTATTTATGCATATATACCGATACCAGTTGCTATGAAAAAATTAGTTGAATATAAGTTATAGGCTAGTCACTGAAAATTTTTTGTAATTTTTGGTCTATCGGTTATAGTCCATGGGAATAGCTAATATTGACCTAGGAGGTAAGTACATGTTAAGGTTAAATTTATTATCTATCCAGTCATACTAGAGATGGTGTATGGTCAGAACACCATTCTGGTTGCCTGATTTTATTTCCATTGAATAAGGAATGGTACCCAATTAGGGTTGGATGTATCCTAGGATCACAATAGGAATTCTTTGCTTCATTACAAACATTAGCATTTAACGAAAAAATCAAACTGTGTACTGAACCTGCGATCTTTAGTTCAGTAGTCCAGTACCCTAAACATCAAATTCCTTGCCCCCAGCTAATAGGGTTAAAAAAGGTACACCTCAACGTCAGTAGAAGATAATTTTGGATGTTATTAAGTAATAATAAATGTCATCAAGAATTTACTGTTACTGTTATGTTCATGAAATTGGTATTCTAATGTAGATTTACTCAGTCCGTATCAGCAGCAGGAGAGTATGAACTTGTTACCAATAAGCAAGCACAAAGGTCTATATAGACATACTCAGGTTGCTATTTATGGAAGTTAATTTCACTTTCGCCTAAATATTAATGTAAAATCAAAACTTGTGAAGTTAGGTTTTCATATAATGTTGGCTTACTTAAAGAAACTCAATGACCTACATGTAAAGTAATTGACGATTGACGTAATCAAGGAACTTGAAGTATCAAGGAAGCCTCATTTAGGTTTTGCCAAAATAATGTCAATCGCAATGTAGTTTGTCTGGAGGCCAATAAGCGCTTAGGAATTATAACATTTGCAACGGGCATCAAGATTTTCTATCGAAATCAAAGCTTGATTATTTGGATCCCGTTGCAAGAACAATTATTAGCTGATTGTTATAAATCCTCATTTGTATGTAGTTAGACGTATAATACCCATAAAACCCATAAAAAATATATGTTCAGACATTACTGCAACTAAAAATAGCTATTTTTTTTGCAATTTATTTCATTTTGTGGCATTTGGTTTCAACGACATTCATGTATATTCATGGAGAAAATTCAACAATATGTCAAACCGACGCTGTGAAAAATATATAAGCACTGTATAGCCCGCAAGCAATCGGAGTACCTTAATCAGCAGTTTAAATATATTAGTAGCGGAGAAAAGAAAACTTGTCACTTGTTTCCAGTGCCACGGAAAAGGTTCGTCGGACTGTAGAAACAAATTGGGCAAATTGGGTGGGTCAGTGGAATTGCACTCAGGCAGAAAACAAATCGCAAGGTTTCTTCGGAAACAGTGCATTCAACATTTAAACGCTGTTACTCTAAAATGGTATTAGAGTATAAGGGATCTATGATGGATGTCAATTTGGATTCCGGACCTCATGGTTTGGTAGAGGAACCTAAAGGCAGAAGAAGGCTTCCAGTTCTTGTACCAGAACTTGGGGAATCTCAGTTAAGCCAATAGCACAATTTTACATTAAATAATCTCAATCTCAAGAGTAAATGAAATCAAAATTTTAGTCTTAGAAAATTTTCTTTTACCGCACTTCAATTGCCGAAGAGAACAGCTTGATACAAAAAATTTGACACGTTTAAGAGAGGAGGGAAATTCTATATTTGAAAATTAAAATACAATTTTTTTTTTCTGCGCCCCTTTTTTTTTTATCCAATAAAATTTTTCATAAAATGTCTAATCAAGGCTGATTACTTTCATTATTAAACTTATAGATAGTTGAGGAATGGATATCAATAAAACCTTGATGGCGTGACAGTTTATAATTCATTACATAATATACATGTGAAATACCGAGATATATATATATATATGAAGTTCAGAATCATATTTAAATAATATTTATCTCTAAAATGAGGGAGAAATTTTAATGAATAGCTTTATTTATTATTCAAAAAGCAATTTAAAGATTTCTATCCTTTGACAATTTATGCGAAGAATTTGTAAGCGAATTTATTACATAAAAATTACTTTTTAAATTATTTAGAGTAATGGCTGTCACTTTCCTGCGTATATTCTAAGTCACTTGTATTTAAAAGGACGACGTTGAAATCACAGAACGTAACAGGATCTCACACTTGGTCTGCTTCCTAATGCCTCCTGTGAAACCATAACAGTTCTCCTTCATCTGCTCTCAATAACAGATATATATCGTATTAGTGTGCCGTAATGCACTCCCACTCGACTTATCTAGAATGCGTACGTGCTATGCGGCATGGGATATTTCTACTTTATCAACGCAATGGGGCACATCTTATGTTAAAATAAGCTTGAGTCATTTTCTAAATTGTCTCTATACTTATTCTGTAACAAATTCATTATAAGTTGGCTAAAGTGAGATACACTTAACACAAAAATATTAGAGTTGTTTCGAGACATATGTGAGTAGAAAAATAATTTCATTGGATATAACTATTAATCACTTGTAAAGGACATCCCTTAAGAAAATCAAGTTGATAAGGTTAATAATGAGAGGTGACATTTCCATAGATCTTTACCGATCCTATATATATATATATATANTATATATAAAAGAAGCTAAATATATAGGCCGTTCAAAATCTTACACACACACAGATATACTTAATTGTTTAAATAGGGCAAGGGGTACTTCTTTAGTTCTGAAGAAGATCGAAATTTCAAATATTAATATATTTTTTTCTATTATAACCGTAGGCGATTGATTAGCAATAAATGACGTCACTATGAAAAAACTGGGGGGTGAACCCGCCTGGAAAAAAAACTTTTTTTTTTTCCTTTTTTTCCTCGGGAATGGCAAGTCATAAAAACAAAAATAAAAATTCGGCGCCAGATATATTAGGGATTATCCAGCATTAAATCTTTTATTTATTGTGTAATTTTTTTAACATTTGTAACCCGTAACCTTTTTCGATAACGCATAACAAAGAAAATAATTGTGAATATCAATTTAGGTGTTACCTACGCTGTTCTTTCTTGCAATGTAATAACTAAATTTCGTATTTGGCTTTCTTCTTCTTCTAATCTTTGTGGATTTGTTTTTGGTTGAGTTTGGCTAAAAACAGAATGAGGCCAAAACGTCATGAAATAATATTATGAACAATAGCTTTAAAATATAATTTTCTATGAAAACCGCACATTAAAGAAAATAATTTAGAAAATTGAGAATTTTCCAATCATCACATTAATACTTTTTGTCAATTTTTCTGTCTAGAGCCAATTTTTGAGTTGTTCTCTTTAACCACCGTTGGCTTCTCCATCTTGTTAGAACATAAAGTCATTAATAATACATTGTTAGTGTCCATATTAATAATTTGAGAATTTAATTTAGAAAAATAAATCTGAAATGTGCAATATCTTAGAAAAAAAATCAGCCGATCATTAAAAAAATCTCAATTTTCAAAGAATATTCTAAACGAAAAGTACACATCTATACTTATGAATAGCTACACGAACTTCACCATCTTCCGTCCGATAACATGAATATTTTTTTAAATTCAAATGTTTACATGCCATTATTATTTAATTCCTAAGAATAGAATAGCAACATTATTATTGAATTATTAATTAATTAATAATTCAATAAATGTTATTTTAATATATTCTGTAATACGTAAACACTAAATTTTTTAAATATATTCATCTACAATTTCAAATATGCATTTAATCACTCCGAAGTGTCGTCCCTCGTTTGTATTAATTATATTAAAATATATATCGTATTATTCGAACACTGTAGCAGCGTTAAAAGCCTGCTACACAGGAGCTATATACGATTAAACATGGGCATTAATGGAAATATATGCCACTTATTAGATCTTACAAGAAGGAGAATGCAATGATTATAAAAGATGAGACAAGAAAGGTTGAGTGTGTTTCGTCTGGCAGTGAAGTGAGGAGAAATCGCTCAATCTTCGTGGTTACATTCCTAAATATCTCCTTGTAGAAAATTTAACTTTACTCATATCAGAAGCAAAAAAAAAAACCTTTTTGGTATCATTATTATTTCACTCTTATTCGATATCAGCGAAAAATCATTTATTAGACATCAACAGCCTAAATATCTCGTTGAATTTCTACAATATATAAGAAATGGGTTCCTCTAAGCTTCAAAATTAATATCTTTAACATTTTTATTAAAATACGTTTTTCGGGAAAATATTATGTTAAAATAATAATAATAAAAAAATTAAAATACTTCCGAAATGAAACTTAAACAAATAATATTTAATCCATTTTTATTGCTAATGATGAAGAACATTTTATGATTTTAAATTTAAAACTTTCTTTTAACGGAAAAAAAACAACCTTAAGTACCATTTTTTTAAAACTATGAACACATGAGCGCTTATATATA
>KZ806962.1:975066-988620 GCA_000696205.2 Oncopeltus fasciatus | reverse complement strand
ACATGTAATTTTTTTATTTATTTTGTTATTAATTATTTAATTTATATTTATGTAGAAATTTTTTTGTAAATAAATATTTATTTACTTTGTTAAACTGAGGCATATAAAGACTGTAGCAGATTACTAAAAGGCAGTAAGGGAATGAGTAAGGGGAGAGAGTGTTAATGGCCGAAGTGAATTAAAGCCCTGTGAGAGGAGATAGAGAGCGGCGAGATTTGAGGCTGTTTTGATGTCATACCGGGTCAGTAATAATAATCTAAGCTAAGCCCTCTGGTCTCAGGCCTAAGTCAATATTTAACAGCCTTCGCGCGCGCACCAGGCAATAAACTCGATTATTTGACTAGAAACCTGGGATAAGCCCTTCTCCCAAGCCAGGACACCCCTCCCTCCCCCGCCTAACCCCTTTTAAACTTATTATGCACGGTAACCTCCTCGCAATTTCCACCCCTAATCTAACCTTAGTCCAATCTAACATCTACCCCCTCGCTGTGTTCCTCACCCCCCTCCTATAGTCCTTGCAGATTTAATATCGGAGTTTCCGAGTCCCAGCAATGAATGAGAGCGAACGATAAACTTCCCGTATCAAGTATCACCCCGAGAGCGGCAGAAAGAACAGTCGAAACCTTAAGTAGTCAGCGAGTTAGCCGAGTTGTTTGCCCCTGGTTGTTTGAGTTAATTATCCTGCGGTTTTGAGGTAAAGATTATCTCCACTCGCACTTCTTATTAGGGTATTTCTCTTTCACCGACAAAACCACAAGGCTCGAATTCAAAGTGTATGAAATCGAGTCATTAATTGGCTTTTCTTAATTAGTAACAAACTAATTTAAAGGGTTGAGGTTTTAGTAGGCACCCTCCTAATTACAAGTAATAATAAAGTTTAAGTTATACGAGCAGGGTTTCCAAATAATTAACCTGTATTTTTATCAAAGACTTTCTTATTTGATTAGGGTACTTAATGTTTTCTATAAAGCTAAAACTTAAGTTTCAAAGAAGCTACAGTATCTGAACCGATTTGCCTGTTTCAGTAATCATGGACATAAATAAGAGTAAATCAATGAATGGCAAATTTTTTCTTGAAAGCCAGAAGAAGCAATGATTGAAGAGGACTGGCTCAAGACTGCCCAGAAGGGAAGAGTGCGGAGACTAAAGAGTGGACGGGGAAAGGGTATAGGGAGTGCTCAACCTTTTAGTTATATTCGAAAATATCCTTCGAATAAATCTATCTAGAAAAATAGAGTTTAACCCGTCAAATTTGATGAACGCCACTGTAAAGCAAAGAGCAACAAGGATATTATGATAATAGATTTTAGTAGTAGGGAATTTGTTGAGTTTCATGTAAGGTTGATCTAAAAAAATACCATTTCCAGCCATGAAAATTTGGATCCAGGTAACAACCGTCCCCTCTCGCCTTCATGACAGCCCTCAAGATAAAAAGCACATTGTAGGAACACCCCAAGTAACGTTATAAGTAGTTCGAATGCAGAGTTTTCTGGCTGTAGAGATTTTTCGTTGGAGTTCGGTCAAGGTAGATCCAAAAAATACATACTTGAAAAATGTATATTTTAAATTACCTATAATTACATTGTAAGCCATCTTGAGAGTTACAATGGAGGCAAGAGAGGACGTCGTGTCACCAGGATCACATATTCGTGATAAGGTGAGATGAAGTAGTTTTGTAGTATCTCCATTCTTGATTTCGACGGGTAGGCGTCTAATGTATGTCATGATAAGGTCAAATAGGATGAGGTGATTTCCATTGTTCTACTAATGTTAATAAGGTAAAGTGTTCAATAGTGTAAAAGGAAAAAAAAACAAAGAACAATTTAAAGACAATTTCGTGATTCTTAACTTGTTTGATAACAAGTATAAGAATTTATTATATTTTATTTCATTTATTATTTATTATATTTTACACTTTCTAATGGTACGAAAATAAAGGAAGATTTTTCAACTTTATCAAAACTATACTTTGCTCGATTCCATCAAAAAAAGAAATAATAGAGACAAGTTGGAATATCAAATTTGATTATTTCATTTTTAGAATTGCAAACGCTTGAGTTTATAATATAATGTGGAGCAAGCTATATTTTTTGCTTGTCCTAAATAAGGTCGTCGAAGAATAATAATTTTTAATAATCAAAGTGCCAACATAAGCCATTTACATACAAACATATGGTAAATATCATGATTTCATAAAGAGCTGAAAACACATTATACATGTAAGAAATTCATTCATTGATAATGAGACAATAACTTGAAATAGTCCTGGAAATGTGAACTTAAGGACAGGACGTTCTCTCTCATATTCATGATAGCTCTGAAGATGGCTTACAATGTAAGCCGAAACGTTGTCAGAGAATCCTTTCTTTAAAAAAATACATTTTTTAAATTCGTGTTTTTTTTTGGATCTACCTTGATCGAACCCTAACTAAAATCATCTAAGAATAATATCTACGGTCAAAAAAACTCTCCTTTTTATAACTTGAAATAGTGTTTCAAGAGATCATCATGGAATGATATTCTTGGGAAATATCACATTCGACTTAATTAACATTGGGAAAGTCTTAATGAGTGGCTAATACTGTTGAAATCTGGAATTGTCTACGTGTGAGGCTGGTAGGGTTGAGATACGTGACGTCACCCCCCAGCTCCCCGTCAGCAGGGGAGCCAGGACTCCTGGGAAATTAGTTCCTCCACAGATGAGAACGAGTGCCCAGCCAAGTTCGGATGTGTGTGGCCGGGGAAGACTGATCCACGCTCTCTCTCATATCCCGCACAACTCAATTAAATATGATTCAATCCGGTTACTGCCCGCAGTAGGGGTGGGAGGGAGGGGAGCATTTTGTCAGGGGGTCGACTGGACATTGCTCTCTCAAGGGGTGGCTTCCCCCACTCCAAATTGCCTTCATGGACTTAACCCTCTCGTTCTTCCTACCTCTTGCACAACTTCTCAGTTCCATCAATTAAAAGTTATTGTTCCAAAACTACGTCTCATACCTCATCGATGAGAATGGGTCTTCTTATCCGATCTTTTCAATGCTTCGATTCAGTATATTACATTTCATTCAAAAATGTATGCACGTTAAAGATATTATGATTGTATAGTATTTACACTGATCACTGTCATCATTTTTTTTTCTTTCAAAGCCTTTATAAATTAAAACATCTATTTAAGAGATTTTTCTTCATATTTAATTAATGTAGCTGGTGACTAAGAAACAATAAAATATGTTGAGTTCAATGTGTTTGAAAATTGTCAAACTCTTGGTAGATAACTGAAACCTCCTGGGTAATAAACAAATCATATAAATTGCCACTGTCGGTTCTGCAAAGGAGGCACTAGCAACGGATGCTGGTGAAGTTTTGAGGTACCTTCAGCAAACGTTCCCTGAACCTGGAATGCCCTATTGCATATATCTGCCAACATCACCCAAATTTGGGATACCTATCAGGGTATTCTAAAAATCCAATAAGCTGTAAGATCTGGCTCACACGGATTATCCTTATACGACAATGAATATAATATTTAGCAATGGTTTTGGGAGGTCACATTTTTAGGGAGCGAAGAAGTTCTGGCCAGCAGAGGTATATTTATGCAAACAGTAATGAGGAGTCCAACTAAAGTATGATATTAGCCGCAGAGAGTATCACTCTCACTGGAGAAGTTAGTTAATTATTACACGAAGTGGGTAGAACCTTAAGCCCTCACTAAAACAGAACCTGAGGGTCCAAGGCAATAGAAAGACGTCTTTCTATTTCAAAGATCCTTTGATGTCGTTAATCCATATTGACCACAGGCTTACTTTGCCTTTCGTATGGCAAAAGAGCCATCGGTTAAAGAAACCAGTTCTAAGTGAGTCTAATTTGCCAAAATCAGCTAAGCAGCAACATTAGGAGAAGAGAGAGCATCTGCCTGAACTAGTAGAGCAGGTAACATATGTGAAACCATTTGCAATGCCTGAGAAGAAAAGAAGTAAGCCTAGACAACAGCCTATAAACGAGATTTATCGAAAAAGGACATTGAATGAACATTAAAATCGATTTTGATGAGATCTAAATTTCTCGGTTTATAACTAAGGACTTATACAAGCGCTGATTATAATTCATTCTGTGAAGCGAATAGGAAAACCGCTACATAGCAGAATTGTAGAATCTTTTCTGGGCCATCATTCATGCTCAGTAAGACCAGTACAGGTGCATGGAGAAGATCTCTCGCCCGTTTTATGATGTCCTATGATAGATGACATGAAAGAATCAAGGCATCTGCATCCCAACTTATATTCTTCTATCTAATAAGGTATCTAGGTCCTGAACCGTCATCTGAGAGACAGCGTTAGGTGTTAGATTGGGTTCTGAGATAGTGTGGTGACAAAACCCTTGAAATATACTCAAATACGGTTGAAGTAAAATTAGGGGAAAAAAATATATCATCAATATATATCGTATTGTAATTGTCGTTCCACGGTACCAATGAGCAGCTTCACTAGTTTGTCAGAAATTTGCTAAAGTTAAAAATAACTGTAACCTCTCAACTGTGGCAATTGGTAAAAAACTTTCTACGAAGTTAAGGTACGTTTTAGAAACTTTATTTCCTTCATCTGGGCCAGCCTTGGTTACTTCCCGATGACATGATATCCACACACAACTCAAATTACATGCTTAAAAAAAATACTGGTAATTAACTACTGTAAGATAATAATCTCCATTCGCAGTTATATATCTAACAGATCTACACCAATCACCAAGGTCCGTCTCCTCTTTGTCGTGTCAAAGATCAAGCGAGTACCGAAATGATGAATGACCCTTGTAGGTGGGAGTAGCACATCCTGACGACAACAGGTCCCTGCCGACGACGACAATTGTATCCTCGTCAGGATGAAGGGGGGAGAAAAAGGATACTCTCGCAAGTTGGCCACTTGTTGCTGTGGCCGCCTGCCAGCTGACTCTCCTATTGGCTATTGATATACGGCAATCACAGAAGGAAATGGGGCTACAGCAAGCTTGGCTAACATTCTCATACGAATTCCCATTATAGGTTTTTCCATGTTTACTTTGTAGATCAGTAAATATTTGTATTTACTTTATGTATTATACATTAATTAATATTCTTTTTAGTGAGAGGCGAAAGATAAAAAAATAAATGACAATAGTTATAACATGTATTTACCTTTTCTTCTTCCGGGTTGGACCGTGTCAAGTTTTTGATAGTTGCCGAGCTTTCGCACATCATGTGATGGCTTCTTCAGGGCTGAGTAGAGAATGAATTGAGAGAAGAATGATTGAGAGAGAATGATGTGCGAAAGCTCGGCAACTATCAAAAACTTGACACGGTCCAACCCGGAAGAAGAAAAGGTAAATACATCTGACGACCGTCAAAGCCTACGTGAACAACAATAGTTATAACACTTTTTTTTATTGCCCTAATAGTTTCGCATTCATGGACTTCTCTTAAGAACCTAAAACTATATTATAAAATTAACAAAAGTGAACTTTCCGACTTTTGAAAACTACAACTTTAATATAACTTTAATAGTAGAATGTTGAATTCTGTATATTTTAAATACAGTTAAGCTCCTAAAGGTGTAAATAATCAAAAAGGTTATTTTCACTACCAATGAATATAGAAATATCATATCTTCTATCATCCGTCTTCTTTGGCTTCTGCAAACCATCCTCCGTTGGCGAGCGCTTTCGGACATTGTCCATCTTCTTGGCCGAATGCATGTGTATTCAACTTCTTGATTCAACCAGCTCACCAACGAAGGATGGTTTGCAGAAACCAATGAAGACGGATAATAGAAGGTATGATAGTCCTAAAGATGTAGTAAAAATTGCGAAACAAGTTCTTAAATAAAAATATTTGTTAATATAATTCTCGTTCATTTTTCACATTTCGCCTTCCATCAATAATAAATATTATTATTGAAAACTATAAAATCCCTCCCTCATAGATTTCACATAAAAAGTTATAAATATATAAAAACATAATAGATACTTTCTGCCATTATTCCGATATATTTACTTTGTTTTTAAGCCTAAAAAATAAATAATACATTTTTAATTATTAAATGATATTATTATATGATAATTTTGCATCTAATACCTATGTTATTACTCATTCTAAAAAAAGGTTTTCTAAATATGCTTAATAAACACACACACACACATATATATGAACTGCTCGTAGCTGCGATACTCATAATAAATAAGAACACGTGAAACAAAGATTGTAGTGAATACACAAATAGAAAAACTTCCTTCGTCAGTGAGAAGTGAAGAGAGACTGTGTGCTGTTGTGTTTCGAAAGGGAAAGGCGATTAGGTTTTTCCCAATCCTCTTATTGTTGGCAATTGATGCCAGGTCTTAAAGTGGCTTTGAGGATGTGTATATAGGCGCACTCTCTCGTCTTCAGTTGCAAATCTGAAGCCGTATCGGGGAAGTTGTTCAATCACTTGAACTTGGAAAACGTCTTTAAAACTCATTAAATGACTCTGAGCCTGCCTTGCTGTGGGATGAGGGGACTGTGGTTCTGAACAGGATGCTCTGTGATTATCAATTCTGAGTTTTAGGGGCGTAGTACGTTTACCTACGTAAAAAGCAGGACAAAATTTTCATTGAAACAGGTATACACAATTTTTGGATGTGCATGTAGATGAGGTTTGGATCATATATGTTTAGTGGGTGTTGACACATTTTTATAATTGGGCAGGATAAGCATCTGCTTTTGTTACAAGGCCAAGTACCTTGTTTTGGGGAATTCGTGAGGTTTTTAACAGACTTTTTTTTTCTGTTCAGTATATCTTTAAGGATGGAGCTTAGTGAGTTAGGCTGGGGTAGGGAGCTAGTGGAAGGATTGTTTTGAATAATAGGGAGGGCTTCGTGTTTCTTGGCCTTGATACCTTCTACCCCGGGGAAATATTCAGTAACCAGGTTAGGAGTTACAGCATTAAGAGATTTAGGTTAAGGATGGAGGTTCTGTTTAAAGTAAGGATCTTCACTAAAATAGAATTTGAGAAGTTTGGGTGGATAATTCATTTAATCTCGTCTCAGAAAATTCCGGACGGGAGAAGATAAAGTTTGAAATTCGGCTTACCGATGGTTTGGACAGAACCCCAAAACCACTTCAAAGACTGCTCTTTCTCCCAAGTAAATATTATCGGAATCAGAACCTTAGCAAGCGGACTTATCCTGATTTAGTCCTTGCAAGACGACCAGTCCCTCACTACAGTGCCGATCCCAACGTTTCACTAGCTACCAGAGTTCTGTGAGGACGAGCATTTCTCCTCTGATCACCTATCTGATACTAATGAAGGTGACACTGATTATAAGGGGATGCCATCAATTCCTCAACGTTTCGACCAGGATGAGTTAAATGACCTCACCAGAGAGGTAAAATTACCTGGCTCCCAGGTTGAACGACAAAAATGTACTGGAAAAAAGAATCAAAACTTGAAAAAATCTGATGCCTTTCTTCTCTAAAGAAGATAATTTGGTATTTCGTCATGAAATTTGAGGACTCCTGGAAAAAATGGCTCTTTCTGAATATTTTCCAGATGATAGGCGCCTATGTGTTAACGCTCAAAGCAAAGTTTGAAAGTGTCCTTCTAGACAATGGGAACAAATATGGTTCAATGCAAATGGCCCATTCAACGAAAATGAAAGAAGTATATAAAACCATAGCTTTGATCTTGGAGAAGATAAAGTATCATGAACATCAATGGGTGATTTGTGTGGACTTGAAAATGGTAAAATTTCTCTTTAGACAGCAAAGTGGCTACATCAAAAGCTTTTTGTGCTTGTGAGATAGTAGAGACAAAGCACACCACTGTGTTAGGAAAAGGTGCCTAAGAGAGAAGATATGAAAGTTGGGGAAAAAAATGTCATTAACAACCCCTTAGTTCCACGAGAGGGGGGGCTGTTCCAAAATACATTCAAGAATGTCTCGGAAAAGAAGCTTTCGAAGTGTTCAGTGATTAACTAGTTCCTTTAAATTTTATATACTTTTTTATATGATTTTTCCTCTATATTTGTATATAATATTGTATAACTTAATAACAAAATATTATAATAATTTAATAATTCCATATTTATTTTCTTTTATTTGAT
Organism: Oncopeltus fasciatus; assembly: GCA_000696205.2. Taxonomy (NCBI): domain Eukaryota; kingdom Metazoa; phylum Arthropoda; class Insecta; order Hemiptera; family Lygaeidae; genus Oncopeltus; species Oncopeltus fasciatus. The sequence continues at coordinate 980,514 of KZ806962.1, read as the reverse complement.
CAATGGATTTAACTTAAAATAGTGTAACATATATTTCACTAAAATGTAATATCTTTAAAATTTGAGCTGGTAGGCAAAAAGTAATACCATATTAGAATTAAGGGATCAATTTCATACGAAATCAGCTCCAAATACCTCGGCATCAAAACAGCTGTTTGCCTGTGTAATTTGAATGAAATACAATAAATACTTTTTCTATAGCCATTTACTTTCGCAAGGAACATGAATGAATTGCGGGTTTAGTTTTTTTATGACATGTTCCTATATTATATTTAGTTTTTTAACCGATTGCGACAAATTTACAATGCCAAGAAGAAAATTTTGTTCAGAAATGTTTTGCGATTTTAGTATTATTTTATAACTTTATTGCAAACTTCCAAGATACATTCCTATATGGAATTCAATTGGGGTTTAATAGAAAGAGGTGTGACAATTGGCAAATTTTGTTTAAAACAATTGCAAAATCAGTGTTATACGACACTTATTTCATCATAGAGGTTTGCCCAGTTTATCAGAATTACTTCACGGAAGGCATTGGAAGGAATATGGCGGAGTTCCTTGGGTACAACCCCTCTACAGTGGATGGGCTGTTAAACTTTCTTACAAAATCAGGTATAGCCTGGAAAATCTAAATTAAAGAATGAGATATTATTTATTATTTTAGTTAATAATAATTTATTAAACCATTAATTTAGGTTGTTATAGTNTAGTTTATCGTTAGGTTTTAGTGGGAGAGGAGGATTATGCACGGCCATGTTTGAATATTCCATACCCAGGCGGAGCCGCGCTTCTAACGTGATCTATGCCCAAAGATATTTCAAAGTCACCTCCAGTTTCTCCGGCCGAATTAATATGCCCAGGTGTCAACTCATAACTCATAGCCCTACGCTTACCTTCTGTTTTTCCATTTTTATAAATATAATTTTTTTTTTAAACTGCATTTTTTTTGGAACAATCTTGACCGATCACTTACAAAAATTCTCTACTAGTATTGAACGACAATTGAGTTTCATAGAAAATCCACACCTCTTCAATAATTTAGTTAAGCTTCCAACAATTTTTATACTGAACAATATGAACGAAAATGCATATTAGAGTACTATTTGTAAAGCTTTGTAGTAGATTTCTCTAATAGAAAGTAAAAAATGCAATCGACCTGAATTATAAAATTGTCTCTCAGTTGCAAGCCGAACACGATTTTTTTGTTCTTTTATTTTTTTTTCCGTATCAACATTTTTTTTTTCTGAAGAGCGAAGTGGGTGAGAAAATCGTGAAATATGTGTGTTGGCAATATGGTGAAAGGCAATGTAATTGTCATGTGTTAGTTATTTCATTCAAAACTAACCTAATACTGAAAAATTATTTTAAAATGATTAAACGATTAATTACTTGATGGATTCTCTTTATAACGTTGAGATCTGGTGTATAATAGAGTGAATTTTGATTAAATTAATGTTGTGGGTTTTGTATTTTATTCAGATTTTATTGTACCATATGATCCTATTGGGAATGCCTTAGATAACCTCTTATAGGAGTGTTTGCATTTTTGTTATAAAAAGAGAAATTTTGCACAGAAACTTGCGAGATTAGTATATTTATTTAAATATTTTTATTTTAAGAATTTATTATTCTCCACTATTTACCCTCTTATTAAGGTCTCGCTGCAAAATTATTAAAAAAGTAAAAAACATTTTAAAAAATACTTATATAGTTTTATCTAATCCAAATACTTTCTTTTTAACAATTCCACAATTTGAGCATTATTTCTTCCTTTTATTTTCCTTTTATATTCAAACGTTGTTCTTAAATGTGATTTTTGAGTATTCGGGCGATCTTCTCTGTTGTCCCTTTGACGTAGGGAATGGTCACTTGTCCACTGGAAACCAGTGCTAATCGACAAGAGGATCCAACCAATCAGTGACCAGCTACCTGACTACTCCAGAGACCAGCCGCCAGAACACAGTATCAACCAATGGGAAGGCAGGCTTCGCCCAAGGACCGGACCGCGCCGGAATTATACACCACCTGGTGTATAAAACATGGTATTTATATACCACCTGGATTTAAAAAACAGCTCTCATTCTCTACTCCGCCCTGAAGAAGCCATCACATGATGTGCGAAAGCTCGGCAACTTTCAACAATTTGACACGGTTAAACCCGGAAGAAAAATCGGTAAATACATATTATATATTTATATTTTAGAAATATGTTTCATCAGTTTGACTCAATTGCTATTGACAGAAGCCTGGGTACCGAAATTGGTTTCATTGTCTTAGAAATTGTGAACGCTTATTATGTATACGTGCATATTTAATGAGAAAATTTCTATGATTTTCCAAGTAAAAATGAATATTTATTTAACAGTCGATTGTATCAAGATTATTTATTCGAGAGAGGCTTGCTAATATTCTAATCGTACTATGATAGGTTGCTAACTCCTGGCAGGAGCCGGTCGTGCATGAATGGCAGAATCGATTGTCTGAACGGAAGTGCTGAGTAGAAGGCAGAGATTGGCAGAGACAACACCCTGTCGTGAAAGTTAACATTGGGCGCAACTTTAGGACCAGCCCAAGTCCAACTTCACAGAGGGATCGCAGCCGAGGATGAGCGAGGGAGAGATAAATGCCGAAGTGAGTTCCCCGAACAAAGGCCCTGTAAATAGAAACGATAAAAATAAAAAGTTAGGGTACAGAGGGACTTCTCCAACTTCCAGCTCTCGGGATCCTCGCAATAAATCCAGCCCAGTTAGAGTACTCCTTAATCCCATCCCCCGCCACCCTTCCTCGCCCCCACCTGATAAATAAACCTGAATATATAGTGGCCACACTACCCTCATTCAAGTGGCCCTCCCTTCAGATATCCTTTACATTCACAAGATATTTATGAACATGGCCTATACAATTCTTAGTAAATAACTACATAAATATTACGTGTGGAAAAATATATGTCATCCAGGAGCAACGTAAACCAAGTAATATTTCTTTAATGTGGACATAAATAAGTGTAATTGGGAAATAACTTACAGGAGAATGATTAGGAAAATGTCGAAGTTTTCCCTAGGCTAGCTGGAAGGGGTTCGAGCCTCGAGACTGTTTCAGTTCCTCACCAACAGTTCCCCACAAACAGCTCCTTACCGTTCATTCCTTCAGCTCCGGAACTACAGCTCAGTCTGAGCCCTGTTCTTCATAAGAAATCGTCCCCATCCGTCTCGATCCTCAACTATGGTCCACTATCTAGGGGAATGATTAGGGAAATGTCGAAGTTTTCCCTAGGCTAGCTGAAAAGCCTCGAGACTGTTTCAGTTCCCCACAAACAGTTCCTTACCGTTCATTCCTTCAGCTCCGGAACTACAGCTCAGTCCGAGCCCTGTTCTCCATAAGAAATCGTCCCCATCCGTCTCGATCCTCAACTGTGGTCCACCATCTAGGCCACCCTAAAAGCCTTCTTTCCAACCAAGTTCAGCAATCTCGATCGCGGTTTTCTCTTTATTCTTGTTCCCATTGGCTTCAAGTTCATTATTTTTCTTGGCATCCTATCACCATTAATACACTGCACCTGTCTAGCCCACCGTAGCCTACTTAACTGTATCGGTGTGTTAGTAGGGGTAACTCCAATGACTTCATATAATTCTCGATTGTATATTCTCCTTCAAACTTTATTTTGCCTCACTGGTTCATTAATCCTTCTCAGAATCTCCTTTTCTCAGAATCCAGCTTACTTTTTCTCGACCGTCTTCTTGAGGAACCGTACGTAAGAACCGGTCAAACAATCGGGTTCGTATAGGTTAGCTTTCATTACCAACAGTTCTATAGTGGGAACGATGACGAAGACAAAATAATACGAATATGAAGGATGATTTCAGGGAAGGATAAAATATTAAAATCCGCAATGGAAATTGATAAGGGGGCTGGTGAGAATCTAAAACAGCCCAAACATAATAGCAGGATGTATACTAAATATATAAATGAATTCTAGTATTTAAATAACTATTCTAGAGAAAAATACAAGTCGTAAACCTTGATCTGACAATTTTCATATTATAAATTATGTTGAAATTCCTTTTATCATATTTAAATTCGGCTCGTCTTTATAAAATAGAGCGAAATTAGACTAGAGCGAAGAGTAGGTATCTGAAAAGACAAAGGCGAATAAACATCTGTTTTGTCTATTTAGGGCGAGAAACGGTTCTGTACAGCACGACGGTAAATAAATTAAAAAATTGATAAAATATTTTTTTTACATCATACGAAAATTTGAAATAAAAATATACATAAACTAAAATGCTAAAATTCTCTAACTTTAGGGAATGACTGTATGACGGATTTATTATCTATAAAACAGGTCTGTGTATTTATGTAACGTATGGACTTTAAAACGGCTGGGCCGATTTTGATGAAATTTTTCAGGGAATCCTCAGAATATTCAGGCGGGTGACACTGTAAGTCTGATTTTTGATTTTCGGTCTGCGGGCAAAATTAAATTTTCATTTCCAATTTGTCTTAAATACATGTGTTTCTACACCATATGTTATTTATTCTGTAAAAAAACTTTACCATATAATAGGTATTCCATACATTTTTATTTGAGGACCGTAAATTTTGTTAAAAGCTCTATTTAAATCGTGTGTTAATACATCACAAATCTTTGTCTAGGGCCAGTAACGCCCTAAAAAAACAAAAAAAAATTGACAAAACTAAGTTTGCCGGGTCCGCTAGTATTTGTTAGTATTTTTTCCCCACTTGTTTCTACTTCTGTTTTTATTTTTTTTATTTATTTAAAAAGTCACACCTTACATGTTTTTGTTCATATGAGAGCTGTTAACGTACTTTAAAATTATTTATTAGCTTTTCTCTTTTTTCAAAATTATATGTAAATAATAAATGTAAATTGAATTCGTAAAATTGGATTTTTATCATTTTCCCTTATAATAAAAAAAGCCTTATTTTCATCCTTTGGCTATCGTGGGCTGGAAGGATAAATCGCATGAAAATAATGGGAACGAACGGTGTTTGGAACGGGGGTAGGAGGCGCGATGGAAAATGTGGCCTCTTATCAGTAGGGACTATGAAAGGGACTCCTGTCAGAGCCAGGAGGGCATCAAGATGGTATGAGTCGGCTCGCACCACGCCTACCTCTCTCTCTCTATCACACCTACTTTCGCGCCGAATTTAGGCGCTCACCAGCAGTCTTCAGTAATCCCTCAGGGGTCTGAGAGCTCTTGACTCGTATGCATTCCTATTACTGGCCTGTCCCGTTAAGTATAAGCTAATCAAATTCCGCTCAAAATGAGCATTTACAGGTTAGGTATTAGGTAAAGAACCTCTATGAAATATTTGTGAATGTGAGAAATCTGATGCCTAGTTGTAATGTGAAGGCATCACAAGATGTAAATGTAAATATAAATATAAATATAAATATATAAATATCAGAACCCCAAAACCACTTCA
>KZ806962.1:950444-974792 GCA_000696205.2 Oncopeltus fasciatus | reverse complement strand
AGGCCCCCGACCCGCCCCAGGACAGGCCGCGGCGCCCCCCGGTCCCAGCTCTCCAGCGCTGCCTTAGGAGGCCCACATCTAGGTGGCTGGTTGTCTGGCCTGGGGTTGAGGGTGTGACTGGTGGTGCCAGGCCGACCTCACCCTCCAGGCCTACTTGTAGTGAGACCAGGTGGGGCACCAAGACCCACTCGAAACGAGGCCGACGAAGCCCTCCAAGCGAGGCGGCATGACTCCCGACCACTCCACGCCAGTACCACTCATCCAAAATTATCAATACTGAATTGTAATTTAAATATAAATATAAATATAAATATAAATATAAATATAAATATAAATATACAGTTTATTGGAAGAAAAATAGTATACTCTAGGAAAAATCTAGCCACTGACATTTGATAAATAGTTGATCAGACTAGCAGCGGATAAGTATATTGGACGGATTTCATGTTTAAATTGCCAATCTATCTTATTATATATGCTAATGTATGCATATGTGGAACATGGAAAGATACTAAAGTGAAATGATCTAAAAGGTTATTTTCACTACCGATGAATATATAGAACTATCATACCTTCTATTATCCGTCATCATTCAAGACGGATAATAGAATGTATGATAGCACTAAAGTGAAATATTCTTGAAACATAGTGGCCTGGAACTATTTCCAACGAAGTTTGAAGTTTGAAACTGATAAAATGATCGATTAATAACTAAAGCAATTTTTGTGTAGAATTACAATAAAATTTAAAGAAGCTTACTATGTAGAATATTTCATCAATTATTATTTATTTTATTATTTTATTACTTCTTAGTGGCATCAACTAAGCAACTTTCTTGAAAGGTGTACCTATAAAAGAGTAAATAAGAAATTGCTTCTTAATGCTTTAGAAGACAATATACATAAATAAAAGATCACTTTCAGAGAGACTATACTTTTTCTTTTTTCGAGTGTGGAAAGCGCTCGAACATAATGCTTACATTATTATTCAATACGTGACTTTCGTAAATATTTGATAAAAAATATCTATATCTATAAAATATTTCGCAACATTAAAAATTGTTCACTTCATCGAAATTTCTGCTAAATTGAATTTCTCTAACGGTTTTCAATATACGAGTATTGTGTATATACTGAAGTTCATTTTTCATTCTCTGGATTTTCCATAGTGTATATTTTACTCTACAGACGTTTTTCATAAAAATACTATGAAAAATTAATGTTACAAATACATTTATGGTTAATTATGTTTTTTCAAAATTCTAAAAATGAAAAAATTANCTAATGAAAATTTATTTTAATGTTTTAAAAATTGGATAAGTAGTGGTATTATTTATCCTGCTAAAATTATATCACCCAACAGTTTTATTTTATTTTTTACTTTTTTTTTAAAAGTTGCGTCATGCTGTAAATTTAAATAGTTTGAACTCTTTCAGTGAAATATCCCAATGTTGTTCCAACACATTTCGTTAAAAAAATTCGAGAAAAAAAAATCTTTTGATTGTGTTTTTTTTTTAATTTCTTCCTTATTTGAAGTCATTATCGTTTTCGACCTTTAAAAGCCTTTAACAAAGTTTCCAAATGTTGATTATTGGAGTATTACACAAAAGTTTTTGTGGGTAAATCGTAGTTGATTGAATATTTTAAAAGATATTCTGCGACTCCTTATCGCAGAGAGAGATGAGATTTCAAAGTGGGCAATTTGTTTAATGCCTCAGCTCATTAGCTAGTTGGGCCGAAGAGTCCGAAAGGAAGGCCGTGTGTACTTCCTTCCTGGACCGCCTGGAGCGACTCTTCCCTCCAAAAGTTTCGCCTGGAAGAGATAAAACCGGCAGTAAATCAGCTGATATATATCGGGAGCGTTATCGGAACTCACCAGTCGTTTCCTGTTTTTGCCACGTTCTGCCTCTTCCTGCCGGTCTGATGGGGCTTCGGCTCGGCGACCATGTTCACATCTGAAACAGAAAAGTTAAAACGTTTCATCAGATATCCCAGTCGACAAAGTCCGTAGGAGAAGAGATTGGTCGTACCATCGATGGTGCTATATTCACTGGATTTGATAGTTGTGCATTGTTTTTCCATAATAAATGTACCTTCACAAAATAAATGCACGTAGAATATATAGGTAGCAAATTGAATTTAAAAATATCCAATCCTTAGTTCATGGTTTTAACCATTACTACAAGATCTGCGATCGAACATTCCACATGAAAAATGAGAGTTTGTTGACCTTAGATATTATTCTAAGATGATTTTAGTTGGGGTTCGGTCGAGGTAGATCCCAAAAAACACAAATTAAAAAAATGTATTTTTTAATAAAGGACTATCTGCCAACGTTTCGGCTTACATTGTAAGCCATCTTCAGGGAAATGTGAACTTAGGGACAGGACGTCCTCTCTCATCTTCATGATAGCCCAAAATCATCTTAGAATTCCACATGAAATTTCGCATTTTTGTGATTTAGCAAAATCGGAAAAATAGTGCGGGATTACCTGAATTATCTAAAAGTGTTTCATAAATAAAAACGTTTTCGCTGCAACATGCATATTATGTAATTTAGTTAAATTAAATTCAGTACTATTTTTTTTAGTAAAAAAAACGCATTCTATATGTTTAACATAATATGATACGGGAAGTTCAAATATTAATATACCTTAACTTCAAAACTGCAGTGCACCTGAGATACGGACAATTTGGTTATAGGAATACTGTAATTTTGCATAGAATTCTATAATTCTTGCAAATTTTGGGAGCCATTATCTAACAAAAGTGAAAAATTTTCGAGCATTTGGTCAAAGTTTTGTTTAAATTTTTGAGATATCGGTATGCACTACACGTTTTTTGTGTTGAATGGATAAAAAAAGTAATAACAATGCAATAATAAAATTTGAATAGCAATTGAAAATTGCCCATGCCAACATGTGTAAAGGCAAGATTGGGTTCTAAATATTTAAATCTTAAGCATATACTCTTTATCTTGACGACACATCGATCACACTGGTGTTGAAAAAGAAAAAAGATTTTAAGGATTAAATCCAATGAATTATCAAATGGACAGCGTAAATGAACTGATTTTTCATTAATTATCTTCAACTCATATACATCACCTAAAGAGGTAAACGTTAATTATTAATTTAAAGACAAAGTTAACTAGTTTAACCTGCTAATTGTATTTATTTATTATTAAATTCGTTATTTTATTATCTAATATTAAGTTGGAATCAGAGATAGCATAGTATCTATTACAGTTACTATTAAAGAACAGTAAATGTAAATTTATTTATTTATTAAAAAACTTTGTCTTTAAATTAATAATTAACGATTTGATTTAAAAGTTGTTTTTTTAAGAATAAACATTAACAATTTAGTTAGCTTTACGATATAATATTACTCATAATACATACTTCGAAGTAGCATAATATCCCATTTCACCTGCCTCAACTGATTGGCTCTACTTTTAATGATAAATTTTAAAATTGCCCTTGAAAGATCGTCAAATTGATAAAGGTTCAAGTTCATAGAATTCTTAGATCACCGTAAGCTTGTCAAAAACTGGCAAATGTATGAAGCCTTATTGATTACGATCTCAGTAATATGTCATTCCAGTTGAAAGAACACTTAAATTCTTCCGGATCATATGCCTAAATCCTCAAAAATCCACTAATTTTTCGGAAAATCTGGTCAATAACTCAAACTTATATACTTGGGAACTAGCTAAAATAGCTGAAAAGGGATCATGGAATATGGATCCTTGGGGTGGTGAAGAAGTACAGTTGAGAAGGACGAACGGCAAACGTGTCCTGTTCAGTAGAACTGTCCCGAAAGTTGCGGCATTCCTAACTCAGACTGCACCAGCCACAGTTCCCTGCGGGGTAGGACACTGCTCACTATTCCCAACCCTTCACTGTTTTTTCCCCCTCCACTCTCGAAAGCTCTGAAATGTTCCTCTGCTTGACCAACTGGAATTTTACAGTAGCTGCCCCCAAAACCTCCCTAGTTGCAGTATCTGACCTCCTGAAAAGTTATTTCTGTTTCTACTTTTATCTGCCTCACATGCGGATGGCGAACCCTGAACTGTGGAATAAATTATTAGGAAACTAATTACTGCAATACCTAACATAAGCTGGATCTCATCCTGCTAACTAGACCTGGCTATAATTGGAGCTGCCACAATATTTCGGTGAAACATCACTAATGTATCTAACAAATATTTTGATTTTATGATGCTTTTAAGGTTCTATAACAAGAAGTGTAAAGATCGCACTACTCATGTGAGGAAGAATTAGTCAGGTTTGCCAAAACAGAAACCTAGTTGTAAACAAAAGATTAAGTATCATTACCAATGTTTTCTGCTCCAATTTCTGTACTAATGCCATATCAACTGGTACACTAATTATGCACATTTCGGGCGCCTCTACAAATTGTATTGCAAAAAACCTCATTTCAAATATATAGCTGACTTCATCAGAAATAAACAATAACACAGACTTCTCAATAAATTTCATGATTCTCATTCCACTCCAAACCTATTCCGGTGATATTCCCATGATTCGTTTCATGCCCCATATTCCTTGTCTGCCCCCCCCCCCTTCCCAAAGAAAAAACCTTAAAACCTTTCCCAAACCTCGTATAGGCCTGCCCAACAACAACAAGCTCAAAAATGTTTATACATAATTAAAACACTCTATTTCACATATTGACAGATCTAGTGTCATTAACAAAATCTTTAGTCACTAACAGCTGTACCGCAGCTTACACAGGACGAACAAAAAAAAAAAAACCTAAAAAGGAATTAGCAACCTCTAGACTGATATTAAAATAATAAGACTACCGCTTTGGTAGAAAGCTTTTCTTTCAAAACAAAATTATTGGCAGATATTTGTTTGACTTTGACAAAATCATACTTCTGGCGACTAAGCACAATCTTAAACAAAATTGACATATATATGTATATATGTATATATATATATTCTCTTATTTTAAAATCTTACCGAATCACCATTTACTCTCCCATATTGACGTTTCCAGCAACTTCAGGCCTCCTAATCATTCAAAGGCAAGCCGCCGATTCCTTTGAAAGACACTGACTCAAGCCAGAATTCCACCCTTAACGAACGTCCCTCCATCTCTACTCTCCTCCCATTCCTCTCCGAAAAAATGTTTCTTTAAATTATTCTTAGTCATGATTTAGTTTACCATTAGTAAGACAATGTATTTTTCCTTTTCCTTATATACGTCAAGTTTTAGTTTAATTACTCATATATTAATGTTGTATATATATTCATAATAGTTGTATTCATTTATTTTCCTTTATATTTTATATACATTTTTTATTCTTTGTTTATTATGTTTATTAGCTCTGAAGAAAGGCTAAAATTTAGGCCGAAACGTTGGCACTAGTAAAAATTTGTTTACAAATAAGTTATTATTTCTTCAAAGTCCAAGACCGTTTTACCTACCAATCCTTCCTCCTAAAGTTCGACGGTTAACTAACTATTTCCAAATCGTGCCACTCTTCAATTAATTAATCAGTTATATTTTTTAATGCAACCATTACAAAATCATGATTATTAATATGAGATTACATGGAAATTTATTTATATAGACTATTGTAAGTCTAGCAGATTTTTATAGACTATTAAAGTTTAAAATTAATAAATGGTAGAGAGGAAAAATGACTACAGCTACTTGAGAAGTACTCCTTCTTCAACCTTAACCATAATACTTATATTTTAACAGAATCTAATAAATAAATAAAGGATATAAAAAAAAACTGATTATAAAAAAATTAATAATTATTGAAATATAAGAATTCATACTTGTACAACATTTGGAAGGGATTCAACTGAGGGATTCTAATTTAGCAATTTAGTGACCTGTGTTTCTGATTTAAACTTGATGAAAATTTAGTATGGTTTATGATTTACATTGTACTTTAAAACACACTGAATATATACACATATGTGTTTACCGTTTCTTCTTCCGGGTTGGCCGTGTCAAATTGGTGTTATTTGCAAATAACAACAATTTGACACGGTCCAACCCGGAAGANGATTTGCTACACTGGTTCACCATATCGCTGCCATCTAAATGCACCAAAAGAGAACCAGATTTCCTCCCATTGGGAGGCTATTCAAGTTTTCAAGTTGTACTATGCCGGGGATTTAAAACAAAAACAAAACAATCATATATATATATATATATGATTGTTTTGTTTTTGTTTTAAATCCCCGGCATAGTACAACTTGAAAACTTGAATAGCCTCCCAATGGGAGGAAATCTGGTTCTCTTTTGGTGCATTTAGATGGCAGCGATATGGTGAACCAGTGTAGCAAATCCTCTGGGAAGGGGAGGGGGCGTCTACAGAAGCGCAATAAGTTTGAATTTTTACTCGGGGGGGAGAAGAGGAAAGAAATAAGTTGTGGAAAGCCTAATGCAGACGCCATGTTGTCCACTTTTTCGGAGGGGCGAGTCTTGGGCAGACTACTAGGTCAGTCGGATCACGTCCTCTGGGACCACTCTTGCTGCATCTGGCTAAATTGGAACTCTCTGACTGGCTCCATGCAGTCGGGTCGCGAGGACGGCTAGCCTAACTTCATTTGGTTAGAAGAAATCATCTATATTATTTAGCCAAGAACCTTACACAAAGACTCTTCTTAAACAGATATTTCCATTATTTTTAAAATACATCCCACCCATAAAGTAATTAATTAGAGGTATTAAAAAAATAAAACCTTCCAAAGCCATGCCTAATTTCCATGTTTGAATATTAAAGAGTTAATATAGTATTGTTTATTGTAAAATAAACTTAATTATTATAATTCTATTCCATATTTTATCTAAACATTACATTATGCCTAAAAATCAGAATCATTATCTTTTATTTTGCACCTTAATGGATATTATTAGATGATTTTAGTTGGGGTTCGGTCAAGGTAGATCGAAAAAACACAAATTTGAAAAATGTATTTTCTTATAAAGGATTATCTGCCAACGGTTCGGCTTACGTTGTAACATGCAATCAAAAACTTATTAAAAAAATAATTGAATAACATTAAAACAGTAATTTGTCACACTCTCATGACATTCTATTTCTACAGCCCTGAAGATGGCTTACAATGTAAGCTGATCCTTTATTAAAAAAAATACATTTTTTAAATTTGTGTTTTTTCGATCTACTTTGACCGAACCCCAACTAAAATCATATAATAATAATAATATCTACAGTCAAAAAAACTCTCTTTTTGAACTTAATGGATATTGTACTTTTTGGAAAATCATTGGAACACCGACTTAACTTGTTTACCAAGCATCGCTTGCCTACCTAGGTCCATGGGGGTCTAAAGAAGATGGTGATTATCTGTAAATACATCCCTTTTGTCAATAATGGCTTAATAGGGGGTAAAAAAACTTAAAAATATCATAGTAATAAATTATGGCAGGTTCAATGTTAGCACCTAGAGCAGATCAATTCAGGCTTAAAATTTTTAGGAATGATATAGGGGCTGTTAGTTTCCTAGAAAAATGATATAACAAGAAACTATGTTTTGTGTTGTTGTTTTTTTAACACGGAAACCCTTATTAATTTGAAATGTACTGACTCACACAAAAAACAAGAGGAAAATCTAGAAATGAATATACATTAAAGAAGTGAAAGGTATTGTTTTCTAAACTGTCCCAAGCCAGAGGAATAAATTCTCTTACATACATTTATGCTAAAATGGATACATTATTCACATCTATTTCTGAATCAAATTCTACTTCTACAACAGTTTTCCAATATACTTATAAATAACATGAAAGAAGTGAATATCTTAACTGAGGAGTAGCTGAAAAACAGAACGGTATTTATTTTTAGGGCTTCAGAGGAAACCCTTTCCCCAACTTTAAATTTGCAGGAGAACTAATTTCGCAAATACCAGGTTGTTCAATACGTTTGTCGTTCGGTAAGAGCCTATTTTTTTAATAATTATTATGATGGTATACGTATGTGAAGTTTCATTTCAATCTGTCAATTTATTCTCTATTTACAAGCCAAAGAATTGAATGTTCTACATTTCTATATAAAAGTACGTGGAAGTAATAATAAGAATCTTATCTAGAGAGGAAAATAACTAAAATGTGAGACCCTATGTCAATAATATAAGGATATGAAGTTATTTGTTCACGTAGGCTTCGACGGTTGTCAGATGTATTTACCATTTCTTCTTCCGGGTTGGACCGTGTCAAATTGTTGTTATTTGCCGAGCTGTCGCACATCATGTGATGGCTTCTTCAGGGCTGAAAAGAGAATCTAATTAATTACATTCTCTATTCAGCCCTGAAGAAGCCATCACATGATGTGCGAAAGCTCGGAAAATAACAACAATTTGACAAGGTCCAACCCGGAAGAAGAAACGGTAAATAGATATGAAGTTAGTTTAATATAGATTGTAAAAATCCGGGATCTCTGTAAAGTTTCTCCCATTCCTAGCTCTCATGGCCGTGGTGACAGGTCACACATAACACACGATTAAACACTCAGGAGATAGGAGAAACTGAGTTCGAGGCCAGCGCCTAGGGCGAAGGAGGATTGTAAATAAAAGAGATGGCACTTGTCAAAACAATCCCGAAGTTGACAGGACGGAGAAGGGCAGCAGACACACGGAATCTTGTCGGCTCGCTGGAGATGGCGGCTCAACTCTTGCGGGGGAAACACGAGTCCCGCCTATCCCTCCGACTGCTCACTCTTATGACAAAAGTTTTTCCTCTCCACCTTTGAAAAAGAGCAGAATATCTTCCTCTCGAACGATTTTCATGGGGAATTACTACGGTTCACTTGAACTGGAACAAGCCGTCTGACGGCGATAACTGGGAGATGTGTTAAAACAAACTCCGCGACTCTAATGGAAGTTTGGTGGGGAATTACGTATAGGATTTGCATGTCAACTCTCCCAGAACACTGGCATGTGTCTATTCAATAATAAAACAGTTAGCGGTTGGTGCAGAGAAAAATAATTTGTTATTCATGGTCCGATGACTGCTCCAAATTCAGGAACTATCAAAGATTAATGAGAGCAGAGTTTGAGTAATTAGAAACGACATAAACCTCATCGATGTATTATCTAAAATATATATTTTATATTAGCCTATCACATGTTACTATTTCAAGCCTGTTACAAAGCAGGGCTTAAATGTCTTAAATTGTAAATTGATCGAAATTATAAAACGAGATGAGATTAGGTCTTGGATTTTAAAGAAAAATACAAATTAATTTATAAACAAAAACCGTTTTATTGTTGCCAAAGTTTAAGATTAAATTTCAAGTCTTCATGACTCTCTCACTCTCTCTCTTTCTATATTTATATGAATAAATTAAAATAACTGAAAGGTAATTGGGTACAAAGATTACTTGATTTCTTTGAAAGGCATATTAAAATGACTAANAATACATATATATATACATGTGTATGTGTTTGTGTGTGTGTGTGTGTGTGTGTGTGTGAGGGTATATCTCTAAGTTATACTTCTTTTTGAAAACCATTGGATGATTTCGTATATGGCTAGTACTGGTTGCTGTATAGAATGGTTAGGGGGTAGAAAAAGAGGAAAAAAAATTTAATTTTAATATCCACAATATTATAAGAGTTATGAAAAAAATTCTGAATCATGTATTTATAATACATTTATATTAAATAGTATTTTTTTTTTTAAAGTCTTTCAGAAATATACTGTTAGAAGTCCCTGCTTATTACTAGTAAAAAGATCCCGAATTCAGTATTAAAACTTTTCATTAGAAAAATTTAAAATTATCTGTAGTTGAAACTAGATGAGGGGAAGATAAAGAAGCCTCTAAATGTCATAAAATAGTATAAAATTTGTTTTTAATTGAATGTATTGAGAGTGGTGTCATTGGTCACCTTGTCTCCTCATGTGATTGATTTTGAATGTCATTTTTTTTTAATTCATTGTGGCGATCGAATTACAAAATGTTTTAATTTAACAGAATGTAATAAATAAATAAAAGTCTAATAAAAAAAAATTTAATGTTAACATCTATTACTTTTTAATTTTGTAGAAAATCGTATGTAGCGAAGAATAATTTTCGGAATCCTTTTATTTTTAAGGTTCAGTTTAGCAAATATCCTATGCTTGTATTCCTTTATTTTTATTTCGTGTTGTAATGTTCTGAACACTATCAAAGTCGCGTTTTATGAAAGGGCTCTCACAGTTTCTGGGACAACATCATATGTTAGAGCAATCTCAAAGATATTTCTATGTTTCCCTGGACCATACCTTTCTTTATCTAGCCTTGTTACTTAGAGTAAGTGTTGTCCAAGGTCTCGTGTCCTCTGCTAACTACATATCCATGAATGCGGAATGCTGCAAATGTCACTCACTCAGAAGGGTTAAGAGTCAGCTCGCAACAGCTGAAAACAACAGTGATTCTGTGCCAACTCTTCGCTAATTAAGCCTTCTCAAGGGCATTTGTGTTGGATTGTGCGCATCGCGTCGGGATCCTAATTGGTGAGTACTCCCGGTGCGGTCCATAGGACATTGTCGCCTGTCGGAGCACTCGTATCAGGCTGAACGCCCCTAACAGGCATGAACACACCTCAAGTGTGTCTCATGGTAATCAGAGACGTCGTGTGCCGAGGCAGCGACAGACCAAGCAAATGAGCGAGTGCAAGACGGGGTGGGGGACACGTTTTCGCGGGGATTCAGCCGAATGGCTGTGGGAGGGAACAGCTGAGGCGGATTAACGAAGGATCAAGCAGACAGTAACGACTTGTTTCCTGTCTTTAGTGTGTTGGACCAGAGAGAAAGAGAAAGAGAGAGGGGTGGAGGCAACTAAGAGCGAACCTAATCTTGGTTTACCTTCGCCATCTACTCTTCAGAATTTTCATAAGTTAGTTGCTTCAAGTTTAATTTACGGTCTCTTTAGTTTGCATAATTTAAGAATTAATTACGCGTAAAAATGTAATTAGTATAAACCGTCAAAGGATGGCATTAGCAAACACTTGATCTATTTTCTTGTATACTTCTGATAAAATAGGATAAGTTAACTTTTTAAAAGAACATTCCTGGAATATTAATGAGATTTTATTTAGATTTAATTATTTTTTTAAAGTCATAGAATATTTAAAATATTATTATTCACTTATTTTCTTAACATTCTAGAGAATCCACTAACTTTACTTTATACGATTCGGGCGTCCAAATTGAATGAATATAAAAATAAATTTTTATAAAGTATCAAATTAATTTCTTAAAAATACATATCAGGTTAACTTATACTGATACCAGTCAGTTTTATTATTATTCTATTTTATCATCGATTTTTCTAACTCATAACTGTTACATTGTGTCATAGGACATTTTTATTGTCTTGCATCCCAATGACATAAGCAGAGGTTGTAAATTTGGAAAATCAATGTCCNGTGTATGTTTCCCTCCTTATTGTACTTTGTGAGTTTATATTGAGCCATGAAGCGAGATTGACTCGCGACCTCCTGGGTCTTAATGCCTAAACTTATTGGGAGTGGGGTCGATGGGCCCCTTCTCCCTGCATAGTGTTGATCATTTATTTGTTTTATTGCTGATTTTATTCTTATTTTATCACATTTTTTTCTTTTATTTTATTTATATTTTTTATATATGTATATGTTTTATTTATTTATTGTATCCGCCATCAAATTATAAGATGTTAAGTTAGATAATGTAATAAATAAAGATATACTTATTTAAAACAAAAAACGTTATCAGATAATCAAGTGGATATTTCATTGTCATGAAACTATATATTATTGTGTAAAAACGACATATTTTTTTAATAAATATGAGATTTGTTTGGGTATATGAAAGAAATATTGGAAAACAGTTATACTTGTGTCACATATTAGATTATCTAGTAATTTTTAGAGTATTTGTTTAAATAAGCGTTCTGAAGAAATTCAGAGTTGTATTTTTGAGCCTTTTACTTTTAATGGAATATTATCTCTTACCAATAATAAATGAAGTGGATAATTGTTTTGAAACAAAAGAAACAAAATTAAAAGAAACTAAATAAAATTTTAAATAAATAGAAGAACCTCTTCTCTTGTACATATGACATATGAAGAGCTATCAATCTTAAATTTCACCGTACTTTCTAACAGTCCCTTTAATTATACACACACACACAGACACAAATATATATATATATATANNNGGGTACTCAAATATCAGTTATTATTTAATTAATTAATTATTAACTAATTAATATTACTATAAATATCATCTTGAAAATCAAATCACCTAACTTAGGCTCAACTCATTCTTAACAATAAAAAAACAATTATTTATAAGGATCACGTTTGTTCTACATGCAACACATAGTTGTCATGCGGGTTAATGTCGTCTATACCACTTCATTCTAAAAAACTGATAATCTAGACCTCCTAATTTCCAACATCCAACCATCCGACCTACGTGTTAAGTGACTTAAATGTAACTGTTGCTGCCTAGTACCTAGTTTCTACATTAAGCCATAAAAAATATGGTTGCTGTAAGAAAGAGGTCGGGATCGGCGCCGGGGGTCGCGTCTTGTCGGGGTTGGAACTCCAAACTCGGCGCTATTCCTACTTCCCCTCAGATCGACTAGCTGTCCGAAACATAGAATCCCGGGACCTCTATATACCCGGACTGCAGTTATTACGACAATGTCAAATGCAGAAAGATTTAAAGTATAAAAATTGTTTTGCCAGTACGTGATTCTCTGATCTCCTAAGAAAATAACCCGGCCATACTCAGACCTCTACTGTTACTAAAACGAACACACAGACGAAAACGAACAGACGACACACAAACCGACAACAACGCAAAAGGATATAAGACAGTATAATCCATAGTTAGACACTATCAAACAGACAAACACATTTACAAAAAATCAAGAACTTTCAGAACACTTTGAACACCTCAACAAAGGAGATTATAACTCCTGCGTTAGACAGACCTTATCGCCGACAAAGCGACCGTTACAGCTAAACGACACTTACACCTGACACATCTGACCATCCCACAGAATACAAACGCAATTGAATACAGACGGTGTCAGTGAACACATGTATTCGCCCACGAAGATGGATAATGTCCGAAAGCGCTCGCCAACAGAAGATGGTGTGCAGAAACCAATGAAGACGGAGAATAGAAGGTATGATAGTTCTATATGCATTGATAGTTACAATAACCCTTTAGATTATTGTCCAGAGTTGCCTAAACGCTTAAAAAACATGCAATTTGGATTAGTGACCCGTTAAATTTCCCTGTTGCTATAACCTGTTTTATGTACGTTTCATTCCGTTATATGTATATGTTACATTGAGCACTCTCCTGTTGCCCTGACATATCCCCTACACCCTCATCCAAAAAATACATCCTGCTTTCGAAGCCTTCATAAAGCGCTTAAATATAATAAAATGAGGACAATTAATTCTCATCAATTTTTCAATGAAAAAATAATAAAAACAAATTGTTATCGCGGCAACAAGGTTAGAGGGTGGATTTACAATAAACAATAATTTTTTTGTCTATTGTTACCTGAATAAGTTTTAGGTGTTCATAATTCACAGTCAGCGAAAACCTATCTCATATTAGTAACCTATCTCATACTAAAGAAATGATATTAGTACTGTTACAATAAGATTTATTCAAAATAACATAACCCCTACAAAAATAAGATGCACGAGGCACTTGCTCTACAGCTAATATGATTGCAGTGTGTTGTTCCAGTTCAGGAGCGACTCGTTCAGCGGATTGCTCGAGGAATGCAATGAGCTACATCGGAATGCCGGGAGTGTTTTGCTCCCCGATTACCTAATCACTTGGCACCATCTCAGCTGTTCCTGCCTCTGATTGTGCTTCGTCGTCGAGCTACGTGACCTCTTTCAGAGATGGCAGGTCGGCATCATAGGCTCCTTGGTTTTCTTCTCTCTTAATCCTCTCAGTATCCTTGCTAATTGAAATACGCTAGAACTCTACAAGTTATAGTGAGATTTTTATGTGTTTAGAGAATCTCTCACTTACATTTTTTGTAGGTTTTAATAAAATACAAAAAAAAAATTAGTACATAAATAAAATTATACACTATAAAATTGAACTGAACTATATCTAGAAAAAATAGATAGACATCTTTCCCCCTTTGAAATAATATTCCCCCGTTTTACATATTTTATTAATATCATAGTATTTGGTAGAGTAATATGATTTATGAAATTCTAATTTCGTCTGAACAATACTGATTAAAAAAAATTCCTCATAAATAACTACTTAAATGAATAATTAATCAATTAATAAATAACGTAAAAAATCAGTAGATCAGTAGATAGATTTTCATATTTATAACTGATTTAAAGTCGCCTACTCCGCGTTTTTATTTAATTAAAATTATAACTAAGCAATATTTTACCTAAATAATAAATATAAATATTCTTAAATATTTTATCTTCTAATAAATACTTTCTCTGAAGTATCCCTCGCCCATCTGTAATTTTTTTATAATTTAATCGAAGTCCTCAATCAAAATAATTTTATATGTAAAGTTAAATAAAGGCTCGGATGTTGTTTTCCNATTCTTAAATATTTTATCTTCTAATAAATACTTTCTCTGAAGTATCCCTCGCCCATCTGTAATTTTTTTATAATTTAATCGAAGTCCTCAATCAAAATAATTTTATATGTAAAGTTAAATAAAGGCTCGGATGTTGTTTTCCATCACACGTAAAGATCCTACAATAGGAACTTTGGAAAAACGTTTCGAAATATTTTATTTAGCTATTAGGACTGGCCTACAGCAAAAAATAATAAAAATCACTGAATACAATAATATTAAATTTATATAAATGTATGAAAGAAATAAAAAAAATCTTTTGAAACAAACTATACATTAAGCAACTACTCATTTTTGTAGACGTTGAATGCTAAAAATTGTGACAAATGTTCATTATCTAAAAGTACTCCGAATAATAAACAATGGATTAAAAATTAAAACAGTAAAATCGGTACTTTCGCCTCCCTTTATTTGTTAACCACCCAAAAGCTTCTTTTTTTGCCGAAAACAAAATAGCTTTCTACTAAAAGATGTTTACTGAATTCAATGGTAGTTAGGTATAAGATATTACCTGTAAAGCGTTAAAAATGTCTTAAATGATACACTCATCACTGCATCTGTGCATATATATTTAATTTAGGAAGAGTTATTATATTTTTGGAATATTCTTATGGTTACTGTACATCATTAATGCCCGATTGAAATGAAATAGAGATAATTTGAAATACGATAATTTGGCTTTAAAAAAATATATTTTTAACACAATTTAAGATCTATAAATTTGCTATAACTTCTTTAAAATTAAAACTAAACGAATTTATTATGACTGATATGATTACAAATACATGTATAAATTAGTTTCATGAATCACATGGTTTATATTCAAAACACTTTCGAATTAAATAAAAATGGACAAGATCACTGTTGAAGTCTTGGAGTTGTGGCAATATCATAGTATGTCATACCTAAACAATTGTAAAATGATGCCCGCCCAGCCTTACAAAACGCCTTCGTGAAAAAACAGCCTTGATTATGTGCTTTCTACAGTATTTACGCATTTAAATAGTGCTATTAATATTTTATTACTGTTATTTAGGAAGATAAAGAAGCCTCTAAATGTCATAAAATAGTATAAAATTTGTTTTTAATTGAATGTATTGAGAGTGGTGTCATTGGTCACTTTCTCTTCTCATGTGATACTGAATGTCTGTTGATTATTTCATTGGTTAAGTACTTTTTTTTTAATATTAATTTTTTTCAATTCATATTGATCTTAAAATGCTTCATTTTACGGTGAAGAGATCAGTAAGTATTGTAAATTTTTTTTTAAAGCCAAATGGAGACAAATTGAACATGGAGTTCCTAACGGAAGAACCTCTTCAAAAAGAAATCAACTGTATAATTTTTTCAGCAATTACACGTAATCATAAAGCCCGTTTCATTATATAATTTACATATTACATTTCAAACCTCACACATCTACATTTAACACTAATAAAGATAATTATACATATTTCATACGGCAATCAAATAATTCCAGTTACAAACTTGTTGAGAAGAATAATTACTTCATCTTTCTCTGGAAAAAAAAAAAGGGGGGGGGGAATAAAATTCACATTTNTATATATATTTAGAGAGAGAGAGAGAGAGAGAGAGAGTGAGAGTGAGAGTGATGGTGGGAGGGGGGGATTGACAGAGAGAGATGAAGAGAAGGAAACCTCTGCAAAAATATTATTAGTTTCTTTTAAAATGAGGAAATCACGTTCGTAGTATCCACTATTTAACATATTTAGAACAATCTTAATAGTCTTTGCAGAAATCACTTTAAATATTCCAAAGTGGACGTGACAACCTGACGTAGAAAATAAACTTGCTCCCTTATCGCTAGTTTAATATTTGTGAAAGTTGATAAGGCAGAGTGAGGATGTGGCGCTCAGTTACATTTGCAATGAGTGTCTGATAAAGATGACATCGCCTCCTCAGAGGATTTTAGCCGTCCTGGGTGTGCTTCTCTCGGCAGATTGTGCAACGGGGAGTGAGAGGTTTGTCTGTCTGTGTTACATACATTTAGGTCATTAATCGCATGAATTTATTATATATCTTGTTTTAATAAATACTTTAGCAAAATTCATATTAATAATAATATTAATCCTTGAAACATTCGTATATGTTTACAATACCGCTCACCAGTAAGAATTTTTTTTTTTTTTTTTTTTTTTTTTGCTGTGTTAGCCTCCCTTGCAACCACTGAGGGTCATTGGAGGGAGGGGCTATCTACAGGTTGCAACCCCATTTTAAACACCCATGGCTCAGGACAATCTTCTATTTATAAATAAAAGATTGACCTGGATGGGATTTGAACCCGCGGCGTCAGGATTGCGAGACCCGTACGGATCCCCTGAGCTAGCCGGGCGCCCCTACCAGTAAGAATAGATTCACAAATTAAAATAGATTATTTTACAAGAAATTATTTTAAAAAAATGAAAAATAAAAAATAATGCATGTTTCTTGTTTGATTTTTCCCACTGTGACGTAACAAAAACATTAAGTTTAATTCCGCAAAAACCAAAAAAGTACTAAAATAAAGTAAAAGCATCCTGTGGTCTGGGGGCTTAGCATTGATGCCTATCCATGTGCTATCCGTATGCAGACGTACAAGGATGGTTTTAGAAAGGAATATATTTGTGAATAGTGCAGATAATTATCCTTATATAAATTGAAACGGTGACCACAAAATTGAAGACGCCCTCTGTAGAATCATATTAGCCACCGATGGAAAAAAAAAGAAAATTTATTAGAAAAATAAATCCTAAAAAATGTGAGAATATTTTAAAAGAAATATCGAAATATATCTCTTAAACATCATTCAAATAAAAATTCTTAAAAATTAAAATAATCCTAACATTATAATATAAAATAAAACAAAAAATATTCAAGTATGTATCCTATGCAATATTGCAAATATTTAATACATATCAATGCCTCAAATGTATTTAGTGAAAACGAAAATAAAATTTATGTATTTATTAAAATTAGGATTCTGACGCGTTCAACACCGAATTATCATATTAGACATTTTAAAATATTTAAAAAGAACGAAGAAAAACTATTAATGGAATTTTACTATTTTTTAAGATTATGAACTTTTTTTTTTCAATTATAATGTCACAGAGAATATTAAGTCTTATATCTAAATTATGAAATTTAGCTTTTTCCTGTCAAAAAAAGAGGGGGGGGGGAGGGAAGAAATATTAAATCCTTCTAGTTACATTATTAGGTGTCTTATTTAATATGACCTGTAAACAATGTATAAAACTGTTATAAAATTAACAGTTTTAGATCAATTCTATTTCATAACACTAATGACAAGGAAGGCTGTAGTGATTATGCAATTTAATGTTTAAATCTGCAATTCCTTCCTCCTCATGAGATTTTAATCGATGAAGAATAAGTCTAATGAATTTAAAAAAGTATCCAAATCCGGATTTGGTTTCAGGATCCAAGAAAAATTGAAAATTTATTCAAATGTTGCTTCTTCCTTCCAACACGCATGATCATAGATTCAAAGAAAAAAAATCTGCTAAAAAGTGAGATTTTTTATATTATAGAATATAAATTTTAAAAAGTACATTAAACACCTATTTTGTATCATGTTTTTTTTTTTCATAATGCAATTAATATGGTGATGTTAAGGTTATGAATTTAGGCCTCCCTAAAATCCTTCACTTCTTCAATCACTAACAAAATCTCCAAAATATTGTTTCTTTTTGCTTAAATACTGAATTTTGTTTTATTATTTTAAAACACCTTGGTCCTATGACGCGACGTTAGCAAAAATTTCTTCATCGACTTCACCATGAAGATACTACACAATATGGCCTGATAAATTTATATTTCTGTCTGCAACCGAACGTTCGAATTTCTTAAATAATGAAATCAAAAGGGGGGGGGGGGGTTTCGGAGTAGATTTAAAATTTTAACTATTCGTAACGCTTCGTTATTATTAGCGCTACGAAAAAAAAAATATTGTAGATTTGGTGTAAAATGTAATTTTATAAGTTTTATAAGATTTATATTCCGTAATATTTTTACAAGAATGTTAAATATTAAGAGAGACACTTAAGAATTTAATTTGTGATTTTAGCGAAACCCTATCAACAATCAATGAAACCCTATCAAATAGATGGCTTATTAGTGATTTAAGCTTTTTATTGCGAAAATTTAAAATTATTCCTTTTTGTTGAAGTCGTTAGAGAGAGAGGGTGACTTAGAGGGAGTCTAAAACTTACTATCTTAATATCGTAATTATTATTTATGAACACTATGGAAAAAAAAATTTTTTTAATTGATATCTATCATAATTGAAAAATATTTTTAAAAAAACGTTTAGTGGAATGAATTGTTGACTGTCAAGTTCTATGAAGAGAGGATTGTCAGGAATTCGGTCATGGCAGAACAATTAAAAACTAATTTGTAAACAAAAGAGTTTTATTTTAGGCAACGTTTCGGCCTGCGTTTCCAGCCTTCATCAGGACAAGTAGGGTGATGCGGAGAGATAAAGTATCAGTAGAGCACGGGTCTCTCTCCCTCTCTCCCCATCACCCTACTAGGCTTGAAATTCAGGCCGAAAAGTTGCCTAAAATAAAAACTGTTTTGGTTACAAATTAGTTTTTAATTGCTCAACTACTATGACCGAATTCCCGACAATTCTCTCTTCAAAAAACACTTAGATCACGCAGCACCTTCGAGTCAGACTTTTATGCCTAAATTCATGTCTGTTATAATAATGGGGAACGAAAAGAAATAACGCTGAGAGTTCCTTACAGTATAGTCTAGTCAATTGCTACACTCTCCGAGGCTGAGCTACCTCAAAAAGTAATCTATCTACCGAGTCAGAGGGAAATCGAGAATTCAGTGGCGATAGCAAACTTCAGATTTAACGGCCAAGGGCCTAGAGCAGGGGTACTCGGTAACTCTTGATTAAATGATTAATGATAACAAGATATTATGCTTAAGTATACGAATATGTACTGTACTCCATGTATTAAGAAGTTTTGTTTTCAGTGAAGGTTTCAGTGTGTCTCTGAGTCGGCTGGAAGTCCCCCACACTGAGAGGCATGTGAGCCCTCGCGGACAACATCGCATGGCCGCACTTCAAGTGCCCCAGGAACTCATCAACTATCGCAATGTGAGTAGCAATATTCTTCTGTTTCAACCCTTTTGTGTACTTGTCGTTGTATGCCAAGAAAACATACATTTGGCCAAATATATTTCCCTCTAAGGTTATTCATATTCCATTTTCCAAAGTTATCCTCAAAAGAGAAACTTACAAGAAGATATGCTAGGTAAATAATCTAAAAGGTTATTTCCACCATCAATGAATATAGAACTATCATACCTTCTTCTGTCCGTCTTCATTGCTTTCGGACATTGTCCATCTTCTGGCCAGATACATGCGTTCACTGTCACTGTCTGTATTCAACCCACAGAATACAAACGCAGTTGAATACAGACAGTGACAGTGAACACATGTATTCGGCCAAGAAGATGGACAATGTCCGAAAGCGCTCGCCAATAGAAGATGGTTTGCAGAAACCAATGAAGACGGACAATAGAAGGTATGATAGATATGCTAGGTTTACGACTTAAGGCATTTAACATCAAAGTCACCCAATTCACACATTTTTAATATTATTAAATTTTATAAATAATTTACGTTTTAATTTAAATATCTATTAAGACTTGGTGCAACCTAAAAATAAATATTTTAAGTCTGACCGAGTTTTAGAACTTAGCATTGAACTGGACATTCCTTTACTAACCTAACTGATTTTGGTTGAAAAATATGTCAACGAAAGAAATAAATCGTTCAAACCACATTTTAAATCGAAAATAGTTCTTAGGCTCAGACGAAATTTTCAAGCTTTGTCGGAATGAAGCTAAATTAATTTAACACCCACTTCATGTGCATTCCTGAACAATGTATAATTTTTATCGATAAAACTATTGCCGAAAAAAACTATTTTCCTGTCATCCACCTGTGACCAAAATGACGTGGTTTTTTTTAATATTTTGAATATAACATTAATTAATATATCAATATTTAATTATTAATATAACAATATTAAATTCACTTTAGAAATAAATTATTTTTTCTCTAAATGATTATGGAAAATTCAAAATTTAATTTGATAAGAAGTTTAAAATACAATTTAAATCTAACATTATTTATGTAATATAAATTATTTGTATTCAATTTTTACTAATGAAATTCATAAATATTCCATTTCAATTGTCACTTTTCAGAAATTTCAGCTTAAATAGATATTATACTTGAAATAAGTATTTATTTATTATAATCATTAATTTAGCATTGTTTTAATAGATGTTTAATAGCAATGACTAAAATGAGTAACAGACATTAATTATACAATTTTTTCAAGATTTTCAGGATAATTTTTTATAATATCTTATAATTTCCTNCGGATGTCCATATATATATATATATATATATATATATATTGCTATAAAACCCGTGAATATGTTAAATGTAAGTACTTTATACGAAATTGAAGAATGTTCTAATAGCTACTGGATGAAAGCAAGCTTTTACCGCTTCGACAGTCGCTTATTTCGCGAATTCCCGGACTGGTTAGGTAAACGCCCACCAAAACAACTGAGAAAATGGTTACCGCGGACTTGTACGAATGTCGTTTGGCGAATGTGAGTATTTCCCAGGGCTCATTGGTGAAGCAATTAGTCTGGACAGGAATGAGGGTGTGGTGGGCCAGCCCCCTCCCCCTTCCACCCTGTTGGTAGTGTAATGTATCAGCCCCCCCCCCCCCTATGTCCCAAACAGGTGAGGTTCAGACTTCTGCAACGTGCGGGGAACTTGACATATGCCGGCAAAAGGAAATCTCTACGCTCCGAAGGGGAAGGGCATGAAACACAGGCGAAGACAATTTCTTTTAAAAAATATCAAGGAATAATACCCAAACCTTAAGTAAGCTAGAACGTCAGGATTAAAGTTCCTAATGTTGGACGTTCTAAAATCGAGCAAAGCAAGAACAGCTGTTGTCGTTACGTTCCTGCGATTAATTAATTGACCAAGAACGTTTTTCAGATGATCTTTGACAGGGTTCAAGGTTCAGGGTTCAGGGTTTCAAAAAATGTTATGTTCTCCTACAACAAATGTCTGTCCAAGGCAGCTCAAATGCCACAAGTTCAATAAAATGTGCCAGAAATGTAAAATAACCCCAACCATGAGAAGTTTCTTATTCAGTTCATATCCACTTCTACTGGCTCATGCTGGGGGAAGTTAAGTTTTACCAAAATCTGATGATGGGAATCCGAAATACGTTTTCTGATAAGAGATAGTATTATTATATAGACAGTATTGGCTTTATCCAAGTAACTTGAGTAATACGAAGATTTACTGAGAAAAATCCGATTTTAAATCAAAAATTGGACTCTTATTCCAAGATTTTCTGAATAATATTTACGTTTACCACGCACAGGGATTTAACAATAACACATACACACACTTACACACACACACACGAGAGAAAGAGTGAGAGAGATAATTACTATAATTATAATTTTGAAGGAAGACAAAAAAAAAATTAATTTCTAATTATTTGCATTAAAACAAAAGCATTAAATATTGTTGTAAAATGTAATTTTATAACATTTAAATTAAGTATATTTAAAAAAAAAAAAAAAGGCCATATTATGAAATCCTATCTTTAAAGTACAGAAACCAAATTTAGTAATATGGCGTTACACACTTGAATGAATTTGTTCCTGGTAAATATCAAAGAAGGAGGGGGTTTAGAGGGGGCGATTAAAATTTATAATCATAATAATATATTATTAGCCATTTCATTTGAGCATTCTTAAAAAATTTTTTTTTTGTATATGTGTGTGAAAAGGGAGGGAATTAAATCTTACGAGTCATTTTGAGGAAACTGAGATACCATAATTAGCGCAACCTAATCCTGCTTTTATTGTTCTTAGCAGTCATCACGATAGGATAGAATTATTTATTTAATTTTTTAAGCATTGACAATAATTTATTAGACAAACTGATAACTTTATCGTATATATATATGAATGTTTGTGTGTGTGTAATTGTTAAATATATAAAGATATCGTAGAATAAAAAGTACGTGGAAAATAACGTATCTAATGTGTATATTTCCGTTGAAGGTGTACTACTATGGAGAGGTGAGGTTGGGCACGCCAGGTGAGAACCTTCGAGTTATGTTTGACACCGGATCTCCGAGCATGTGGGTCTACGCCGGCTGCGGCTTGAGTTCTTGGCTGTGCTTACCTTGCTGTAAGTCCTCACAGAAAACATATTTGTGTATTATGTGCCGTTACCATTGTTTACCATTAAAGTTTATTTACATTTCTACTTTGAATTGGGTTTTCAAGTGTCTTCATACGGCTACTGCACGCTATTCGTGGTTATATGTATATGTGCACTCACTCACAAACAAACACAAACTATAACTATATAACTCCTAGTCTATTTCAACTATAGTCCGCAAAATATCAACTTTATTAACAAAATGACTTGTCCATAAAAAAAATTAACAAATATAATATCCTACATGTGTTAATTACGGTTGTTTGTAGTAGAATATATTTTGACACAGATTATATCCTCCCTTTCCTAGAATAAGTTAAATAAATACAAGATAATTTTACTACAAAGCTTTGTTATTTAAATAATATAAATTAATAAATTTTATGAAAAATATGCTCTAGTGTAGATTAACTTAGCTCTCCTCTTGGTGTCTAACGACCTGGGAGTTTTACGTCTGTCTGCGTGGCATCAGGATTTCAAAAAACCTTCACGCCTAGATAAGTTTGATATTTTTCTATAACATGGATTAAACGGTTGAGATAACTGGTTTGTTATCGATGCTACGCTCTGAGCCCTCCAGATGTCTCGAGCTTCAAGAGGCAGGCATGAGGACATCTTTTAATTCGGAAACCCAACCATTTTTTTTTTCTGATAGTCAATGGTTGAAGACATTTAACGAACTTCTTACATTATTTTTATAAATATTTTTTTTGTGGTATTTAATCCCACGTAAATTTTACTAATTTTTAGTACAAGGGAACAGAATAAAAAATCTGTCCCAGCCAGTCATAATTTGTAAATTCACCGGCCCGGATAGCAGGAGATCTAGGTTTGATTCCTGGCTGGGACAGTTAGGTTTTTTATTCTGTTCCCTTGCACTAAAAATTAGTACTATTCTTACATTATTTTTCAGTAATTTCTTGCTTTGTTGATTATTTCATTGGTTAAGTACTTTTTTTTTAATATTAATTTTTTTCAATTCATATTGATCTTAAAATGCTTCATTTTACGGTGAAGAGATCAGTAAGTATTGTAAATTTTTTTTTAAAGCCAAATGGAGACAAATTGAACATGGAGTTCCTAACGGAAGAACCTCTTCAAAAAGAAATCAACTGTATAATTTTTTCAGCAATTACACGTAATCATAAAGCCCGTTTCATTATATAATTTACATATTACATTTCAAACCTCACACATCTACATTTAACACTAATAAAGATAATTATACATATTTCATACGGCAATCAAATAATTCCAGTTACAAACTTGTTGAGAAGAATAATTACTTCATCTTTCTCTGGAAAAAAAAAAAGGGGGGGGGGAATAAAATTCTCATTTTCCTCTCCATTTTCTTTACTCTCTCTCTCTCTCTCTCTCTCTCTCTCTCTCTCTCTCTCTCTCTCTCTCTCTCT
>KZ806962.1:918088-944657 GCA_000696205.2 Oncopeltus fasciatus | reverse complement strand
CTCTCTCTCTCTCTCTCTCTCTCTCTCTCTCTCTCTCTCTCTCTCTCTCTCTCTCTCTCTCTGGTGAAATTAAGCAAATGTTTTATCTCAGTTATGATGACTAATTTGTTTCAACCTGGCAGAGGATTGGTGAGACTCGTCCGAAAACAAACCTCATTAGGCTTATGTATATATTCCCGTCTCTCCAACGCTGCCTCTCGATGAAATAAGTCTAGAGTAATTAATTTACATAATGGATTGTATTTTCTTCGGGACTTCTTTAACGCGGCTCAACAACGGCTAAATGGAGGGAGGCCTTGCGAAGTTGCTTAATTTCCCACGATAAGGTAATTGGGATCGCCAGATAACACCCAGAGTCCTCTGGAAGGGCTGTAATTGTTTACAAAGTTGGCTGTTTTCTTCTTGAAAGTAATTACTTGACATTTGTTGGAATCCATCTTTCTTTTTTTTTAAGGCCAAAAGAAGTTGTATGTTTCGACCCAAGCTAAAACAATTTATTTTTATTCGTTGTGAAGAGAGACCAGAGTAATATATAATAATAATATTTAAATAAAAAAAAATCCATTAATTTAGGTTGTTATAGTGGTCGAAATAATCCTGATTCCTGTATTTTATTAACTAATTTATAGTAAACATATTAAAGGGTATTTATAGGGCGTAATAACCTAGAAGTTGATTGCCCTTCAATGATCTACTACTACTACTACAATTTATTTTTACCTCCTGAGAATTGTGATTAATTTGTTAGTTTTATGCAATGCCAATTTTTATCTGTCATATTAAAATTCTATTTTTTCTTGTGCTCTTAATTTTATTTAATCCAAGTTTTAGTGCCTTCTAAAATATGTTATTGTAATGTAATGTAAAACTAACAAATATTTAGTGAATTTACTCAAATGGTTTTCCTATCGGAAGTTATTTATCCATATATCCATCACGCGATAAACTGTATAAAGTGAATGTTTCCAGGGTTTTTTTTTNGATTAAAATACGACCATTATTAATACAGATATTAAATAATAATAATAATAATGATGAATAATTTTAATAACTAAATTCCCAAATATTTTCTAAATAAATAAAAAGTCTTTCTAATGAAATTATTAGTTAATTAGTTTCAAAAAAGTATCACATAAAAAAAAAATTAAAAATGTAAAATGAACCTAATTTTCTATTAAACAAATGAGAACCTAAATAAGAATGTTATCCAAAGAATGAGACCCAATTCAAAAGGGTTAATATTGGGGTTTTATCGGTCAATGTATAAGTTTTTAACATATTTTGAAATTTTAAGACGATAACACATAGCTTTCTTAAAAGCTTACTAAAATGTTAGCAACTAGAATGCAATTGGTGTCAGTGTTTAAAATCTAAAATATCAATAATTGTAAATGTAATTAGCTGTGTTAGCTGAAGATGAGTATAGTATTTCCTAAAACATAAATTGAAACGATTGAAAAATTATTTCAAATAAAAAATTAATGAAATTATTGGAAGTCAAGTCCTCGTGTGGCTGGCTATCTAAAAGTAACGACCATATTCTAAACACCCATGTACTTGAGCAAGAAAGGGCCTGGGCGGGATCTCCAGTAAAAGCATGTCTTCTATGAAGATGTTATGAAGCATCTTCTATAAAAGCATGCACAGGGCGGGACTTTAACCTAGGAGAAAAGCACTCGAACAGATCCCCTCGCTTAACCACCATCCTAATATTCCAAACTGAAAAGGAAAAACGAGATTTATTTTGTGTATAAATTGTGTCTTTTGGTGAGTGTTTGCGCACGCGTGTGTGAAGATATGTGTCTGTGCCACTGCTTGTCTATTTGCGCTTTAGTCTGGTCCTTGCATATGTTGCATTATATTGCAATTTATAAGTTAGTTATTTAAGGATTGCTAATTTAAAGATATATTTAATTATTTTACGGGGAATATCAGATTACGGAAAAGATATTCGAACCAGATCATTGAAATCCATTTATATCATCTACAAGAAAAAATAACCATTGCTCAGTTTATTTTTAATTTCTATTTTTTTTTTTTTTTTGANCGGATGTCCATATATATATATATATATATATATATATATTGCTATAAAACCCGTGAATATGTTAAATGTAAGTACTTTATACGAAATTGAAGAATGTTCTAATAGCTACTGGATGAAAGCAAGCTTTTACCGCTTCGACAGTCGCTTATTTCGCGAATTCCCGGACTGGTTAGGTAAACGCCCACCAAAACAACTGAGAAAATGGTTACCGCGGACTTGTACGAATGTCGTTTGGCGAATGTGAGTATTTCCCAGGGCTCATTGGTGAAGCAATTAGTCTGGACAGGAATGAGGGTGTGGTGGGCCAGCCCCCTCCCCCTTCCACCCTGTTGGTAGTGTAATGTATCAGCCCCCCCCCCCCCTATGTCCCAAACAGGTGAGGTTCAGACTTCTGCAACGTGCGGGGAACTTGACATATGCCGGCAAAAGGAAATCTCTACGCTCCGAAGGGGAAGGGCATGAAACACAGGCGAAGACAATTTCTTTTAAAAAATATCAAGGAATAATACCCAAACCTTAAGTAAGCTAGAACGTCAGGATTAAAGTTCCTAATGTTGGACGTTCTAAAATCGAGCAAAGCAAGAACAGCTGTTGTCGTTACGTTCCTGCGATTAATTAATTGACCAAGAACGTTTTTCAGATGATCTTTGACAGGGTTCAAGGTTCAGGGTTCAGGGTTTCAAAAAATGTTATGTTCTCCTACAACAAATGTCTGTCCAAGGCAGCTCAAATGCCACAAGTTCAATAAAATGTGCCAGAAATGTAAAATAACCCCAACCATGAGAAGTTTCTTATTCAGTTCATATCCACTTCTACTGGCTCATGCTGGGGGAAGTTAAGTTTTACCAAAATCTGATGATGGGAATCCGAAATACGTTTTCTGATAAGAGATAGTATTATTATATAGACAGTATTGGCTTTATCCAAGTAACTTGAGTAATACGAAGATTTACTGAGAAAAATCCGATTTTAAATCAAAAATTGGACTCTTATTCCAAGATTTTCTGAATAATATTTACGTTTACCACGCACAGGGATTTAACAATAACACATACACACACTTACACACACACACACGAGAGAAAGAGTGAGAGAGATAATTACTATAATTATAATTTTGAAGGAAGACAAAAAAAAAATTAATTTCTAATTATTTGCATTAAAACAAAAGCATTAAATATTGTTGTAAAATGTAATTTTATAACATTTAAATTAAGTATATTTAAAAAAAAAAAAAAAGGCCATATTATGAAATCCTATCTTTAAAGTACAGAAACCAAATTTAGTAATATGGCGTTACACACTTGAATGAATTTGTTCCTGGTAAATATCAAAGAAGGAGGGGGTTTAGAGGGGGCGATTAAAATTTATAATCATAATAATATATTATTAGCCATTTCATTTGAGCATTCTTAAAAAATTTTTTTTTTGTATATGTGTGTGAAAAGGGAGGGAATTAAATCTTACGAGTCATTTTGAGGAAACTGAGATACCATAATTAGCGCAACCTAATCCTGCTTTTATTGTTCTTAGCAGTCATCACGATAGGATAGAATTATTTATTTAATTTTTTAAGCATTGACAATAATTTATTAGACAAACTGATAACTTTATCGTATATATATATGAATGTTTGTGTGTGTGTAATTGTTAAATATATAAAGATTTAAAAAATTATTATTTTAATTGTCTCTTAATGTGAGTTGTCTTCTTAGTGACTTGGTAATTTATTTTCTCTTTTTCGCAATAAAATTTCAATTTAAATATTTTGCAGGGGCTCACAGGACTTATCATCACTGCAGGTCATTGACGTATCTACCAAGAAATGAACCCGTTTATATAGGTTACCTGAGTGCGTATGTTAGCGGTTACACTAGCAGAGATATTTTGAGGGTATGTCGTAATTTAAGCATTGCGTTTAAATCCATTTAAATGTTATTTTTTAAAAAAAATTGCATGTTTATACAGTTGATCAGGTTTTACTATGGAAAAAAATGTATCAAACTTATTTCTTAAATATTCTTTAAGAAAATTGCAAAGCCCTAAGGAAATTTATTTTGTACACAAGTCTAAATTGAAGATTTAGATATATTTCATTGGAATTATAGGGACGTAATGAAAAAACAAATTAGGCAATAATTGTAAAATTGGTCATATTTGGCTACAATACTTATTAATAACGAGTTGAAATAAAAATTATGAAAATTAGAAGGAGCAAATTCATCAGAAACTCATACATTTTATCACATTTTTTTATTTTTCTTTAGGCTCCGAACATTATTTATTCATGTAATTTGTGTGTTTATCTTTGCTGGTTATTTTGTGTTTTAAACAAAGCAAGATAATGAGGTATTATTATTACTAGTTTCATTGCTGAAGTAAAAGCTCAATTTCTGTTCAGTATATACGGAAAACTGTCTTGGGTTTCATTTCATTATACTACTCAGAAACAACAATTGGCAAAGGGAGCATTTCTCATTATGTGAAGGTTTTCAGCTAGGAAATTAACTTTGAATTGTATTCATGAAAAGCTCCAGCTGCTAGAATAAATTCCTAAACAAATTGTTCGACGCAAAAGAATCAACGACACAAATAATGAAAGATATATAAAAAAAAAAAATAATAAAAAGGGAAAAAAAAGAAGAAGATTCTTCAAGAGAGAAGTTAATAAGGCCATATTCAAGCCTGTTTCTACCTCTTTATATTTCATTTATTTTCCTCTTCCCCCCCTCCCCCTTACCCAACGATTTCTCTTTATACTCCATTCGCTCTTCGCATTCTGCTTGATCTTCTCTCACGAGAACCTTCACAGTTCCATTGCTATCTAAGTCTCTTCATTTCTCATTATCCCTCTCTTTCATTGTGCCTACCACTCCCCCCTCTCTTCAGATCTCTTCACTATTCTCCTTCCCAACACCTCTATCCCTGTCCAGGACACTTACGGCCCGCATGTCCCTCTCGCTATGCACAAATCTGTCAGTTCATCGTTGCGTCAGATGTTACCTTTTGTGTCAACTTTTCAAGTTCCCTATGTTAAACTCTTTCGTATAGAGTCTCAAATACCCAATACATCTGTTTCTATCAGATCTTTTTATTACTTTAATTGTGTTTCAAACAAGCTCTCATTAATTCCTTTCATTATGTGTCTATTCACTATCTCTGCTAATCTCTCTCGGGCCGTTTTTTCTGCTTATACATGCTGGATTTCTTGAAAATTCGTTCGATATTTTCTCCAATCCCACCTACTTGACATCTGATTGGCACTAATGAAACTCCATAAAATTTTCATTAATAATAAAAGATATATTTTAAGAGTTAAAATAAGAAACATCGTTGAAAATTTAGAATTAGCTGCAATTAGTAGTTTTCCTCAACATCGTTCATTGATCGAAATCGGCTGAATTTTATTTAAATAATATATTAATGATTCGCAAGGGAATTTGAGTATCAATTGGAAGTAATAAAAATAGAACTAAGGCTCTCTGTTTACAAAAAGGAGGAAGTTATGCCGTTAAGTTATTAAAACTAGAAATAAACAATTATTCATCGATAAGAATTAGTTTTTAGGTATTGGTTCAAAAGCCTAAAACTGAAGATTGTATTGGTCAAGAAATCATATTATTTTTGACATATTCTACCATAAAATATGCAGATTCAACATTTTTAGGCAATGGGATTTAACACGAGGCGAATTTCTATATCTTTTTTTTTTAAAGTTCCAGAACGATATGATAAATAAATTCATACATGACCAATTGATGATTAACAACCTTTATCTGATTATCAAATGATAATTTTTATAGAAAATTAAATGTTCGAACTAGCAAAAAAGAAATATTATAATTGAGTATGAAGCAAAGCGACAATAAAACTTAAAAATAATATAGAAACGTTTGCTGAGATAGAGAAAGGATAGATTGCAGCACTCAATACATCAAAACATTTAGAGCTGATGAAATAGAATATTTATTCAGCATAAACTGGTTATGATTCATAAATACATTTTTTTTATATAACTATACTTGAAAATATATTCTCTTATTCCTTTCGATAGGATATCTAAATCTTATTATTGTTTGGAAAATTTTGAAATGAGTTTTTTGAAGATTCGTTATAATAATCAATTTAATGAGAAAGTACCGACTGCGACACAGAATGTTTTACGATTTTTGATAATGTGTATAAGTAATTAGTCTATTAAATGCTTTGGAGTTAATTTTGGCATCCTAATTAATAATTAATTAATGAAGCACGAAAAAACAAGATACACTAAAATTAATTTAAATTAAGCATGAGTGGTCCAGTTAAAATATAAGAGTATAAAGGTTTCTTGGTAGAAAAACTTTAATATTCTTAATTTAAAAAAACAAAACACGCGAAACGAACTGGTAAAAATTAAACCCCAATAAGAGAATATAAGACGGATAACCTCTTGAGAGAGAGGGGTTTAAATCAAAAATATTAAATAAATGATAATCTGCTTACAAACGAAGAATACAGAAACTAAATGAAGATAGAATGAAATGTTAGGTGGCCGGTAGTAAAGTACAGGTAAAGAAAAAGGAGATAAAAAAAAGTTTGGAAACGAAGAGCTCATATAAAAATTGGAAAATATTCCATACAATAAAAACTAACTAACTATCGGTAAAATACTCCAATTATAACCATAAAACAA
Source organism: Oncopeltus fasciatus (assembly GCA_000696205.2). NCBI lineage: Eukaryota > Metazoa > Arthropoda > Insecta > Hemiptera > Lygaeidae > Oncopeltus > Oncopeltus fasciatus. The sequence goes on along the minus strand of KZ806962.1, from coordinate 937,935 downwards.
GAGTGGTTAATAATAGTATTATAGGTGAGTGTGACTTGAAGGGAAGAACGCATGTGTGAGGTGTGCATGAACTTGCTCCCTACCGATAAGGCACTTGGATATTCAATCCAAGGAAAGTGACAAACAATTAATTGTCCATACGAGAGTAGAATCAAATCTCAATGAACTTGTGATGGGATTTCACAAGCTTTTATCCAAATTTTCCGAGGAATCTGTCAACCGAAGCCCAAACAAGGAAAAACAAGTCCCATATAAATTATTGTTGGCGAGATCACAATTTTGTTGAGAGGAAATTTCGAATTTTAACTTGCGCAAATATTTAAATATTATTCAAATTAATTGGTTTTCTACTTGTCTCTGACGTAGAGTAACCGATATCTCCAAAACATTTTTTTAAATAATTTATATTTTGTATCTGATGTCACTTTCCTCCTGGATATTTGTGTATATATCCAAATTATATTTTATAAACACTTTTTATTTATAAATATTGTATTACTTCTATTAATAAATAAAATTCCTCTAAATTTTCCTTCATACCCTTTTTAAGCATCACTTCGTATATTAATATTTTATTTGGTTGTGGTTCTTTATCCCACATAAATTTTTAACAATTAATGAGAGAGAATAGAATAAAAAAATCAATCTGTCCCAGCCAGGAATCGGACTTAGATCCTCTGCTATCCGGGCCGGTGCATTTACCAATTATGCTACCAGGACAAGCTACATATGATATTAATGAGATATCTATAGCCGGATAGCTGGAGATCCAGGTTCGATTCCTGGCTGGGACAGATGGATTTTTTTTATTCTATTCCCTCTCATTAATTACTTCGTATATTTTCGTCCTTCTTCCTCTCCTTCCCATTACCCACCAATTCGGTTATCGTGTACGTGGGTGAGGACGTTTTCACTGAAGGGCGTCTGTGTCCCCCGCAGATCGGCCGAGCAAGCGCCTGGGTCACGGTTGCCGAGGCTACAGGCGGCCCATTCCTCAGCTCCCTCGACGAGGAGTTCGACGGGATCTTGGGGTTGGCGCCATGCTCGGGACCCACATGCCCCATGAACAGGAACCTCCCACCGCCCGTAATACACAGCATACTCTCAGCTATGAAGAACGACACTTTCTCCGTGTACTTAGACAGGTGAGTCGCCTACCAATAACTATTATTCTATCTTTATTTTTATAAGATAATATGAAATTTTTAAAGTATCAATACAAAAGTTTAAATAAGTAAACACCTCAAACTTCCATGTGAGAAGTGTAATATTTAACTATCATACCTCCGTCTTCATTGGTTTCTGCACACCATCTTCTGTTGGCGAGCGCTTCCGGACAATGACCGAGTACATGTGTTCTTATACAGTTGAATACAGACAGTGAAAGTGAACACAAGCATTCGGCCACGAGGATGGATAATGTCCGAAAGCGCTCGCCAACAGAAGATGGTTTGCAGAAACCAATGGAGACGTATAATAGAAGATATGATAGTTCTATTTTCATTGGTAGTGATAATAACCCTTTGTAATATTTAAATGTTTAAAACAGAAGAATAATATTTTACCTGAATAATGAAATTTACTTCCCAAATTGAGGAAGGTGAAGTACATTACGAATGACCTTCTAACAAGTGTAAAATATAATTTATTTATATATACCAATTTTAAATTAATAAATTTTTTGTGTCATATTAATTACAGTTGTCAGTTGTCATCACTGTCTCACCAATTATCTCTGCTATCTAAACTTCCTAATGATTTTTTAATGAAATTCAGAGGGTTGTTGATTGTAAGTGATAAGACATAAAAAATATCATACCTTCTGTAATCCGTCTTCATTGGTCTTCTGTTTCGGCGGGAGCTTTCGGACGTTGTCCATCTTCTGGCCGAACTCGGACAATGTCTGAAAGCGCTCGCCAACAGAAGACGGTTTGCAGAAACCAATGAAGACAGGCAATAGAATATATGATAGTACTATATTTATTGTTGGTCGAAATAACCTTTTAGATTATTTGCATAAAAAATATGTTAAATTGTTCAGATTGGGCCAATTCTTCGAATGAATCTGGTGTCTCTTAAGTCGAGGCTATACTAAGTCCATGATGAGTTGCTGCTTACTCATATGCTACCATGTTTTCTTCAATAAAAGAAGAATATATTTAAAAAAATGGAATTTTGATTAATTTCAATGCGGGGTAATCATGAGAGAAGGATAACTGTTCAGCGAGAAAATTCAATCGATTACAATGTTTTGTCTGTTACGGTGTCTTCCAGCCGTTAATATTAATAAATAAAAACAGTCAAAAATAGTATTAGGCATAAATAATATTATACTTCTCCTCTTTAATAATAATTTAAAATAATGAAAATTTGTGATTCTTTGCTACTTCAGTTCTTCAAGACATTCATGATCTTTTATCTAATAACAGACAGTTGCTCTCCAAATAATATACTTTAAAATAACAAAAAAAAATTCATATTTTTCAATTATTGTGAATTATTAAAAGTAATAATGTTCAGTGAATTAATTTAATCTAAAAAAAAGGTTGAAATTCGAAATGTACAACATAATAACCTATTATTCATTAAAAAGTTACTATTATTTGTATAAAAAATGAATTGACTAATAACTATATATAATTCAATAATTAATTAACCATTTTTTAGTTTGTAGACATTATTTCTAATTCAAATAAATTTTAAAATTTTTTTAAAAAATTAGAATTTGTTAAGCAGGTGCAGGCCTGTGAAATAGACTATTTACTGAAGGGTTCGTAATAGAGGAAAATTTTTCAATATACTTTAATTATAACTTTTACTTTTATTTTTCTTTGAATAACTTGTTCATCTGATATGGATCATATCCTATTTTTGAATTAGAACAGGTAGAGGATCTGGGGTGTTGACATTCGGTGGAACAGACAAATCTTACTATGAAGAGGGAACTCTAAGAATGCACCCTACTTCGTCACAGTACACTTGGAAAATAAGAATTGACAGGTAAATATCTATTTATTATATTTGTATGTATTAAATAATATATAAACGTTTGNCCCTTGGTCCACATACGTAAACCCTCAACACACTGTTGACACACTATAGAGGTGCCCATGCTTTATCTTGATCACCAAGTTTCACTTTAAAATAGGCACGTTACACTTCCGTTACGAAATGCTAAATACTGCTCACCGACACACAACGTTTCACCACAGTATAATAGACATAACTAAACAGGCAGGTCTAGACCAGCATGTGCCCCACCCACAGAGAAACCGAACGTGACTTGATAGTAGAGAACTAAAAACAGTTTTGAAACCAGCATGCCTAATTCTATAGAAAACAGCTAAAAAATCTAACTTAACAGAAATTAGGTTTCAAATTGTTCCCCAGTGTTATGATTTCCAATTAAGTCTTTCCAATTGGTACCTCTCTATACCAATTTCAACCAATAAAAAAACTTATCAAGCAATTTAAAAAAAGCTTAAAGACTGAATTTGGCTTTCTTTATTTAAAAAATCACAGATGCATGTAATGATACAATATACTTACAAATTTATTTTAATATAAATATAGTTAAGTAAATACTATATTTAAATAACTAAATTAAATTAATATCATAATTAAAAAGTGAAAAAGTGTTCTTGTGATTAAAAGAGTGTTGGTGAATGTTGCTGCGTCAAAATAGAACATATATCAGTCAAAGTGAACAGTTATTTCAAAAAATTTAATTTACTTCAAAGTGGACAGATTCCCTCATTATAAACAATGTAAATTAGAAAATCATTGTTTTCTATTTACAATTTATTAATTTCTATTATTACAAGTAATAATTAATTACATTCTTACAGGAAATCAGCTAATTGGTAAATAGCCAATCCGGAAGCTTTTGATGGAAGTAAAGAAATTCATATGCATCCTCAAGTAAGAGAGGGACAATAAGAATACTATGTTTTCTAATAACAATTTTAACTTAGCAAATTTTGATTAAATTTGTGTTTTTCTGTAAAATTAAAGGCACTTTCTAATAGCCATTTCCTAGAAAATGCAGAAAAATATGCGAAAATGAAATTAATCATTTTCTACATAAATATCTAACTGGCTCATTTTATGATGAACTTCAATATAAACATTATGGTTTGTCTTATTATGCTGATCTCAAGAAATTATTATTTATATGCATTAGAACAAGGCCAGACACAAAAATTATTTTCTCAATTGAATGTTATAAATGATATTTATACAATTTGTGACTATAAATTTAGGCATATAGGTAAAGAAGGGGACCAATTTAAGTCCCTCTTGTGATGCATTTTATTTATCATCCTGGATAATTTGTCAGTTAGTACCATTGGTGAAACATTTTTCACAAATTAGTCCAGACATAATGAATGTTCTTTAATTAATTGGAATATCTTTATCCAGTCCACCTTCCAAATCATATATATTTTGTTCATGTCTTAACAAGCCAGCCCCAGAAACAGGTAAAGGTATGAAAAAAATATAAGTGATTTGAAAGATAGCCTGGATAAAAATATTCCAATTAATTAAAGAACATTCATCAGTGATTTAAAATATTAGTTGTTCTGCAATCGAAGAGACCCAACTAATGATGGGGAACGCAGCCGAAGTAAAGGCAGAAAATTTTGCTTTACCACTACCTCTTATGGGAGAAGGCCTGCAAGTGCCAACAACCCAATAGCTGGAAACACACAACTTCACTGAAGGGAAACTAAGCTCAGCGGCTGAGAAGGCTGACTGTTGCTGATATCAAACACTGATGCTTGTTGGTCAGAGACAAAACAACTAGAGTGATATTTGATCAACACAATTTAACACAGGCATGTCAATATCATTCTTCCCAGCATAGGAACGAGAGCTCAAACCTGTAGCAGAAAAGGACATCCCAGACTGCAATGATAACTCACTTCAGACTCTTTGACTTTGAAATGCTGCTTGAATATTTTAGTGCCTAATGGACAGCATTCTTATCTCACCTTATGTCTTCATACATCTTGATGGCACTCTGACCAGTCTTCATTGGACAACAGGACTTGACGAGGATGTCACTCTTTTGTAAGGAGGACTGACAATTACTACCCGCAAATGCACTTTTATGTACTTTTTTTCTCTCACTATTTTCACTTTAAATTAAATATAACTTTTTTGTAAAATAAAAATAAAAAGTTAAAGATTCCAGTTAAAATTGAGTAAAAATAATAAAACCCAGTGACAAAGAAATTGCCTATTTTGCAATAGAAACAACTAAGATATGATATTATTGAATAAGGGGACAATTATAGAGAACTTATAATAAGTTATTAGTGAATATGGGGACAATTGTAGAGATTTTTTAATAAGTTCTTACTGAATTGGGGACAATGGTAGAAAACTTATAACAAGTCAGATAATAAATATCTGACTTTAAAATAAATATTTTATCAACAAATATATAAAATTTTATGCTACAAAGAGAGAATTGATTATTAACATTAGCTACTCAAATGAAAAAAAAAAAAAATACACAATGATTTTTTTTGTTTACAGTTATAGTTTTTACTAGTGGAAAACATTTTTTCATTTAAAATTGAAAAAGTCTGTCATGCAGAAGTTGTGTAATCTAAGCAAATTTCCCTTGTTTTATTAAGATAAATTTTTTTTTTACAGATTTATGTAAAAAAGAATAAATGACAAAATTAATTTGCAAGTTGGAGAGTTCAATGATCTTTATGATATGACCATGAAGCTTCGCTTTAGAAAGGCATAAATGTAGTATCTAGTTGCATATTGTTCAAATAATAACTCAAATAAGAACAAGAATACTACGACTATAAATTTTGGTCACCCTCTAAACCTCTTCCTCTCTTTTTTCCTCATATGATTTCAACCAAAATTAAATTTGTCAGTGGTTCACAATGAAAAACATAAACATAAATAAACAAAATTTGGTTTCTGTAATATAAGAATAACATCTATCCAACATTCAAGTTATGAAATAGTCAAACCTTATAAATTACAGGAGTTTAGATAATTATCAAGAGGAAAGAAATAAAAATTGCCAAAGCCACTTACTTGTTGAGCAGCTTGGAGGTAAGGTAAATGGATGTGCGATACAATATGAGGCAATTTTCTCCATTCTCGCATACAAAGAGAACTTCCAAGTTCTACATAACGTTTAACAATAGGGAGGTGTTGCTCCTGAGGATGACAAATTGTCAAGAATCCATGATATAAATGGACCTGAAATATATATATGAAATTATTGAACCACTATGGTAAATAGTATTATAGATTATGCAATAGTAAATTAAATTTTTTTATAGACTCATTTGCTTAAGAGAATAAAACATTTGGGTTTAGTGAGAGATTTGTCAAGAAAGTAGCAGCAGTAAATAAAGTAAATTTTCCAAGATAATAACAGAAAATATAATAAAGAACTGAAAGAAATATAATTAAAACATTTTATCTTATAAGGCTCTATTAATGAGGAGAAAAGGTCAGTCTATTATTGCTGGGCCAAGGTTAATCAGAAGGAGAATAATAGTCAATCATTACCTGAAATGATTGGAAAATCTATGAATCTTTCAATAAAATATTTTCATAATAAAATTTTACCATACTACATTATGTGTGTGTGTTTGGGTTTCTATAGATGGTTTGTGGTTTCAGCATTTGGGTTGGAAACAGAATGGTACTGAATTACACCAGGTCAAGGATGGAGGCTTACGTGGACACGGGAACTACACTCATCATCGGGCCACCAACACACGTCAGGATTGTGCTGTCCGCTCTCGGGATACGCTACAACAAGCTACAGGTTTGCTTCAGTAGACATAAACACGACTTAAAGGCGTAAGACGAACGTAACAAGGTTATATGTGAATCATTCATCATTCATTCGTCATTCATTCATTATAGCTGATACTCGTATGTGTTGCCTCATCTTATTGACAGCCAACATATCTCTTCGCTTTAGTAGTCAAATACACTTTTCAATTTATATATATATGTCATTGGTCACTTTCTCTTCTCATGTGATACTGAATGTCATTTTTACTATTCACTTGAATGTCAAATTTACTATTTTTACTATTCATTTTGACTAATAAAATGTTCACGTAGGCTTCGACGGTCGTCAGAAGTATTTACCGTTTCTTCTTCCGGGTCGGACCGTGTCAAATTGGTGTTATTTGCCGAGCTTTCGCACATCATGTGATGGCTTCTCTTTTCAGCCCTGAAGAAGCCATCACATGATNTAGACATCGCATCTCTTTCAGTTCGGAGGATGTTGCAAAAAGATTGTCGGCACATCTATTCTCCTTAAGTGTGACTTACCACGTCTGACCTGGCACAGCGAGAAGTGTGTTAGCAAACATTCTTTGAATGACCAAATCTATGTATTTATATATATGTGAATGTTCTTAAAATTTATAACTCATAAGACGGAAACTAAACTTTCTTTGAACAATTAATGAAAGGGAATAGAATAAAAAATCTATCTGTCCCAGCCAGGACTCGAACTTAAATCTCCTGCTTTCCGGCCCGGTATTCTTCCACTACACCACCAGGACGAGCTAGGTAACTCATTGAATTGCCAACACACTAGCGAGAGCCTAACCCTCGAGATAGACGAATACATCGTCTGATGCTCGAAGGAGCTGACATTGTCTAGCTATTTATCGACTCTCGTTATTTACTTTTTTAATTTTCATTTATAAATATTAATTTAGTTGTGGTTTATTATCCCATGTAAATTTTAAACAATTAATGCTACTACTTGGGACGAGCTAGATAACTTTTAATTCTATTCCCTCTCATTAATTGTTTAAAATTTACGTGGGATACTGAACCACAACTAAATTAATATTTCTAAACTTTCTGTGTTTATCCCACATTAATTTTAAACAATAAATGCAAGGGAATAGAATTTAAAAAATTCGAACTGTCTACAGCCATGACATAACGCGCCTGCCCGGATAGCAGAAGACCCAGGTTCGGGTCTTGGCTAAGACAGATAGATTATCATATTCTATTCTCTTGCATCTATTTTCTTTGTTTAATTTTTTAATGATTACAAAACAAGTTGCCAGGGTGCGCTAACAGGTATCGATCGAACAATACGACCTCGTCCCATATGATTTTTAGAAAAACTACACCATTAATTTAAGTGGGGATTAAAAGTTATATTTCTGTGAGTATTCAATGTAATTTAAAAGAAATATTTAATAATTTACCAACCTTTAATATTAACGAAATTAATTTTAGTGAAATTGATTTCGAATATTACATCATTTCATAATAACAACATAAACTCAAGAAATTGGAAAATTTTACTCTTTAAATTTTAATCCAATGGGAACATAATTTTAAACTTTTCGATAAATAGTAACTGCCCTTCGAATTTTCATGTAAACTGCTTATTAGTTTTAAACTTGATTTAAATGAGGAAGAAGGGGGGTAGGGGATAATTATAGACCAATATTCTCTCGAAGTAAGTATGACAAAAAAGATTTTTAGCATTTTACTACTATTAAAATACTAACATATTAGCGAAGTCTACACGATTATTAAAGCAGCCTCTAAGAAGAGGCAGGCAACCGATTTCAAGACATTGATTAATGCAGCTTGTGACCATGGACTTTAAATGCATAGACGCTTCGGTCTCCATAACGATTATAATTGATAAACGCAAACTTAATATTCCCGCATACTTTTTTTTCTCTTGAAAAATAGAGAAATTAAGTAGGCCGAACCAATTATAGAAAAATTATTATGTTAGTACTTAATTCTTATATATAATAACAGTATATTAAGAATTAGTAGGTATATTGTTTATATTATTATATTATATAGTTTGTATATTGTTTTTCTTCCAAGTCTATTTTTGGATTTAAATGAAAATTTCTATTGATGGGGTTAAATAGTTTAAAATATTCTAAGTTTAAGGATTCAATGGATCTTCTTATTTCTGAGTGATTATTGAGTGGCTATAACCTCCACTGGCTGCAGGGATTGGAGTTTCAGAGAGAGAGGCCAGTCGTTTGGAAGGGCTCGAAGAGTATGAAGAAGAGTCCGTCTGGAGTTAAGTGGTAGGAGAACCTCAGGTGCGAAAAAAGAGAAGTTGGAATCAAAAAAAAAAAAAAAAAAGCAAGAAGAAATCAAGTAATGAGTGTTTCCAAGTTTGAAAAGTTCGTTATAAGTTGCTAAAACCCATTTTCCACTATCCGCTCTCCGACGTCATCACTCTTATACATTTCAACTTATCTTAATGTTTGTCTTGTTAGACGCTTGAATTCTTCATAAGCATTGTTTCGGATCCTTCACAATTTATTGTTGTTAAATATTAGTTATTATCGATATATTAGTCTTTTCTCTATTATTAACAGTGTGGGTTTTCGTTTTGTTTCTAAAAGTAAATTACATTAAAAGAATATGACATACGTAACCCTGTTTAACCTTAACTATTCTCCATAAAAAAATTAAAATAGTTTATTAGAGAGTGTTACAGTAAATTCTCTAGAGCATAGTAGATGTACAACTTAGTAATGTAACATTTATATTCTAGTTTGTATTAAATTTTTACTTAATTTTTTTTTATCTTGTTATGTAAAATATTTTTAAAGAAAATATCAGGTTATTTTTTATAAATATTATTTTTGTTTGTTGTATTTATCCCATGTAAATTTTAACAATTTTTAGAGCAAGGAAACAATAAAAAATCTAACTGTCCCAGCCAGGACCCGAACCTGGATCTCCTGCTATCCGGGCCGGTGCGTTTTCCATTTACGCTACCGAAACAACTGGCTGGGACAGTTAGATTTTTTATTCTGTTCCCTTGCACTAAAAATTGTTGTTTTTTTTTAGTACGCTTTGCTCTGATGACGAGATAATGGTTCCTGGAAGCGCTAAGCCGTAATTATTAAAAAGTATTATGTTTGGAAAAATATATTTTGTTTTAGTACATGTTTTTTTTTTAACTTTTCATTAATAAGATCGATGAAGAACCAAGAAATAAATCATTTGATTTTTTGTGGTGATACTACTATAATGTTTTAAAATTTGCCCCTTAGAAAGGTGAATAGTAATGAAATGGACTAAAAGTGAAAATAGTTTCATGATTATCTTTACTTGTGGTGAGAAATTTGCATATTTAGTTTTGAGCTCTTAAAATGTGTTGGAAGTAATGTACGTACGTCTTTCGTAGCTCCCCACTACGCAGTACGCATTTCTGCCGAGTTACTTCCCATAGGGCTTCGAAACGCAGAGTTCTAAAGCACCGCGTCTTACATTAACTAAGAATATTCCATAGACATAAATCAATGCTAAATTTCCAATACATTTGAGTGAGAGTAATTAGATACTGAGATACAGGTGCGACAGTAAGAAGGCCGAAATGTATTATTCTTTCTACTGGTTTCTCCCATTTTATATAAGGTTATTAACATTCATCAAACTTTGTATTAAGCTAAGCTTGGTATACATTTTTATATATTATTTTTGTTTTCCCAGGTACCCTGTGAACGAATAAAGAGTCTGCCCGACATCAGCTTCGTTATAGGGGGCCTAAAATACACGCTTCCACCACAACAATATGCCTCAGTAGTAAGTTCTATCAGAAAGAACAACAAATATGTGTGTGTGTTTGTGTGCGGGTTGTAATGTATATATATTATATGTCGTTGTTTATAATATAGTAATGAGTGATGGATAAATAAGTATAAAGTGAGTGTATAATATATATGATGATTCTTAACTAGTTGGTAATTTTTTAGTAATTAGTAGTTTTCAAATAGATAAGCAAATTTTGATTCTGCGATACAAAAGCTTAATACCATGTGTTAAACACGTCCATATGAACTCATCAGAAAACCATGATCCAGACAACTGAATCCTTACGGTTCTCCTTGATATAACATATATTAGTATATTAATAAATTAAAAAAAAAAAAAAAAATTAGAAGTATTTTGGAACTAACATCGCCTAGATCTATGAAATCCGTCAGTCTACATAAGGCAATTCGACAAGTGGAGAAAATCATATAGGATAATTAATAGACCTCCAAGGTCAAACATTTTTATTTATTTAGTCCCAGTCCTCTTTATTTCCTCTCTTCAATGAAGACAACAAATTTGCTTTAAATCTGATTAAGTTCTGCAGTTTTTACATGGTTGATTACTGATTATTATATTTTGTTTCACGATTCAAGTATAAATAAGTATAAGTATTTATTCATTATACATTCTTAACTTTTACATGTATTATTACATTCTTACCTTAATTTATTTACATCAAGGACTTTTAGTGAGATTGTAGCAGGTAAAATCATGAGTTTCTATATATATAATACAGGATGTGTGTATGTATGTAACGTATGGACTTTAAAACGGCTGGGCCGATTTTGATGATATTTTCAGGGAATCCTTAGAATATTCAGGCGGGTGACACTGTGAAGTCTCATTTTAGATTTTCGGTCTGCGGGCGGAGGGGAGTGGCAAAATCAAATTTTCATTTCCAATTTGCCTTAAATACATGTGTTTCTTTTTTGATTGAGCCTATATCTACACCAAATGTAAATTATTCCGATTTAAAGAATAAGTTCGCCTAAACCCTTAAACATGACAATTGTTTTTTTCCTCTAGACAACAGAGATGTGTGTCATTTCATTCGCAGTTATTTGCAAACTAAACTGATAATAATTCAAAGTACTACTTAACTCTTCACTTAACAGTGATATTTGATTCATGCCGTTCTGATTCGTTCCCTAATTAGGAGCATCAGAAATTCAAAACAACAAAAGATTTATTAACATATAGAGTATTGTTCTTTTTCAGCCTTGGCTGTAAATTTATTAGTGAACACTGACAATATAAACAATGAGAATATATAGATCAATCATTGTTTGTATTGATTTTGCTTTATTCAAGGAATTTGACCCTAGCTGCCGCACAATTTTTTATTATTAGTCCCATCTTGGTATGGACTCTTGTGCAAGACAGGAAAATGTTCATATTGATTTTTCGACATTTTTTCCAACATCTCATAATGATTCACTACAATGATTAAACAAACTATGCTTCCCTGGCCATTTTGTGGAATTATTTATTTACCACCCCTACTAAAATACCTAGGATTACGTGGATACTGATCTGGCGGCTTAATTTTTTAACCCCTTCAAAGAAGATTAGTATCGATTTAGGATAGGGTGTTCTCGGGAGCACATTAGGCACCGCAAAGTCATTAACATTAACAGTTGAAATACGTAACTGAACTCTGTGAGCTATGAACCTGAAACATTTGACTGAATTGACTAGTGCCAAAATCACAAGACACTTCTCTCTATCTTCACTTTTGACCACTCATTTAAAATTTATCGCTCTAAATGTCAGGAAAAGGTAAGCTATTTATTACCGATGTTTGTGATGGCGTTGCAGCAGATTAGTTACTAAAGCTAATGAATTAATAATTGCGTAAATTAAATATGAGAAATAGCACATATTTACATATATACAAGCCTGAGGACATTCTGAGCCCATACAGAAATATATTTGTTTTTTAAAGAATCTTTAGTTGCGATTATCAGTGAGTAACAAAAAAGCAATCCGTGTATAAATGGCAGATAACTTGACTATAAAAGAACTTAATACATTTAAGTAAAAATCTTTGAAGCCTCAGAGTGTTAGTCATTTTACAAATTAGTTCATTTCTTAAATATAAATATAATATTTTAGTGTATTTTGGATATCGTTCTAAGGAATAATATATATATATGTACATACATAAATGACTAATTAATTTTAGAAAAAGAACGGAAAAAGTAAAATCTAATGATAATGTATGAGGCTACCATGTCACCTTCATTTAGATAACACTACCATCATCAATAGTAGAAGCTGACATAAATTTATGAATTATATTAATATGTACTATGGAGAAATTCTTCATTCGGTTATTATTAGTTTAATATATGAAATATATACCTAATATAATCTGATGAGTAACATTAATAATTCTAATTTGAAATATTTTGAAACAAAGTTAATATAATATAAGTCTTGTACAGTTATAGTTAATTTTANAGATATATATATATAATAGGCTGTGTGTATATATGTAAAGTATGGACTGGGGCGATTTTGATGACATTTTCAGGGAATCCTCAGAATATTAAGGCGGGTGACACTGTGAAGTCTGATTTTTGAATATCGGTCTGCGGGCGGAGGGGCGTGGCAAAATCAAATTATCATTTCCAATTTCCCTTAAATACATGTTATACTTTTTTGATTGAGCCCATATCTACACCATATGTAAATTATTCCGTGAAAAAACTTTATGATAGGTACTCCATGAATTTTTATTTGAAGGCCGTAAATTTTGTTAAAAGCTATATTTAAATCGTGTAATAATACAACAATAATGTTTGCTTAGGGCCAGCAACGTCCCAAAAAACGTTTGCCGGGTCCGCTATTTGCTTATAAATGTCTAGAATGACAATTATATTTTTCATAAGCATAAAATCACTTGATTTGTATAGTTTAATGGACTAACTTGGAAAGTATACCATATGTGAAAATAATGACAGTAAAAACTCGTTATGATCTATTGTGGGATGGATTAGGGTGTTCTAGACTGATTTGCATATCATGAGCGGCCACCGCCGAAAAACCATGTCTACAGTGCCGGGGTGGTACATGGTGGTGTTTGGTATGCAGCCGTTGGATCCCAACGTCTGTCGTATTTACGGTCCTGCATCATTACTGGACATCCTACGCCGGCAGAATTGATTAGCGAATCCGAGTGTCGTGTCTGTGTGAGGGCAGCTCATCAGTGACGAGTGGACTAATCTCCGAAGTCGCGGATTGATGGTCCCAATGGTGTCCGTGCAAGAGGTAAAAATGGCACAAAATTAGCTCCGGCGAGAAGCACGACCTGGATGCTTTTAGTGTTTTTCAAGAAACTATCATACCTTATATTATCCGTCTTCATTGGTTTCTGCAAACCATCTTCTGTTGGCGGGCGCTTTCGGACATTGTTCATCCTCGTGGCCGAATACATGTGTTCACTGTCACTGTCTGTATTCATCTGCGTTTGCATTCTGTGGGTTGGTCACCATATTCAGACCTCTACTGTTACTAAAACGAACAGACGACACACAAACCTACAACAACGCCAAAAGACATAAGACAGTATAATCCATAGTCAGACACTATCAAACACAAACACAATTACATAAAACTTTCGGAACACTTTGAACACCTCAACAAAGGAGATTACAACTAATCCCTGCTACAATTAATACCTGGAATAATAGACACCGACCCTTATAACTCCCGCGATAGACAGACCTTATCGCCGACAAAGCGACCGTTATAGCTAAACGACTCTTACACCTGACAAATCTGACCAACTCTCAGAATACAGACAGTGACAGTGAACACATGTATTCGGCCACGAGGATGGTCATTGTCCCAAAAACGCTCGCCAACAGAAGATGGTTTGCAGAAACTAATGAAGACGGATTACAAAAGGTATGATAGTTCTATTTTCATTGGTAGTGATAATAACCCTTTAGATTATTTTTCAAGAAACGTCACTCCTTGGGAAAATCGTTGTGGTTCGTTCGTGTTACGCGTTGCACATGTAACTACAAACGACATGAGAAACACACTACCAACTAGTGTCGACATTACTAGAAAATAATCAACAACCTCTCGATTGGTCTTTAACTGGTTTTGTTCCGTTCAGTAATCCAGAGTTTGCTTCGTTCGTTTTAACGAAAACGCTTAACATGATCTGAAAAAAAATACATCCAGCTGTTGCTAAGTAAACTAAGCAAGGAGCTGAAAATTTTAATTTCGAGTTGAATGGCAGTAAAGTGTGTTTGCACTTTAATGAAATTAATTCAAGCTTTACATGAAAGTTCTGTTGATAGTGATATTATTAAAATTATGCAATAATAATTAGTAAACATTAAAAATAATGTTATAAGTACTATTGATACCTACAATATATCAGTTCCTGGAAGCCATGAAATTCCTCTCTTTGCCAGATCATCACCAATAAGGAAGGTCAACTAACCATAGTGGATTGTCCACTTTTATATCATATAGTGCGATCGAATGCCGAATCGTAAATAATTTCCCCACCCAGTTTTTCTTTGAATATAATATTGCTAATTTTCACCCTTAACTGGTATTGGACTCCTTAGCCACATTAAGCAGTTTTTTTTTCTTTCTTTCTGTGTATCTGTTTTCAATGACCCAGAGGATTCCTGGCATATTTCGAGTGAGCACCGGCCCTAATTGGGAACTAATTTCCATTGAATGGGAACAAATCAGGCGGCCAGAACATTTTCTTTTTTTTCCGTGGCTCGAGAATAAATATATCATTAACATGTTGTTGTTGATCCCCATCGACCTATATGGGTATATAGGCTTAGCTTACCTCTATGTTAGTTTTGTTGTACCTATATGGTCTGTGGCTTATTGTAGGATTTTTTTTTCTTTTATCATCCGCCTTAATAAAGGTTTTCCTTAAAATATTGGTAAATATTATGTTGGAGAAAACCATACAGACTTAATAGGATGGTTTCGCTCGGAGGAAAACCTCTCTTAGGATTTATACTAATCTAATGCTATGTGAAGCTTGAGGAATGTAACGCAGTATTTTGTAACTGTTTCTGTCTGTCAGAGGGAGATGTCTGTCGGCGGTAGAGAGTTCTGCCTGCACGGGCTGGAAGGGCAGATGGTCGGTACTGGAGACTGGATTCTAGGCGACAACTTCCTCGGCTCCTTCTACACTGTGTTCAGGACGGCCAACGGGAGGGCCAGCAAGATCGGCTTTGCCAAGATCAAGAGTGCTGTGGCAGGTTGACGCTAGTCCACGCTTGTCAACTCCTGTTGCTGCCAGATGCTACTTCTACAAAAAAAAAAAAAAAAAAAAATCTTTTCTCTCCAAGCACTATTGACACTAATCTCTCGAGCAACGGATTCCCGAACCTTATTCTTATTATTACCTTAAACCGGATTTAAACTTATAATTGACATACATTTATGTTTATATTGCAGTCAGAATTGTTTACCAAAGACGAAAAGAACTTGTGTAAGTTTTTGAAATTAAAGGATAAGTTATAACTATCATACCTTTTATTATCCGTCTTCATTGGTTTCTGCAAACCATCTTCTGTTGGCGGGCGCTTTCGGACATTATCCATCCTTGTAGCCGAATACATGCGTTCACTGTCACACAGTTGACATGTGTTCACAGTGAACACATGTATTCGGCCAAGAGGATGGACAATGTCCGAAAGCGCTCGCCAACAGAAGATGGTTTGCAGAAACCAATGAAGACGGATAATAGAAGGTATGATAGTTCTATATTCATTGGTAGTCACAACCCTTTAGATTATTTACCTGATAAGTTATAATTTGGGAATGTATTCATCTCATGAAATTTCATTAACAACATTTTTTTCTTTTATCAGATTTACCAGCCACTTCTCTTCCAAATTACCAAAGAAATTAGAAACATGATAAAACGGTTTTAATTGAGTTTTATTATACAATTTATTTCGAAAAAAATGTCTATTATTTTAAGAGACCGTCCACAATAATCATTTTTCAGATAATTAGAAAAAAAAATTATATCTATTAGTTACGAAATAGATAAAATTATTTTAGTTACGTTATAAATAAATTAAAAATTTTAAAAAATTTATTAGCTCCAAATAAATAAAAACCCTACGAAGCATATCGATCTTGATATTCATTATTCAAAACTTAATTTTTTTATTTCTAAATTAACCTTACTGAGTAACACTTTGATAAATCTCAGCTTGCCATTTAATTCTATGTAAATAAATTTATTTTAAAAGTATATTACTGTTTTTAAAATATATAATAATGTAATGTTAAAGTTCTTAAAATACTGAACAAATATATATGAATATAAATATATTACTCTAATAACTATTCCAATGTATTGCTCATATAATTTAAAAATAATATTTACCCTCATGAATCTATTTTAAATTGTACGTAAAACTGTACATTATGTAAGTAGTATTTAAAGTGAACTTCTGGCTATAATTAAAATTCTATTGTATTTTAACACATTAATTTTTCATTTCCCCTTAACTTTATTTTTTTTATTTTCCTATAAGTGAAATATATAGAAAAATTTAAACACTTTAGAACTTTGAATCTGTATTTATTATCCATGAGTTAGATAAAGTAAGATGCATGTAAATATTATCATCAATTATAATCTCTATAATATTCTCTATAAATGTGATATTTCATTTACTGTGATAAAATATATTATTAGCTAATTTATTATGATGAATACAACATGTCTCCTATTTTATTCCAAAGTAAGCAGTTTTTTTTCCTAAGCAAACAGCAAGAAAAATAACAAACAATAAGTTGAAAGTAATCATTGCAACATGTTTTCCGCTGACCAGAAAAACCACATGTTTAGAAGTTAGAATTAATCTGAAATATTATTATCCAATATTTATAATGAATATTGAAATAATTTACTATGAAGCGAAAATACTTCATTACTGATGAGTGTGGATATCCCTGACATTCATTTGATTATTGACAGTACATTAAACATCATTTGTTTTTCATCTACACACATTTGACTTGTCATCAAGTAAGTGGAAGCAGCTGTGTGATAGAAAAAGCTTCTAGCCAGAACACTGTTGCATATATTTTAATAATTCCTTTATTTTGATTGATTCATAAATTTATCGAATAGCAATACATTTAATTAAATTAAAAATGTACCTTTATACTTTATCACTCAGAAAATTCAGCTAGTTTTACATGTTTTTTTTTTTGTCTTTTACACAGTACTATTATCAATTAATGCATTCTTTTTACAGAAAACTTCATTTATAAATCTTTAGTTACTTTAAAATGGCCAAAAAAAAAAAGGATTTTTTCCTAATAGAGATGGCCTATATTTTTACCTTTTTTTAAACTGAAATTGGTTATTGATTATTGCAAAAAAACTACCTAATTACGATTAAATCCATTTCATATCTAAAACATTTTTCAGTTTTCTTTTTTAGAAATAAATTTAATATTAGTGAATATTATTGATAATGTAATTCCTGTAATATTTTTCACAAAATCATACTAACCAATTGTTTCGTTATATTTTACTAATACACAAGAATTGCTCAAAATTATGTATTTCTACGGTTTCTTAGTTGTGATTTAAGAACAGTAAAATCATTGCCCGGGATGCTAGTGAAACCCGTACATATATATTTAGAAAGAAGTATCCAAAACAGTGGATATATAAAAATAATGTTATCCAAAATATAAAATGATGGTATTATGTTTTCTTAAACGTTTCTGTGGTATATTCAGACCAAAGGAAGTTTAGGGAGATTAAATCCGTTTCTACAGGAAAAAGCCAAATTCAGTGATAAATCTCCTAACGAAAAGCAAATAATTTGTTTGAAAAGAGATTTTTCTATAATTCATTTTTTATTTATTCTCCATCAGAAGTTTGTCTGCCTTTGAGGCTCGTTATACTAAGTGTTTGCTGAGTAAGCCTGGCCTCAGACTCGGGGCTTCTACTGGCGAAAAATGACAAAATCTCCAGAGGTGTTATCTGCTCCTGGCTGAGTAATTTGTCCTTAAATTGCAAGAAGAAGTTTGTAGGTAGGTACAATCCAAGTCAAATAATACGGAGGATCAATACTGGTTATACACTCGTGTTAGGTTAAGTGAAATCCTTATTATTACATATTTGAAATAATAAGTAAGTTTATTATTTGATCATGCACAATCCCTATAGAAATGTTATAATATTCCTTTGTAGTTCACATTAGACATTGTATCTTGATCTGTAACCCTTACATTAAAGATTTTAATTGATAAGATAATAACTTAACAGCTTTATTATTAGATATTTTATTGATGAATAGCACACTACTATCAGTCAATTTAGCTTTACCCTCTAACTTCATTATTAATTGTATAAGGGGAAACAAGCACCTGAAGTAATTTGAGTTCTGACGGTTTAATAAAGTTGGCCTACTCGAGATAAAATGTTTTACGGGACTCGGGTAGTGGGTAGAAGACCCAGAGGAAGACCTAGGATCTCCTGATGTAGGAAAGTGTACTAGAGGAGTTCCAGAAGAAATCGGAATGGGCTGGAGCAGGTCTACCTGGTCCAAGCTCCGCAAGGGAGAACCTCACACTGCTTGAAGCAGTAGGGGAGGATAAGAATATGATGAAGCGAGCTTAAATAATCTAAAAACGTGAGGGAGGTTGCACCAACTTCGCATTTTGTCTTTACTAGCTGCGAAGCTCACAAGATCGATTAGTTCATTATCAGAGCTTACTATCCCTCTGTGAGGGGTTGTTTAGGGTGGTACTCCAGGGAGTTGCTCACGCCCTTTCCAGGCCCCGTGCAATTCCTTAGACAGGGGCAGTACCTCTGATAATGAACTCATCTATCTTGGGAGCTTCGCAGTTAATAAGGACAAAATGCGAAGTTGGTGCATCCTCCCAACCCTTGTTTAAAGTAAATTCGCTAACAGTCGGTGAAGAATTTAACTAAGCGTAGTTATTAGCTTCATGGCAAATTTTAAAAATGTCATGAGGCTATTAGCACTTCATCAGTTAATCACGAAACGTAAATCGTTTAGTTGCTGCCTTGAATAAATAACCTCCTAAGTCTTGGAAGAATCATAACAATAATTGCAGGCTATCGGAAGCTATTGGGAATTTGTATAAAAACCATGATTTCACATGGCGGCCAATCCCTAAATTTTATTTTTTAACACTTTACCTAATTTTAATTTTTCATTCAATTTTATATATATATA
>KZ806962.1:896633-918072 GCA_000696205.2 Oncopeltus fasciatus | reverse complement strand
ATTATTAAATTGTGAGTTATATATATACAGATATACATCTGTACGCGCTCTAAAGTCAAAAAGTTTAAGAATAAATAAACTAAATTTAATAGTACAATACTGGTGTAAAAAGCAATTTTATGACTTTTTCGCAAGCCTAAGAAAACATTAATTTTCGGTTCGAATCTGATGATTTGAGGAGAGGAAAGGGGGATTTAGAGAGAGTGTATAATTTACAATCGTAATAACCTCGTTTTTCTGAGTTATGAAAAAATTTACGTAACACGATTGGTGTAGAATGTAATTTTCTAATGTTTATGTTTCGTAACACTTTCACAAAGAATGTATTAGTGAATGAATTTACGAATGTAGTTTCGATGGGTTCTGTTTCCTCTACTGTGTCATGTCGGCTAGTCTAGGCTCATTTTTCTCTAGGTTTCGAATTAAATGTCCTTATTTACTCTTATCTATAGCTGACTTTAGTGAAAGAAGGGAAGTCTGTTTGTAAAACGCAGCTCCTGCGTGACCGTGATTTTCAATTAGCTTTCAGCGATTAGACCCCATGTTTTCTAAACACAGTATGTAGTACAAATGTGCCCTTGATACATACAACCTTAGGGGCCTATATTTTCAACCAGAACATTCCTCTACTCAATCGGATATCTTATTAGGTAGCGTTTCCAAAAGCTAGGATCTGTTGTAATTCCAACCCCGCCAGTCTAGGATAACCCAATAGAAGATTCCCTTTCTTATAATGTTGTCAGCCCAAGGCTGACGGATTGTCAACCTACTTTAATGTGATATAAATGTTTTTTGTTTTTCTTAACATTGTTAATTAAATAAAAGTTTCTCTTCAAAAATCTTTTACTAACATTAATTGCTTGATTTGCTTTCGGGAATTTAACTAAAATTTGTATATCTGAGGCGGTACCATAACGCTAAAGTATGGAAAATAAATTTCTGTCTAAAGTAATAATATGGCAAATATTAGATAGATATAGATTGGTCATAGATTATGTGCTTCCATTCACATACCCCGATATAACAATCCAATCCAAATAAATAATTAAAATTATCCTTTGTATAACTGAAATTCTACAATATTCAGTACGTAGAATGGAGATTTTAAAATATAAAACAAAATACCAAAATGTGTAAAGAAAGCAAGAGAAACAAGTGTGTATAGGAGAGCTTGGGAATTTCAGACAATATGACGTCATCAATGGTGAGCAGTGGGTGGGAGATGTAAAAAGCTGTGTTCGCGGTATGCTAGGGGGTCGGGGTGGGGGGAGGTAAAACAGATCCCCTCCAGCAACAGGTCGCCCCCTCCACTTCAACTTCCCCTCCACCGGCATACCCTTCTCCCCCTAACACAATTATTCAGGCTGTAGCTTCCATCCACCGGGAGAACTTTGCTCTCTCTCTCTCTCACCCTCCAGGCAGCTGACCGCTACCGATCCCGAGCACACACAACCCCCTCGGCTTCGGAAACTTTTATGGGGCTTTTAAACTCCAACCCCCTCTCTATCTCCCCCCCTCAATGAAGGATTAAATAATCGGATTCAAACTCACTTCCAACTCTCTCGAGTGACGTTCTGAAAGCGACACTATAGGAATTTATCAGTATTTTCAGTTAATGTGTTTTCATCAAAAACATTTACATAACATTTTCACCGTCTGCCTAAATTAATAATAAATAAATAAATTAGCATATCTAAAGACAAAAATATTATTTGAAAGGCTCGCTAACAATTAGTTCTTTAGGAGAGCATTGTAGGAGGTATGAATAGAGTAGTAGTAGTAGTAGATCATAATGAAGGGCAATCAACTTCTAGGTTATTACGCCCTATAAATACCCTTTAATATGTTTACTATAAATTAGTTAATAAAATACAGGAATCAGGATTATTTCGACCACTATAACAACCTAAATTAATGGATTAATTGATAACATTTTTTTTAAAAATATTATATATATATTTTTTTACAACAATCCAATAAATAATAGCTAGTAATAATTTACCAAATAACTCCCAGCAATCTGCTATAATATTTGGTTAACATATTATGTTATAAACAATAACAATTACAATATGGTTGTGTAACATAAAAGCAAAGTGATAACTAAACTTAATGGTAATACATTAATGGTAACACATTAATAAACTTAATGGTAACTAAACTATATTCTGACCCACACATAGATAACAGTTATCTACAGGGATAATGGGAATTAAATTGGTTGAAATTTTAGCCGATAAATTTAAACAAAAGATCCAAACGGCTGTAAAGCACCTAATGTCGTTTCAAAAAGCTTTTAAATCAATAAATATCACTTTTGAATGATTATTTTATACAACTTACCAAAATATCCCCCCCCCCTTCTCAACTCACATTCCCCAAATGTTGGGAATAAAATTTCACACCCCGGAGTCAATCACTCTAATTCTCAAAAATATAAAACATTCACTCCAGTTAGTGACGTAACAGACTTAGATAATGCACCGCATATAACTAATTCAATACTAGTGATATAGTCACTAATTAATTATGATATCCTGACGCCTGTAGGGCAAAGACATTTAGATCAAAGCCATTATTTCCTTGAATATAAACTCTTAAATTATTAAATTGTGAGTTACTTGGACCAAACTAATAACTCACTATTTTTACCTAAGTTCATAAAGTAATGATATCAATTTAGAATTTTTTCAAGCATTGAAATTTTATAATTATTTTAATCCATGTATTCGCTAAATTCGTCATATGGAAGTGGATGTGTGGGTATTCGGATATTCCATTCTTCAGTTAAGCACCACTAACAAATGTGAAACTCCCTCTTCTGATGTGACTACCGATTTTTTTTTTTTTTTTTCCTTTAAAGTGATAGCCTCCCTTTCATCCACTAAGGGACATAGAGGGAGGGGCTATCTACAGGTTGCCACCCCATTCTAAACATCCATGTTTAATATCCTGTATTTAGTTATAGACATAAGCTTGCCCTTGGCGGTATTTGAAACCGCAGCGTCAGGATTGCGAGACCCGAGTGGGATGGGATATACAGTGTCGTCCCTATCATAACCATTATAATTCGTTTATTTCAGTAAAAAATACTAAATTGGACGCAAGATTTGTCCAAAAAAAGTTGTTTTTTTTTTCTTATGAGCTCATTCTCTTGTCATTTTTCTTCTTTGTCCATTTTTTTAGCCCGATCTTAACTTACTTTTTACCACATAGCAAGATATTACTGTCTTATATATGTACCATGATATTTCTTTTCATTATCCTACATCGGAAAAGCAAAAATATGATTTACATTTGTCTGTTGGAGCTCTAGAGTTCGAAGTTTTAAAAATAACGAAATCAAATTCGCCATTCAAACTTCTTCTTGCAAACAGACAGATGAGTTCGTTAATGCCTAAATTCTCGTTCAGACGTATAGAAGAAGACCTAAATTTATAAAATTAATATCTTCTTTATTTTCTTCTTTTAAAAAAAAAATTTTTCTATACTATTTTTTAAAAATGCATTGAGAAAGATATTTAAGAAAGTAATTTCGAATGATATGAGGTGATCTCTCTTATTTCATTGACATTAAAGACAAATTTGGTATTTATACTTTTTTCATTATAAACATATAAAACAAAATAAACTATTTTGGTTGAAATCGAATGTCGAAAAAGGGGGTATAATGGAAGATCAAAGTATAATTATCGTAATGTTTTCTTTGTTAATAGAATTACGGAAAATTATATTAAACACCAGAGGTAGAAAATGTAATTTCATAACTATTATTTATTAATTTTTTATTATTTTTTTAAATGAAAAATCGTTGTTAAAGAAATAATTTACGAATGTAACTACGATGGGTGAGCACTACATTCAGTCACTCCAAAACAAAGTTAACTGATCATACGCTTTTAATCTCATGTTCTTTAGCTTGTAAATAATATTTCATCGTTTAAACTTATTTATTTACATATTTAATAAACCACTGAAAAAACTGCTAATTTTTCATAGCTCCAGGAGGACGAACTTTTCACTTAAACCCAACCCCATTCTCAAAATTATACATTGCCATATAAATAGTTTGGCGCTTTAATTATTACACAGCCCAACTTATCTACCAGAAATAATTTTATATTTCCTCGTTTGTATTTTTTAATTATTAATTTTAACTAATTTTTAGTGCAAGGGAACAGAATAAAAAATCTAACTGTCCCAGCCAGGACTCGAACCTGGATCCCCTGCTATCCGGGCCGGTGCATTTGCCACTTATGCTACCGAGACAAGTCTGATAAGTTATTAAAAGTTTTAATAACTTATCAGACTTGTCTCGGTAGCATAAGTGGCAAATGCACCGGCCCGGATAGCAGGGGATCCAGGTTCGAGTCCTGGCTGGGACAGTTAGATTTTTTATTCTGTTCCCTTGCACTAAAAATTATCTAAATTTACGTGGGATTAAAGACCACAAAATAAATAATATTTATAATATTAATTTTAACAGATATAGAAATTTAGATTGAAGAATTTCAACAGATCTTTACCGATCCTACGTTGGAAAGATAAAATTATGGCCTGTTAGAAATTTCTTATTCTGATTTTTTTCCTTGTACTCTGATCTATATGCCCATTTTCGTTAGCTTGAACACTCTTGCTCATTTTGCAATTGTTCAAATGTTGACTTTCGTAATTCAATCTTGTGTTGTTGTTTTTTTTTCACTTCATTATTTATGTAACCATGAATTACAATGCTTAAATTAACTGCAAATTCATTTATAATTCTAAACAAAGAAGCACAATGGAAATTTGAGGCTAATTCAGTCTACCTCTTATAATATAAAATATAAAATGTTTAACTAAAAAAAAAATCTTATCATCCTCGCTTATTTAAACTATAACTATCATTTCACCCAAATTTCTAGTTTGGAATTCAATGAATCATGAAATACATACTTTTACATCTGTTATGGCAGATTTTAGGTTTCTTTATTAATGCTGACATGATAATATGTCTTCGCCAAAAATTTATATTTTCCGCTCAAACATTTTGTCTTCGAAACTATCGATAACTAACAGCTCCGGAGGTTTTTTTTTTTCTTTTTAATTGCTAAAAACAAGCTCTTTTGGAGTTAATTTTTCTATGGAACTCATTTGATTGAATGATATTATTGCTCATTTATTCATATCGTTCTCTAAATTATCTATAAATATTTCGCTAATCCACTATCTCTGCTACCTTTCTGCTAAGATTTACGATTTTTTGTTATTCCCAACCTATACACCAGAACCTATATCATCTATCTATCAATAAGACTATAAACTCTTTATTGAAAAATTACATCCTGTTCAGTATACATCTTGCAATGTGCTCTCAAATGGCATAGTGAAAATGTACGATAATAATTAATATAAGGAAAACAAATGTACATTTAACTTCAATTTGGAAAACAAAGAAAAATAATAACAATAATACATAAAACAATTAAATAAAAATAATAAAAGAATCAGTAATTAATGTAAATAACAATAATAATAAAAAAATAGATAAATAAATACAGCATTCCAAAATGGCATATCCTTCGCTCGATGGAGAAACTGTCCAGAGTCCGCACTCCTACCAAGTTTCAATGAAATATGTACAATATAGTTACAAATAATTTCATATTAATTTTATAAAGAGCTGATTTTAAGGAAGCATATGGCCAATTTCAAAGTTACGTGGTGGGTTTTTAGGATTGGGATGCAAGGCAAGGCTTGAGGGAAATTAAAGTAAAATGAGATCTTTAACGAATGGGATTTATAGGTGATTGTAGATAGCGGAGTTTGTGACCCAATACAGTGCGTTAACTATGAATTTTATGATTTTGGATTGTAAGGTTTGGATTCTTTGGATGTAGGATGGCTCTCCATACAGTTCAACTCTTCCACATAGGTCTGAGTAGTGACTTGTATATAGTAAGTTTGTTAGTCACATGTTATGTTGAATTGCGACTTAGTAGAGATGTCCGTATCTCCTGTTTAATTCTTGTCTTTTGATTTCTGTATGTCTGTTCCACGTTATTCAGAAGTCAAGATGAAAGCTTAAAGTAAATTCTTCCAGGTTGCTACTGTATTAATAACTCCAAAAAAAAACATATGATCCAAAAACATAAAATCTCACTGCGTTTGTTGAAACAACACTAACCCCGAGTCGAAAGGTTTGATTTTTCGGCTGTTAAATCAATATAAACCATTTTTCAACCCTATAAGGGGTAATATTTCACGCTTATGTTAGCCCTAAAAAGAGTATTTCTTTTTTTTTAATAAACTATTATTTATTTATTACATTCTGTTAAATTAAAAGATTTTGTAATTTAATCACCACAATGAATTTTAAAAAAATGACATTCAATATCAATCACATGAGGAGGAGAAGGTGACCAATGACACCAATTTAAAAAAAAAAGAGTATAGTTAATATTTTACACTTTTATGGAATTGATGAATTGGATAGAACATTAATCTTAAATTTTTTGCTGAGTAATTATGTTTAAGGTTCATGGACGCTGTTTAAGGGAATTAATTAATTTAAAAAATTTATCAAATCAGTTAATTTCAGTCCAAAGTAATGTTACTGGAAATCAAAACCATTACAACCTATCTAAAATGTAACGCTATTCAGAGAATATAAATATAATATAATATATAAAATACAAAAATTAAATTAAAAAAACCGCTCCACGATACTTAATTTTGCTTTATATTTAATTTCTATTTTAATTTATTAAAACATACATATTGTGAAAGCTGTTGACCGCCCAATATCTTGATCCTAATCCTAACCTACATATTGTGATAATTATACTCAGTATGAAAAAGTAACATAATTTTTTAAGGTATTAAGAATTTTCCTTTGTGCTTAAATTTATAGTCTTGTACACAGCCTCTTATTAAAAATTGATCTTAGCAGCTAATCAAATTCAGTTATTAGGAATGATGCTATTTAAGAAAATTCGCACTAATCTTAAATTTTTTTCGTACTTTAGGTTTATGCCTTAAAGAGATGGCTAGTGTTGGACAGAACGGGACCCGGAGAAAATGAAATAGCCATGTTTTCGCTGCTCAATTATATTTATTACTGTATTAAAATTGTTAATATTGAAAACTAAACTGAATTGAACTTGATAAAATTTTAAGTATGCGTAGATATCCCTCCGAGATGCCTATTCAAATTACACCTATAAAATTTTTATTATGGCCCTTATCGTATTAGAGATTAAATTAAACGTTTCCTGTTTTACTAAGTGAGAAATATTAATTTTAACAATTATTTTACAGCTTTATGACGAGTTACATTTCATTAAATTCAACATTTTAAAAACTATCAATGAAACGTCGGAGCTCTGGTTGAAAGATTTTAATAATTCCAAAAAATCATGTGCATTTATCCGAGAGAGTGTGCTTTACAATATGGGTTTCAGGTACAACCATATTTCAGATTATAGGATATCGTTTAATACAAATACTAATCAGTTCTATATCATTTAGCTGAAGAATGGTTGGAGTCATAATTTGAATATTTCGACGATATCATCGAATAGTTATACTCCAGTAAGGTAGTAAACAGAATTATATTTCTCTACTCAAAAGGAGAGTTTGTTGACCGTAGATATTATTCTAAGATGATTTTAGTTGGGGTTCGGTCAAGGTAGATACAAGAAACACAAATTTAAAAAATGTATTTTTTAATAAAGGATTATCTGCCAACGTTTCGGCTTACATTGTAAGCCATCTTCAGGGCTATGGAAATACAATGTCATGAGAATACAATAATAATTGAAATTAGTATAATAGAGAATTGCAATAATATAATGTGATATCAAAAGTATAAATGTAGAATTTTTTTAAATTTGTGTTCTTTGGATCTACTTTGACCGAACCCCAACTATAATCATCTTAGTATATTTCTCTACTATCAGTAGGGTAGTGGAGCCCTCTTTTTTTTTTTTTTTAGCCGTATATACATCAATCCCCTATCCTTACAATTTTATGTAAACATAGAATCTTTAAGAATAATTTCGTGGTGATAAGTCCGATAAGGCATATTACAGTAAACCAATGATATCAGAAATAGCAAGACCCTTCTAGGTGAATGGGAAGCGATAATTCTAGTCATAATGACTCATGAGGACGGAAATAAAGCTGTCTCTACTTTTGCCTGGTTTAATTTAGCCCCCCCAGTGATATATATTTTCAAGATTTTATTTTTGCTTTTTTTACGGTCTCGAACGTTTTAAAAAAGAGGGAAGCTGTTGAATGTAAAAGACCACTGGACTGGTGTTTATTTTACAGTTTTTCTCTAGAGGGGAAGCACAGAACACAGGAATAGCTGATCAACAACACAGCGGTCGTAAGCTTTCGACTTGAATTTCAATCAGAGGTTTGTTTGGTGCGCTGTTTACCACTTGTAGAAGGATGAAGAGAGAATGCACCAATACTTTCGTGGTTTCCCAGTAGGACGAACAGCCCACAAGGAGATCCCGAAAGGGACATTCATCGAATGAAAATAGCTTTAGAAGGAACAGAAGTTGAAAGGAGGAGGAACTTCATTAGGCAAAATGAAAATTGCTTGAGTTGAATACAGACAGTGACAGAGAACACATGTATTCGGCCGGAAGATGGACAGTGTCCGAAAACGCTCGCCAACGGAGGATGCTTTGCAGAAACCAATGAAGACCGATAATAGAAGGTATGATAATGAAAATTGATGATATCCATTGCGATAAATAGGCGATAAAGATCAGAATTTTACAGTTATTCAGAAAAACATATGGACATTACAAATTACTACAAAATTTAACGGGCGAGAAGAACAATAGTAGTCTAGTAAAATACAAAATATAGATTATGAAGAGAGGACTATCATGAACTCTGTCTTGGTCGTTGAATAATTAAAAACTAATTTGTAACCAAAAAACTTTTTAATTAGCCAACGTTTCGGCCTGAATTTCATCAGGGTAAATAGGGTGATGGGGAGAGAGGGAGAGAGAGACTCGTGCTCAACTGTGGCTACATCGTGACTGGATAAAGAGAGAGGGCGCCACAGTACAGTCAAGATTTAGACACAGACACAGACGGTCACAAATTTGTCTCCTAGGAAGTATAGATTTTTTCATGTGTAAATCATTATTGTATATAACTATGTTGCGAAACAAACTTCAGAAAAATTAATACAGATGATAAGTGTGGACAAGATTATAATTGATATTCCAACAAATTTAACACTGCTTACTAATTTTTATTTTTATACATTACATAGAATTTTAAAAAAATGCGTTTGTGTGTGTGTGTGTGTGTGTGTATGTTTGTGTGAGGGTGTGAGTGTGTCTGTAGAAGCTCTCGAGACTGCTGTTATCAGTTTTTCTCAATTAAATTCGCCATAATTCTCCTGATTGTAAAACGAAAAGCTAAGTTCGCTATTGAGAAAAATCAGTAGTACGTGAGTAATGCCAGGTAAGTGGAATGCACGTACAAAAATAGAATTTCGAAGTAGAGGGCAACATTCAGTTGTAAGGTGTAAAACTCAACTCGAGTTTGTTTTTTGATGAAAGATCTATAATAGAAGTGACAGAAAAAAAAAAAGGATGTTTTATACCTGAACCTTAAAGGCTTGGAAGGCGCAATTAGCAGTTAGTTTTTTTGATAAAATTTGGCAAATCTCATTTATTTTTAATGCGAAATATTAAGTTTGTTACAGAGCGAAAACTCAGTGGGGGATTATCTGAAATATCAAGGAAGAGTACTAAAAATTGTGTTTTTTCTTTTCGATTTTCTAGGCAAAATATTTAGTTTAGAGTAATGAAACTCAACATTAATTTGTTTAATGACGAAAAAAAATGTTTGGAGAGCTCCGTTTAATTTAGTGGTTTATAAGCCGAAATCATTCGTTTTTCCTAATGAAAAATAAAATGCTGATTTTGCTATTCAGCGAATTCTTTATTTTTCAGGGGTTACAATTTTCATAAAGTTATATTAACGAGTGATTCATAATTTGATTTCATGTTATTGAAACAACGTCTTTGTTAGAAGAACTTCTTATATGGAAACAGTCAAATATAATAATACATTCGGTACTCAATTCATGATAATAAATCATTAAACGATGATCACATTATATTATATTTGAGAACAAATGGTCTCAGTAAAGTCATCAAATTTATTCAAAGACAAAATAGTTTGCCAGTATTACAAAATCGTAGGATAAGTTATAAGGCTTTAGGAACATCTTAAGAAACGTCTTGGACGTCAAAGTCTGTAGCTTAACATACTTAGCAATAGGATATGGATTTTCTTCCATGTGTGCCCTTCTATGGCTTTTTAATAATTGTATTCTCGAGCATACACGGAGAAAATATAGTCTAAAATAGCATCTTTCGGAAACAGTGGACTTCAAAAAAATAAATCATTTCTGGAATTTGACAAATTTTAATAAGAGATCGCAATGGTTTCCTTAACATAAGTTTTAAAACTAAATAAATCTGAGATTAAATTACGACGCCCCCCCCCCCCCAGAGAGTAAATTTACGACAGTCTGATACAATTGCGCAAAAATTAATCTTGGATATCTTTAAATAAATCTATCCCATGAGATTTTGGTTCCTTAAGGTATTCGCTGTAACTCTCATTTTCCAACTCAGATGTTAAAATTGATCCTGGGTCTCTTATGGAAAGAAGTGGGGTAAGAATAGCGGAGGTCCCGAAGACTTTTTTAATTAAAAAGAATTTGGAGTAGAATTTAAAAATTTCTCTCTAGGCTGAGAGTCGCAACACCCCTCTCTGACTAATCCGCAAGAAAAACCTTGTTAGCAGGCGTTGGAAATCAAGACGAATGGTTGGGCGACGCACGGGACTCTGCACGCGGGCACAGAGCACCGCTTAGCCGTAACTCCTCTAACAAGGGCTTTGGGGTAAGGCCACGCGTCTACAGACTTAATCCTAGCTTAACCAGAACATACAGACAGATAGGTAGTTGTCTCACTGTCGCCTTTAACTCCCACACCACAACTTCAACCCCTGGCGAATTCCTGTTGGGATCCTACATTCCATTGGAGATTCCTCTCTCTTGATCAAATTTTTTTTTAATATAAAAAAATTATAGTAACTAAAATTCATGTGTGTTTAGGTCTACCAATACTCTACAAGCTATTTTTTTAAATGTTTTATTAATTTTTATTTTAAAATGAAATTCGACATTTTGGTGTGAGATGCAAAAACAGAAATCGGATAAAAAGGAGTGAGAGAAATATCTCTATAGCAGAAGAAATATCTTCTACAGAAATCCTCCTTAGCATTCCCTAAGTATTCCCTTAGCAATCCTCCTTAACATTCCCTTAGCATTCCCTTAGCAATCCTCCTTAGCATTCCCTTAGCATTCCCTTAGCAATCCTCCTTAGCATTCCCTTAGCATTCCCTTAGTAATTCTCCTTAGCATTCCCTTAGCATTCCCTTAGCATCCTCCTTAGCATTCCCTTAGCATTCCCTTAGCAATCCCTTAACATCCTCCTTAGCATTCCCTTAGCATTCCCTTAACCTTCCCTTAGCAATCCTCCTTAGCATTCCCTTAGCATTCCCTTAGCATTCCTTAGCATTCCCTTAGCATTCCCTTAGCATTCCCTTAGCAATCTCCTTAGGATCTTTACTCCTTAGGATCCCTACTCCTTGGCAATAGCCTACAGTGTCAACTTCTCTTGAAAACTTTATTTTTTATGCAGCGGGCTTAACACATTTAGCTAAGAGTGATAAAACACCTGTTATCGGAGAGACACTGGGAAATCGAACGACTGTAGGATGTAGAGGGTTACCTCAACGGTAAATTTTTTAACTTTACGTCCTGGAAGCCACAATTAGTTGCTTAATGAAATTCGACATATTGTTTGTATGTGTACTTTGAAAGACCAAGTTCGTAACAGAGCAAAATCAGACAAATATGAGTGGGAGATTAACTTAAATGTAAAATGAGAGTATTAAGGTTTTTTTTTTTTTTTTAATTTAATAGGGTTCGGGTTAAGTTAAGAGTAGTAAAACTCAACAAAAATTCGTTTAGTGATAAGTGAAGCATTTTAAAAATTTCACAACTAGAAGAGGGGATTGGCCTGTACCGTAAATAAATATTTAATTAAGGCTTATTAAAAATTTCAGGTGCGCTTACCTAAAGTACAAGAAAATAAATTCAACAATTTTATTATTTATTTGATTACAATGAAAATCATTTTACAATTTGTTTACTTGTAAAAATATAGAAGTTAAATAATTTAGGAGGATTAAAAAGAAAGGAATAAGATGTTCGCTAAAATCCTGAGAAATTTGCTTCGTTTTTAGCTGCAGTTTGTCAAACATTCTTAATAGAATATATGTGGTTCACAAGTTTATTTATTTTTTTATTGTTTTGAATTGTATGTTCTAAACATATTTTGAACATAATGAAAAATCGATATATTTATATTTTCATTATCTTCTCTTTACTATAAAGAGATCAAAGAACTCCTTAATATTCCATTAGTGGAGATGGGATTTGATCTCGGCACGCATAAGTGTTGTTTAAGATTTTTTTTTAAATAACATTTTGAAGATTAAAACAAAAAAAAAAAAAGAAACCAGTCCCGCAATAAGCCATATAGGCGCAGGGTGACAATAGACTAAATAAGGTATAAGGTACTATATATTAAAAACCATTTTAGTTGAATTAATATTTTTAGGTCTAACAAGTTTTGAGAGTGCGAAAAAGCACCGAAGATTACTTCCTTTTATCTAACATCTAAAATAAATATGCTTTTGATGATCTTTACACATTAAAAAGCCACATTTTAAAAATTAATCAGAAAGAAAGAAACAAACTGTAGATTATAATGTTTTTTCATAAACGTTAACCTAAAATATCTGTAAAAAAAACAACATAACTGATCCCCTAGTGACTAGAAATATCTATATAATACGATTGTACTGTTTAATGATGTTACTAAACCTAGAAATATTTTTTATAGAAAGATACTGTTAAATATTTGTCCCTTTGGAAATAGCAGTGAGAAAAGCGAAAACCGTCAAAGGAACCCATCAAGTTGTAGTTTTGAGTCTTTTTTAGCTTTCATCGTAAAATTATAGCCTGCCCAGTACCCTAAGTGTTTAAAATAGGGTAGAAATTTCAATTTCTTGAACCCTAGGTTAAAAAGTAAGCAAATTGAACGTAAAACTCCAGTTGTCGGAGTATTCTGGGCTCCATCCCTTGCTGAGGTAATTTCATCTTTATGTATTTCCATTATACGGTGGATCTCGGTCTCCGCTTGTATAAAAGCTAAATCCGCTTGTGTGTATTTAATATAGAAATACGGCGGGGGGTGGGGAGGGTCTCTTATGGAAAGAAGTGGGGTAAGAATAGCGGAGGAGAGAGGGGGTGGCTGAGAGGAAACGGCAACAGGTGAGAGAGGGTTGATTGCTATGTGAGACACGTCGAGGCGGGGGTGAGAGGCTTTGCCGAGGCGATAATCCCGCCCCTAGCACCTCCGCCCCTAGGAGGAGCTCACTCGGCAAATGTCCTCCCCCGCCCTCAAGAGGGCGCCTCAGGATTGCCTCACATGTCCTGCTTCCGGCACAACTTCCCACGGATCTTTCCTCGGAGCTCTGTAATTGCTTCTGTCAACGCTTAGTCTTGAGAGACTCAACTGTCTACCACTCACACACCACTTATATGAGTCGTTTAAAATGCCACTTTCACACAAAGACAACCCTTATTTTAATGAAACCCTATAACTAAATCGTGAATAATGAAAGCAATTTGCACTACCTCCCAATGCAAAGAGACTATTCCTTCCGCTTATATGACATGGAAACTTTAAAGAAATTACTTCGACATATTACTAGCATTAATGCAAATTTCTTTAGTTAAATAAGCTTTAAAAATAACTTCAAGCAAACTCAATATGTGCTATTCAATTATTAACAATTTTTCACTCATGATTTTTTAGATGTCAGATTTTTTTTGTCTCAGACTTCTACTTGTTGCTCTATGTAACTTCTAAAATAACTATAATTTTAAGACTCTTAAAGCTCTTTAGAAATTCGTATTCCGCTAGCATAGTAAATAGCTAGTGAGTTGGGCTTACTTGGTAATCCATTCCTTATTTTCCCCTCTACTTCTCCAGAAAATCCAAAATTATTGTCTAGAAAGTCCAAAGTTTAGCCACTCAAAACTAGGTGTATGAAGTCTCACGGTTAAGGAATAACATGGAGGAAATATTATCGGTATTTAACTTATTATTTGAAAACTGCATTAATGTATTTCATTGCCAAATTCGCATAAGTGAAATAATAAATTACACAAATCGATAATTTTCTTCAAGTTTATAAAGAATATTGACTCAAAATATTATATGTTACCCTTAGAAATTAAGTTTAATGGCATTAAAAAAAAAATAAGAAATAAAAAACTCATTTAAACTTGATTAAAGTTTTAAAGCGTTTTATTAGCTCGTCATTATTAGCATTATAAAAATATATTTAAAACAAAATGTATGTAAACTGTTTATTTCCTAACATTTATATTATTCAACAAAAAAAACGCATATTATAAGTATATTTATAAATGTAATTCCATGTTTTTGGAGAGCACTTATAATTTATCAAATGTAAAAATCAATTAGCCATTCAGGTTTTTCATTGACTTAAAAGAAATCATTTTTGGCATAGAAAGGAGAGGGTTGGAGGGAGTCCAAAATATATAATAGTAGTATCTTCGTAGTTTTTTGAGTAATACAAAGTTTATAGAATATATAATAATGTGTAAAATGTATTTTAATAACGATTATATTCTTCGATATTTTTACGAGGTACGGTTAAAAGAAAAAAAAGTTAAGAATGTAGTCATGAAGGATAATCTCTTCC
Organism: Oncopeltus fasciatus; assembly: GCA_000696205.2. Classification (NCBI taxonomy): domain Eukaryota; kingdom Metazoa; phylum Arthropoda; class Insecta; order Hemiptera; family Lygaeidae; genus Oncopeltus; species Oncopeltus fasciatus. The sequence continues at coordinate 903,177 of KZ806962.1, read as the reverse complement.
CCCACTCCTTCTTTCAGTCGAGTCTTTACTTAGCAGAGAGAAGGGGCCCATTGACCCCACTCCCAGTAAATTTAGGCGTCAAGCCCCAAGAGGTCCCGAAGCCATCTTAGTAAAAAATAAATAAAAGTGTTATAAGTAAAAACTAATAAGTAAAAAATAAATTTTAAAATTAAAATAAACCAGTCCCACTACAGGCCAGTATTTCCTAGGAAAAATGCATGCAACCCACAGCCCTCTAAAAAAAATTTGTATGATCAGCAAATTGTTTTGGCCTTTCTACCCATTCAATAACAAATGGTATAGTTAATTTTTTTTTATAAACTTTTATTTATTTATTACATTCTGTTAAATAAATTTTTTTTAAAATTTGATTACAATGAAATAAAAAAAAAATGACATTCAATGTCAATCACATGAGGAGAGAAGCTGGCCAATGACACGAAAAATATCTAAAATTATTTATAGGCTATGTCCCCAGGAGGAATTAAATATCTCTGCTAAGATGATTTTAGTTGGGGTTCGGTAAAGGTAGATCCAAAAAAACACAAATTTGAAAAATGTATTTTTTAATAAAGGATTATCTGCCAACGTTTCGGCTCACATTGCAAGCCATCTTCAGGGCTATCCTGAAGATGAGAGAGGGAATGAGTCATGGAAATGTGAACTTAGGGACAGGACTTCCTCTCTCATCTTCATGATAGCCCTGAAGATGGCTAGCAATGTGAGCCGAAACGTTGGCAGATAATCTTTTATTAAAAAATACATTTTTCAAATTTGTGTTTTTTTGGATCTACCTTGACCGAACCCCAACTAAAATCATCTTAGAATAATATCTACGGTCAACAAACTCTCCTTTTAAATATCTCTGCGTGTTCCCAAGACCACTCTTCTGACTTATAACAAAGATAAAGAAAAGAAAAGAGGTTTGAAGAAAAACAATTTCGTCTTGGAAGGTCATCAATAACTAAGCTTATTTTCTGTTTTATTTGAAATGGACTATGATAAAAGTAAATGATTTCGTAAGTAATTTTACAATAATAATCGAAGAATATAATGAAGTTGATGATAACAATTTCAGGCAAAATATAAACTTTCGTTCTCGGGCGTGGCCGTGGCGGTGATCGGCGGGTGGGGCTTTGGCAGTCTCACTGGATTAATAGATATTAAAATTTAAAAGAGCTCTTGTCCTAATAATGTTTTTTTTTTTTTTGCATCAATAATATAACTATAATAAATTGAATTATAAAAATTAAAAAAAAAAAATATCTATCTTGCATAACAATAAATTCTACAACGAAGATAGACAATAGTATTTGAGGCAATAATGACCCTCAGTGGTTGCCTTTAACAGAAAGAAAAAAAAAACTTTCATTCCATCGATTTTGGCAATCAATTTACTTATCTACCAGTTTTTTTTGTTGTTTTTTTTTAATACTGAGAACACAAACTAGAAATTAATGAAAAAGAATTTTTATCATTTTTTTTTCATAGATCCATGTTTAAAACATTTCAATATTCATGTATACCGCAATATGTTAATAAATGAAGAATGCGTTTATTTTGTATCCTATAGCTCAAGTTAATTAAAAAATATAAATAATAATTTCATATTGTATGATATGGTGTAGAATATTTCTTTCTTTTCAACAAAATTAATAAAAATATTTGCAGACAACAAGTATATTGTTAATAAAGCTGTCGAATCATGTGATTTGTCTTTAACATTAATATCAATGAACCCAATAATATACCTATGTAAAGATCATAAAAGTTTATCAAGTGTTGGAGTTTAAAAAAAAATATTTTGTATTAAATATTAGACTTTTTCTAGTATATTAGTGAAAGTAATGTATATCAAACAGAAGCAAGTGGAACTTAAATGTATTTTTTTTTTCTTTTGTTCAAGAGCAATTTGTTCCAATACTTTACATATCGCATGGCAAAGAAAAAGAAATATAAATTTAAATAAATTGAAGGGGTAGACAGAAAGATAAGGGTAGACTTGAATAAGGTAATAAGCAAATTGGGCTGTAAGAAGAAGAACAGATCAAAGGAAATTTCAGTAGATCTGCAGGTCATCTTCAGTCCCGATAACCCCCCAAATAATCCATTCTAAGGGTAGAAGGGGCGATGAAATTCAATTTCTTTCCCTCCCCCCCCCTTTTTTTTTTTTTTTTTTTTTTTTTTTTTGTAAATGCCCATTTAGATAAAGGTAAATGCCGAGGAGCCATGGTAGGTGGGGTAAATTCTGTTTGTGACTTGCGTTTGGGAAGATACCTTTGATCAGTCGTATTTTGGATTAGACTCTGCTAATCTCCTCCCTTCGCTTAAATTTTACTTCTTCTTGACAAAAGATCATTTACTTCAAACCTTCCTCATCTCTCAGATTTATTCGATACAGTACAGAAGATCCAGTCTCACTTTAATAAATTAGCAGCATGAATATGTTTCAAAACACATCAAACCCGTACTTTATGCAAATTAATTTTCTTTGAGGAAATCAAGCTATCCACGGGCTATTCTTCTTATTTTTTTTACACATAAAATTTAGATGAAATTAAAAATACGTATATGATGAACGAAGTCGATAACAGCAATCAGTGAGGTGGGAAGAAGGGTTCGTTTATATCTTCGTTAATATTAGAGTAAATAAAAATGCTATAGAACGTAATAGAAGTTAAACGCAGTTACATAAAAAAAACAACATGCTTGCAATTTTAAGGAAATTTCATTATTAAAAAATAATTACAATTATAACTGGGGGGGTTATGGGAGGTCCCCTAATTTTTAAATTTCAGAATTCAGTATTTTATCTTCTGAATTTACAATTTGTCTTTGTCATTGATTGAATTTACAAAAGTAGTGTTGGGGGGGAGTTCCATGTCTCATATGGAAGATGACCTCGAGGTCGCCCAAGATTGACCTACCACGAGTACATCAAGTGACTGAGGAAGGGAAGCACAGACCTACGCAGGACCAGGATCCTAGCGAGGAACAGAAATGAGTGGCAATCCTGACTGAGAGTCCCCCCTACCCAAAGATGCACACAAGGGGGCAGCAAAAGAAGAAGAAGACTTGTCTTTGTTGTTGATTGAAACTGCAAAAGTGTGAGGAGGGGAGTTCTATGTCTCAGATAGAAGAAGTCCTCGAGGTCGCCTAAGAATGACCTACCACGAGTACATCAAGTGACTGAGGAAGGGAAGCACAGACCTATGCAGGACCAGGATCCTAGCGAGGAACGGAAATGAGTGGCAATCCTGACTGAGAGTCTCCCCTATCCATAGATGCACACAAGGGGGCAGCAAAAGAAGAAGACTTGTCTTTGTTAATGATTGAAACTACAAATGAGTGAGGGGGGGAGTTCCACGTCTCATACGGAAGAAGACCTCGAGGTCGCCCAAGATTGACCTACCACGAGTACATCAAGTGACTGAGGAAGAGATGCACAGACCTATGCAGGACCAGGATCCTAGCGAGGAACAGAAATGAGTGGCAATCCTGGCTGAGAGACCCCCTCAGCTAAGTTTCAAAAATCAAATCGAAAATTAATTTATCTTTGTTGCTAATATTACAAAAAATCTTAATATAACAATGCAGTAGTAAAACAGACGTACTCAACCTTTAAGCTTCATAACAATTTCATTAAACTTCATCGTGTAGGGCCTACATTAACCTAGACTGCTTATTAAATCAGTTAATGAATATTTATTTTATCATTCTACACACTTAAACCCTACTTGAAAAGTTGTAATGTCTTGAAAAATAAAAAAATACACCAAAAAATCATTGAGCTTCAGCAATTTTGACGCATATGACAAAAAAAGTTTTTTTTTCTAATTTTATAATTTTTTTCTCGATTATATACACTTAAGATGACCATAGGTAAGTCTAGTGTAATCAAAGCCAAGCCTAGTCTTTCTCTCCCCTCCTCATTTCTCTATTCTATCCGATCTGGTAAGCATTGGTAATCCACTTCTGAGAGAAACCTTAGTCTTGGTGAAGGCAGTGAATGCAGTCTTCTCTCATCAGTGTTTACAAAAACACAACTTCAATTCAGCAAAGTTTATGTAAACAGACGGGAATGAAGAACGGTGGGGCATATCACCCATCCACCACTGCCACCATATTGTGGTGTCTTGTTAATTAATCACCTCTCGCCAATTATACTGGCCAAACTCTCCATCCAACTTGCTCCATTCACAGTCCCAAGGGTAAACAATATATTAATTTTCTGTATTTACAACTGCCGTAAACTGTTCCAAATTGTGTATATCATACAATTCTTGTAGTAAATACAACCACTTTCATTGATATTTCCTTTACTTGCATAAATTATCATCTTATTGAGATATGCGTTTTTGACACTTTACAAGGACTTAATTATATCAATATTCGAGCTCTAACACTTTCAACGTACTTTGTGTATTCCATACTACCCCACAGTGGCGAAATCATCACATGGTGTAATAAAAATAGTCAATTGGTTATATATTTTACAAAAACATGTACGCTGTAACATGATTCTAAAAATAAGTTTTATCAAAATTTGGACCATTTGTTTCTTATTTTTTTACACAGTTTAAAATTTTCGAATTAGTATAAATAATATAAATAAAAGCATTTCTGTTTAAATTAAAATGAAATATATTTTGTTCAATCAATTGAAAATTAAGTTACATTGAATTCACAATGGTTTATTTTAGTATTAAGTAAATTTATATACAGCCATTTCCAATAAGGATATCTTTAAATAAATCTATCCCATGAGATTTTGGTTCCTTAAGGTATTCGCTGTAACTCTCATTTTCCAACTCAGATGTTAAAATTGATCCTTCGCTCTCACTCAGACTAGTTTTTTCACTTGAAAACTAGTAATTTTTATGATTTAAAAATAATTTTTTTTTACTTATTTCTTTCATTATATAAATTGGTCTTCATTTGATATTACTAAGAGTTATAAATGAGGAACCTCATAATGTTCTGTCTAATTGTATTCAGAATAACGGAATTTATTATAAACACCTAATGACGATAATATATATATGTGTGTGGGTGTGTGTGTGTGTTTTAGTAATCACCTGTCTCTTTATTTGTGTAGATAAAAAAAATAGTTCAGCAGGAAAATATTTTTATGTTTTTCGTTTCAAAAATGTTTTCTTATTTATTCCGATAAAAATATTTTTCTTTTATCTAAGTTTTAAAATTAAATTAATGACGCCTATACAGGTCATACCTCAAAACACAATTGGAAAGCAAATTACAGATGACGAAGTCTGTTTGAGTTCTCTTATATTTATTATCATAACTAATTTTTTTTTAAATTAAACCAGAATTTAAAAAAAAAAAAAAAAAATTGTTAAAACCAAAACAAAAGCGCCTGGGGCAGTTTTCTACAAAGTTTCTCACACAGGAGTCGTGTAATTCACGCAATTTTTATGGTCTTCATGCTTTCCTTGAAATAAATTGTTTTTGTTGTGAATCGGAAGAGAGGGTGGTAGGTATAGAAGCAGACTGAAATTTATAAACGTAATACTTCGTTGAAAAACACTATGAAGTATAATAGGAGTAAAATTTAATGTCCAAACAAATATGTTAAATAACGTATGCTCTTATTTTATTTTACGAAAAAGTCATAATAAGATCAATATTTACGAATGTAACTACGATCGGTGAGCAATTCCACTATTCTACTTTCCTGGCTCTTCTAAAGAAAACTTAACCTGTCATGCTTTTTACAGGCATTGTCCTCTATGACTTTTTAAAAATTTTATTTCCTCATTTGCTATTATTTATATCGATCTTTAATGAGATAAGGGAAATCTATTTAGATTTCGCAGGACCTATTATTTTTTTTTTGTTCGCCCCATCATTCGACCCAGTGAGTCGTGAGTCAAGATCGAACCCAAAGGTAGCGAACGGAAAGTAAGATTGGTATGAGAATGCTGGAATGTTATTTATACGTAATTGTAAATCAACATTCACCTATTTTGATGAATTAATTATAACTCTACGTTTCAAGCAATATCGCTGGATACTTGCAGTGTGTGATTGTAGGCTTTTGAAGGCAGCTTTAGGGCTAGAGTGAGATGTCATCTGAAAATAGAACCAGGAGAGTATTTGAGTGGGTAGGGATGTCGGCAGTGAATTCGAAGAACAATTATAAATATTTCATTAAGAGTCAACTATACAAATTTCAAACCTTCTAATTATATAAATAAATAGTCCGGTTTGAAAATAGCCAGTCTCACATTTATTGAATTCTAAAGCAAGAAGCAACAACTAAAGTTTCACTACGACAACTCGGTATGTAAATAATGAAGGAGACAAATGCACAAAAAGACTAAGAAAATATAGTATTTTGTTTAAAAAAATGTAATATACTAGTTTAGTAGAAGAAGAAAAAACTAGACATTTTGATTCTTAAATGATTTTAGTTGGGGTTCGGTCAAGGTAGATCCAAAAAACACAAATTTAAAAAATGTATTTTTTAATAAAGGATTATCTGCCAACGTTTCGGCTTACATTGTAAGCCATCTTCAGGGCT
>KZ806962.1:811256-831656 GCA_000696205.2 Oncopeltus fasciatus | reverse complement strand
ATATTAAATAAATATATTCAGAGTTTTTTACTTTTAAATCGTGGTTATAACATTACATAAGCGTTTAAACAAATTTTATAAAACAAATTGTAGAAATATTTGTAATCTGACATTTTGCAGCCAGAGATAGTTATCAGTTTGTTACGATCTAACCAATGTTGGCTTCCAGATAAAATGCTATAAATTTTAATATGTGTTTAATATGTAATATATAAACAGGCCTGGTATGTATGAATATGTCAAGATTCCACTGCCCAGGCACTTTGTGAATCTCTAGCCCATAAACCAAAAGTAAGAAGAATACTACATCACTCTGCCATAGCAGAACAAGATTGAAGAAGCCACACTCTAGCTAAGACATAGTTCAGTTTCACAAATGACATGCACGCAGAATACGAGACCATATGTGTGTCAAGTGGGAAGGGGGGGGAGAAAAATATCACTTAGTACGTGCATTATGATCTTTATTTTAGTCAATGATAAGTTATTTACTTATAGATTTGGAGCAGCGGACCCAGCCAACCTCAGAACTACACGCAGCGCCATTAGTTAAGTACTCTCGTAGTTCGACCAGAACGTTTTGGTGACCAGCTCAGCCCATGTGCAGGTTATGCCAGAATTGACATTTCTTCAGTGCCGCCTAACAGAGAAGAAGAGGGTTTACCAGCCGTATTTGAAATGAATGAACCTCCCCATTATAAACCTAGTTATTATTGCTTAATTTATCTGTACCGATATCATTTAACTAATTCATGAGAGGGAACAGAATAAAAAAATCTATCCGTCCTCGCCAGGAATCGAACCTGGATCTCCTGCTATCCGGGCCTAGTGTGCTGACCTTTACACCACAAGGACAGGCTAGATATCTCACTCTATTCCCTCTTCATTAGCGAGAGCCTAACTTACGAGAAAGACGAGAAATTAGCCTGTCCTTGTGGTGTAAAGGTCAGCACACTAGGCCCGGATAGCAAGAGATCCAGGTTCGATTCCTGGCGAGGACGGATAGATTTTTTTATTCTGTTCCCTCTCATGAATTATTTATAATTTACGTGGGATAAATAAAACCACAAATAAAAATATTTAAAAATTAAGATATCATTTAACCTACAAAGTCTGTTTAGGTATAATTTCAATAATATATTTTCAAAACTATTTATATGAGCATCAACTCAACCAAGTTAAAGACAAAAATAGATGACGCAAAAGCTGTGTAAAATATATGCCTAAGACAATACAAGATTTCTTGATATACTCCATATTTTGCACCCTCTGACAATGGAACCTTGGATCCAGACCATTTCCTTCCAATCCCGTGCCCTTATTATTCATCTTATCAACCTTTTAACCATAGTTAAAAATGTTTAACCACAGTCTTTAAAAATACTTCTTATCTATCCTAAAATAAAACCCTTCTCTCAAAGTTTTATTTCCATTCTCCACAACAATCACTTTTCCATCTAGTCCTTACAAATGCTGGAAATGAGGAATGGGATATATATATCAAAAATGTATTATTGGGATCAAGGCAGGATTAAAATAACGATATATGAAAAAAGTTGAAATAATCTGTATATATAATGGCTGTATTCTTTCTTAATCCTCAAGGCAGTATAAAAAAAAAAAAAAAACCTCGGGCTAGTGTCCTGTTTGCCTGAGAGAAATAAATCCTTCCAGATCGAACGCAGGACGACTTTGAAGAAGTAATTTTTCCTCGTGCGATCAGGAATTGCGATAGGGAAGTTCCCTGCTTGAACGAAGAGAAGTTTATAATTGAGTAACTTCAGCTCTCTTATCTTGTAGAGTTAAGCTGTCAAAGCCTACACAGCCTCTTACTCATGTAAGCATCAGCTCAAATATTTTCAGTGGGGAAAGGAACTCAGAGGTAAAAAATAAAGAAAACTTTTTTTTTTTTTCTTTATTCCCCTATTATAGGCCTACTTATTGTTGCCTAATTTTTCTGTGCCGATATTATTGAAACAACAAAGAAACATATCTGTTTAGATATAGTTCCAATAATCTATTTTTAAAAGTATTTAAATGAGCATCAACTCAACCAGGTTAAAGTCAAAAATAGATGACGTACAGGCCTTGTGAAATATGTGCTTTAGAAAATGTGAGAATTTCTTAATATTTATGATTAATAATATTTATACTTGAATATTCAATTATATTCATTACTCACACTTCTTGGAACAAAACTTATTACTTCTATATATAGTATAAGAATATTATTTATAATTAGGACCTACATTTTTTATAATTTAACAATGGCGCCATTGACAAGTTTACCCATGTAGTTTTAGTTTCCAAGTAAGTCTCTACTACAGATTGGCGTACAATTACCACTTCATTGAAAATACTTTTTAAATGAAAATGTTAGAATTGCATAGGGACTAATGAGTAATTTCATTTCAATTAGGTTGAATTGAGTATAAGTAAACATTATGATTTTCTTAAAGATTTTATATCGATTGTTTATTACTTAATTAATTAATAAAATATTACTTAATGAATTAAGTTCAATCTTGGCCATAAAAAAACCTTAACGACATATTACACTTTCTTTTGAATTGATAATTCATCATAACTAAATTTACCATTTCGTATTAATAAAGTTATAACTAAATTAATCGTTTTATTAATACTCCTAATTAGGTTTTTTCTTTTATTTTAATAAAACTAAATCATTTTAAAGATTAAATGCTATGTTTTCAACTAAATATATTATCATTAGTTAAAATAAATTTTTGAAATTTATCAATAAAAATTGAAAACATAAACAAAACAAACGTTGAGGGAAAAAAAGTAGAAAAATCTGAGAAATTAAACATTTGCGTCAACATCTGCCTTCTGAGTTATTGTAATAACTAAGAACTGCTTTAAGAAATAATATTTCTAAAATGGTTAATAGGAAACATTAAATACAGAGTAAGTACTATATTCAAATAAAGTAATATGAAATTAATTATACCGAAAATTACAAAGCACAAAAAAAAAAAAANCACCAGAAACTAGTGGTAATCCGACTTACGGCCAGAGGTAACTGTTGCGAACGGTTGCGATTGGAGCCCTAGGCCCAGGCAGACATAGCGGGAAATCATGGCTCCGTCCGTAGGACGACATTGACAAGGGCACTCAAGTGAACGGGAGGATCGAGATAGAGTCCCGTGGGAACAAACCACCTGGATTGAAGGAAGGGACACGTACAACGTCCGGTGGGTATTCCACAGGGCTTAACAGTGAGTCGTACGTGTTAAGTCGGTGGGCAAGAGTGTGTAGTGATCACTTCGCGCCCCTCATTCTGGAGATTATGTGATAAATACAGGTCTATTTCGTATAAACAATAGTGTAAAAAGTAATACATTTTCTATATTAGATGGACTCCCCTAGAGATATCAAGCTACAGTTGGTACCACGACGAGACTCTCAGACAATCTTTGTATACATAAATGCACATAATGATTCTCTGAAATGTATATATATAATAAGAACAGGTGAGTTAAAGAGTGTAGTGTACACACAAATAGAAAAAATGACAATTTTCCCATTTCGTCAGAGAGGTATGTAGAGAGACACTCCACTGATAAAGGACGAGAAATCTCATCAAAAATTTTCCACACTGTAATTTTTTCTGTTCACTACACTCTTTATCCTTTTTGTTCTTATTTACTACATACATCGCAGCCGCGAGTGTTTCATTTTCAATATATTTTTCTATATGTATCTATCTATGTATCTATATGTATCATATGCATAAATTGAGAAGAAATTTACTCTTAAAAAACTGTTTCTCCCATTTTGTTTTATTCTGATTCGTGTTTTAACAAAGTTTTATTAATATAATCTTCAATAAACAGTAAAAACCTGACTCATCTAATTGTTTAGTAACTATAGGTGCGCAAATAATTGATCATTTTTGCGTTTGTTGTACTCTAATAATTCTCTCCCCTTCTTTGATGGGAATACAAAAATTTAGACAAAATTTAGTTCAGAAAAAACTTTTATTTTATTTAATTTAAACATATTATTTTTGAAATCTTTTATTTAAACCTTTGCACAATGGAGAGCGGGCTATCTACAGATCTGTCATCATATTCTCCCATTACACTTGGCTATTATTAAGCCTGCTGAAGGCGGGACTAGATCTAAACCCAAAAAATAATTTTAGTAATACAAAATGTGAAATGTAACCTCCGATTGATATATAAGTTATCCGATTTTTGCGTAAAATACTTTATCTACCTATCAATTATTTTGTGTTTTCGAATTTCATAGAAATCTCACATGAAATGCCATTTTGCACATTTTCTGAGTTATAGTTAAGTTTAACCCCCCCCCCCCCCCCACCATCAGCCCTGACTTCATGATGTAAATTCACAATTTTATATTTCAAAGAGGACTCTTTGAAGACCTGGTCATGTGTATACGTCATTTAAAAAGCTGCAAAATAAATATAAGAGTCTTCATGAACAACATATCGTAAGCCTTACTCAATATTAAATTTATCTAAAATGTCACAAACAAATGGCCGACGAAAACCTAACATGCAATATTAATTCAAAATCATTTAATAAAATCACTGATTATTTGATGAAAAATTTTCTGATGTTGCCTAGCGGCAGACATTTCCAGCTGTCCTTTCTCACTGTCTGTTAGTTTGTGTGTCTGACCATCTGCCAAGAAGAATCCATGTTTATTTTTGCCATTTTTTTTTAGATTGAGGAGAAGGAATATTTTTTTTCATGGTCACGAAAGGAATCAACGGTCTAATGCGACAATTTTTTTTTTTAAACACTTTATTTCGAAATTACATCCTGCAAAGCGTGCATCTTGCAATGTGCTCTCAAAATATGTACTAATAAAATAATAATGTACAATATAAATTAATATAAAAAAATAAACATACACAACATTAAAAAAAAAAAAAAACATGAATGGGAGCCAAGACTGAAATAGCTGAAGGTGGAGTAGGGATCACCGATGGAAAACAAGAGAACTATCACAGGGAAGGGATTTAGAGAAGCAGTATTCCTGTAGCGGCCCTGTAGCCGGTCTGTAAACCTCTTCTTAATGAGTCGAGAAGTTTTAAAACCCTATAAAGGGCAGTTTACGACCTCCTTAAAGTGTATAAATTCCAGCCGGCTCCTGGTGTGAGGCAGGCGTATTTGCGGCTTCTCTGGGGGAAGACTGGCTACACACGCTAGTTTGACAACACGGGTGGAGATCCGATAGTAAATACAGCTTACTAGACCAGTACAATCTTACTCGACGTTTATATAGAGAAAAATGGTCCATAATACCATTAGTGGAAGTCCACATAACTGCACACCTGGTCATGATTTATGTAATATTTCTATTCTTTTCTACATCAAAAATTGACAATAAAAGCGCGTTTTTTTCATAAAATTCCCTAGAAATATAGTTATTAAGGTAGTTCTCTCTGTTTTTAATTTCACTTCTTAAAAGCCCATATTAGTTATATTACTAAAGAAATTCGTCATGTAGCTTTTAAATGTAAAACTAAAGGATAAGCTTGATATTGAGCAAAATCAGACAAATGAGAGTAGATGATCACCTACAATATCAAGAGGGAGTAAAATCAATTTTTAAAAAACAGATTTATTCAATGGTAAAAAAATTCTAAAAAATTATACAATAAAATTGAACAATTAAAAGTAAGAGTTAACCGGAACCAAATGTTTTTAATTTTACGACCTCGAAGCCGGAATTAGTTCTTTTTTAAAATGAATTTCAATTTGTATTGAGCAAACTAGTTCTAATAAGAAGTGGAACAACAATTAAGAAATGGTTTTGACCATGGTCATGTGATTAATGTTTAGTAAATCTAAACAGACAAGAGTTTGTTGATGAAAGGCACATTTTAGGATTAAGGCAGTATTAAAACTCAAAGAGTATAGGCTTATCTGGACCAATAAGTCAAATGTTACGGTTCATAAGTCGCAATTAATTATTTTTTAAATTAAAATAGGCACAGAGCTTTTAAATTTTTGAAATTAAAGCTAAAGTTCGTCATTATGTGAGCTCGGAGTGGATTATTCCCTGAAATGTCAAGTGTGAGTACAAAAAGTAATTCCGCTGACGCAAGTGAATATTTTAAATATTTAAATGTTGCAGGGAAGCTCATCAAATATTTAATCGTTCTTGAATGATACATTCTATAAGTATGGAGGATAACATAACATGGGAAGTTTAAAAATAAATATTGAGTAATTTGCCTTGTTTACGCAGTGATCTAATTTTCTTAATTAATTATTAATAATAATAAAAAAATAAAAAAATAAAAAAATAAGAAAAGATAATATAATTTATCTTTATTATTAGCTTGAAAAAATGCATAAAAAACTAACTGTAAAACGTATTTTTATGGCATTGATATACTATAACATATACCATTTTTGTAATAAAAAACGCATTTAAAGAAGTTGGGCTGAACCTCTAATTTTTCAAATATAGAAACCAAATTCCGGATCATGACTTTTAATTTTTTTTAAATTATTTATTTCATTTGTAATTCGCTGAGGGGTAGGGTTTAATTAAAGGGAGACAAGAAATAGTAATGATAATATCTTTGTAGTTTTTATTTGAGTTGCGAAGATAGCATCCATTCATATAGAAAAAAAAAATTAAACTTCTGAACGAGCCTTATTGTTGAGTTTTTTATGTTGGATCGATGAAGACTGTTGAAATTTTTTCAAAAATCGCATCATAGAACAGCTTGTTTTCGAAACGGGAAATCTGCTAAAAATTATCTCTGTAAATCATTCATTTAATTTCACATTAAAGGAAATATGCTTAAGAATTGCTTAAATTTTACATACTTAAACATGAAGGGTTTCATCTTACTCGATCGAAACCGTTTGAAAGAATTAATATGTTAAATTTATGTAAAACTGTAAAATATCTTTATTGACACTGGGGGACAAAAAAACCGGCGCACCTGGAATTTTACCTGAAAAATGCAGATTAAATAATTATTTTTGTGTGCGGTGTAATAACTGGCACGACAGATCAAATGGGAGTACGATTCCTTTTGTTTTGACAACAAATGTCTTAATCCTCTCTAGGATTAATGATATAAACTGAAAGATGGACTTTATCTCTCCTTTCTTTCTTAAAGGAAAAATTTATAATTTTGAATTCAGTTTGTCTCCAGAAACACATTGATTGGCGTTTCTTCTTTCCTTTCTTTCTTAAAGAGAAAATTCATAATTTTAAAACATTAAAAATTGTTTTGACGACAGAGGTTGTTCCGCGAATTATGGCGCTGATCGAAGACGGCCGAAGCCAACGATACGCGGCCAGAGTTCATGGACTGCCTGAAACAACAGTTCGCCGGGCAGCTCAGAGGTTTCGCGAAACTGGTAGCTATGCCAGGAGGCCGGGATCAGGGCGTCCAAGAGCGACACTCCCAGCTGATGATCGCTTCATTGCTCTCCAGGCCCTCAGAAATCGCTTTCAATCAAATGTAAGCGTGCGAACAGTAAGGAGGAGGCTTGCAGAGCTCGATATCCACTCCAGAGTCCCCGCATCCGGCCCTTTGCTCACCGCAGCGCACCGAACAGCTCGCCTCAACTTTTGTCGAGAACATTCCGCCTGGACAGAAGATGATTGGGCCTCTGTTCTCTTTTCTGACGAGTCCAGGTTTAACCTGTACAGTGCAGATGGCCGAGTTCGAGTGTGGAGAAGATTAGGCGAGCGATATGCACAGTGCAACATTACGGGAAGAGTGCAGTTTGGAGGGGGCTCGGTGATGGTTTGGGGTGGAATTTGTTTAGAGGCTAAGACAGACCTCTATGTGTTCCGAAGGCCAACGCTTAATGCACATACGTATGTGACTGACATTCTGGAGGAATATGTGGTACCGTTTGCCACGTTTATCGGACCCAATTTCCTTTTTATGCATGATAATGCACGGCCACACGTCGCACACGTTGTAAGGGACTACCTGGATGAGGTAGGCGTCCGCACTTTGGAGTGGCCAGCTCGCAGCCCTGACCTCAACCCTATCGAACACCTTTGGGACCAGCTTGGAAGTCCATTCGGCGACAACAGAACCCACCAAGTGACCTCCAAGAGCTAAGGACGGCTCTGGTACGTGAATGGGATCAGATACCTCAAAATCGTGTAGCCAACCTGATTCGCAGTATGCCTAGAAGAACCCGGGATGTTATTCAAGCAAGGGGAGGCAACACTCGGTACTAATGACTCACATTTCTTAATAATAGAGTGTTAATTTTCGTTTAGAGTGTTTATTTTTTTCTAAAAGTGACCATTTTTCTTTTCTTTTTCAATAAAGATTTTTTTACCCACTCATGTTGTGTTTTTTACCCTTTCTTTATTCTTGGTATACAACAAACAGAATATATCACAATAAATAAAGGTGAGCAAATTGTGACCTTTGACCTGTTATAAAAATGTTTATATGCATTTTTCAGGTAAAATTCCAGGTGCGCCGGTTTTTTTGTCCCCCAGTTTATTACCTCTTGTCCCCCCCCCCCATAGGTCACGGAGGGATGTGCTCTCTACAGTACCCACCCCATTTTAAACATTCATGCAACTGGGCAGGCTATTATTTGTCAGCAAAATATTGTGGAGGGGGGGATTCGAACCTGCAGTCTCAGGCTTGTCATTCCCCAGCATATCCCTCTGGCTTAGGCGCGGCTTCATCAGTCTAAGTTTGTGTGGAATATTAAAATAGAAATCCAAGTAAAAAGCTCTTCAGAGGAAGGCCTAATATGAAAATCATTATCTTGTATACAGATATCAGTCAAGGTTTATATTTGAGATTTTATATAACAATACCTATTAGTTATGGTACGTTTTAATTTATACAGGTACTAAAAATAGGTGCAGAGTCACATTATATCGATGTCAGCTAAGTTAATGATCAGGAGCTGTCTAAGTTCCTTGTTTAAGATTTCAGAAATAATTTTAAAGTTTGCTTTAACAAGACTTTTTTTTAAATCATGAGATTTGTAGAAATTTACTCTAAAAAAATGTACCAAAAAAAATAATTGTTTTTTCAATTAATGTAATTTACTATCGATAGATAATTCACAAATTCCTGAATATAGAATTGCAATAATATATGAAAAGTTAAAGTAAGTTATTTATTTTAACTTTTAAAATATTATCTTGCCCTGGATTTATAAAGCTCTGCGGCCCAAACAAATATTGGATTTGTGTAAACGATTTTATTCCTGCTCATATGATTCATTAATAAAAGGTAAAATTTAAATAAATCATTTATATTTTTCTGAATTTCGTCATGTATTGTAGAGAAGTATTATTTCTTTCTGTTTTAAAGAACCCTGAAAGTTTTTTTTTTTTTTTTTTTTTTTTTTTTTTTAAATTTCAGTAAAAACAAGGAGGGTGGGAATGGGGGTACATTAGGTTGGCTGAGTGCACAGACATGTTGCATTACCAACTCCAATAAATAATGCCGTACTCTACACACCGGTATGCATTATGTTTTAATGTCCGCCAGGCGTCAGTAGTAGTCACGCCAGCTTCCGGAAGGAAGGAGGCCTTCACTTAGTACAGAACTTCTCCTGTCATCAAAAGTGGAGTTAAAAAATAAAAATTGCAACACTAAGTCACATTTCAAATAATTATTTTCAAGAAAGTAATCAAGCAATATTTAAATATACTTTTACAACTCTCACGAATTAACTATTATTATAATATGTTGTTTCATAGTGTCCAATGCCATATTTTTATATCCCTTCCTACACTACTTGTTACTGTGAGTAAAAACTTGTTAATAACAGCTGAGCTTTAAATAAACATTTATTTAACATAATGCTAATTTATTAAATTGAGCTGGTTACTACATATTAATTTTTACTTTCATAGTTTCATATTTAAAACAACTTATATAATTATTACTTTTACTATTGTTGTTATGTGTATTATTGTATGGTAATGAGGAAAAATATTTATATGATACTCATCCTCGAACGAATGTTGAATGAATAAATAAGAAAATAATGAGAATATATTGTTTTGATCTTTTTTATCACAAATTACTGGGAGAAAAATTAAGAAACTGATTTCCACAATTACCTTCTCTATTCGTTACAGGACAAATTAAAGTAAAGGAAACCAGCTCCAGGATTCCTAAGTCGGGAGCTACGGGTTCGAGACCCGCTTTCGTTAATCCTGTATCAAAAAATAAAAGCTTGCCCACAGTGCCGTGTTCAGACGACCTGCCGATAGCTCCTTCTTCCAGGACTCTAACTAGCTCCACGAAGCGTTAAAAATAGTAGAAAAGAAAAATAATAAATACTGGCAATGTTTAAGAATATATAATTTCATATTCAACGGTGACTTAATGTGATTCTAGCAGAGGAGTCTGTTGTAAGTACACAGAGTTTCTTCACTATATGTCATAATTGTTTACGAAAAATATAAATTTATGAGAGCAGTGCACTCTCCCATAAATAATGTTTATTAATGTTGTTATTACGCTGTGTACATTAATTAATGTCTAATTAATCTAATGGACTAATTCATGTATTAGTCCTTCATTATAAATAAATATAACACTATTCAAATCACTATTTAAATGCCCTATTTATTATAATATTATTAATATATTATTTCATAGTGTAAAATGCATAAAAAGATTGTAATAGACAAGTTTGAAAAAAATAACGCAAATATTAGTTTTCGAAATAGAAAAACATGCTGAAAAAATAAATGATTACTAATTGATACTCATTTCAAATGCCAAAGAATAAATAACCCATTTTAAAAATAATTCTAAAGACTACTTATTCTTAACCTTCCAATGTATTATACTTAAAATATGTAAATAAAATGTAAATAATAGAACAAATTTACAATTATGACTATCTCCAAAAGTAGTCACCGAACTGAAAATACTATGTCAGCTTAACATCTAAGTCTTGATGTTTGAACCAGTCACTGCGCCTTATACTAATATCATTTTAAAAAATCATTAAAAAATAAAGAAGTGTATAAAAACAATGACGATATTATCATAGATTCCAAAGGACTGGAAACGCCTTAATACTTACCAATACTTAATAATTCTTTTAGACCTAGACCTATTAAGTTCGTTGAATCCCATTCGACTTCTTCAATAACAACCCCAGTTTAGTCATTTGTATCAAAGAAATACAAGGGCGGTGTCCTACGATATTCTCATAATTTTAAGGCATTACTAGGGAAAAAACATTCACAGCTACTGAAACAACTCATGAAATTATTAAATATGAAGAGGAAGGGGTCAATAATCAGCTCACTGAGAGGCGTAGTTTTGAGAAATTGAGCAGTGGAGATATGTCTTTGGAACGAAAGAAGGGCTCCAGACGATCATTATTGGATACTGATGAGGTTCTGCAGGAAGCTGTTGAGTCAAATCCGTCCACAAGTAAATCGCAAACTTCCTAGAGAGTGCGGAGAGTCTATATATATACTACACTCTTTATCCTTTTTGTTCTTATTTACTACATNATATATATATATACCAAGAGGTGCAATAGACTGGTCCCTCACGAACTTACTCCTCAGCAATCTAAGAGGTTAGAGATTTTCGAAAACTAACTGAAAAATACTTTTATTATGAGATTTTGCCGGAATGTTGTTACCTGTGGGTTTCTTGACAAAATCTGAATACCCGTATGCAATGTCTAGATCATGGTCTAACTGCTGTTCCAGAGTGCCAAACATTCTATAAAAAGAGATTAGTTAAAAAGATTAAGAATGTTTGTTGAGGTTTGGTCAAGATTGATCCAAAAAACACAACTTTAAAAAAAATGTGTATTTTTTTATTATTTCCTAACGTTTCGGCTTACATTGTAAGCCATCTTCAGGGCAATCATGAAGGCTAGAAGGGACGTGCTGTCACCTTGATCAAATTAATAAATATTGAAGACCATAAATCAAATGTTCAGATCTTCATGAATATTTGATCCAGATGGCACAACGTCCCTGCTCGCACTCATGATAGTCCTGAAGATTGCTTACAATGTAAGTTGTAACTCCGACAGATAATAAAAGAATACACTTTTTTTAAATCATGTTTTTGTGGATCAATCTTGACCGAACCAAAACAAAAATTCTCTACTAATAATTTCTACGGTCAAAAACTCTCCATTTGTTCTATATAGAGGAATATAATTTTGGCTATCATAAATAAGAAGAATATGAATACATTTTTTAAAATTATCAATCTTTAGTCTAAATGTAAATTACATAGAATATAGTAATTAAGGCTAAATAAATAAATTGGATATATTAATATATACATCAAATATATTAATCAGTATATATANAGAATTATGACTGATATAATCAACAGAATCTTCAAAATTGTTTATAACATAAACATACAATTAACTTGCATACCTCGCATGTCTTCCTTGCCAATTAAGCCCCAGTATAACTTTTCTCTCTCTCAACATCTCTCCCTCTGTATATATATATATATATATATATATATATATATATATATATATATATATGTGTGTGTGTGTGGGTGTGTGTGTGTGTCGGTGTTGTGTGTATTGCTAGCCTCCTGTTCAACCACTTAGAGTCATGGAGTGGGGGCGACCTACATGTTGCCATCCCATTCTAAACACCCATGGCACAGGAAAAGCTTTTATCTATATATAAAAGATTGCAATGGACGAAATTTGAACCCGCAGAGTCAGGAATGCGACCCAAACAGATCCCCAGATAGGGACCCAGTGGTTATATTTTTCCTAGCAAAGAAATATTGTGATATAGGACCACTATGTTTTACGTCCAATTACAAATAAAGATCTAGATGTGACACAACAAAGGACTTATGTTGCCCCAAGGGTTGTTGACCAAGCGGGGCATTGACGAATGACCGGAAGATATCATCGGTGCCGAGCCACTACGGGCTCCATCTTCATCCCATTAGTGGTGGGGGTAGTGGCGGCGGCTGAGGGTGGCTCCAGGAATCCGGAGGGCCCCGGAGGAATTCAAATTAAAACCTCGCTGGGCGTAGAGCGGCAGTGGAGCGGACAATTACCGACATACCTGCGAGTGCTGTCCTCCCTCTGGCCGGGTCATTTTTAGTGGGGGGGGGGGGTCCGCGTCATTTAACCCGGAGATTGCTTACTTTTCTCTTCACTAACGGGGACAAGGAAGGGGGAGTCGGTCGGGCACAGGGTAGGAGTCGGAGAGGATGCCAACTCCCCAAGTGGCTCTCCTCTCACAGGGAAATCTGAATTTAGGGAAGCGGCGGAAATTTGGTCCGGAATTTTGCTTAAAATCATCTCTTGAAGAAAATAAAACAGAATTCACTAGATAATTACTAGATTTACTCCCTGGTAAACAAAGCTACTATTCGTATAACTCACTATTCCGCTCAAATGCTCAAGAACAACAATCCATTAAGATATTTTTTTTAAATTCTTGATTTTGTGGGGAACTGCTAAACCCTCCAACATCCAAAGAATACAGTCCTTTCAATCCAAAATCCTAAAAATCATAGTTGATGCACCCTATTATGTCACAAACTCCTTACTCCACAATGACCTCAAAATCCCTTTAGTTAAGGAAATCATTACAACCCGTTTTAAAAAATTCCACTCTGACCTTTCCATGCATCGCAATCCTTTAGCCCAAACTCTATCCAACATTACCTATCCTGATAATCCACCACGTCGCCTGAATAGGAAATGGCCCCGTGACCTTCTCATAAAAAGAAATAATATGAAGAGAAAAAAACAACAACAAAAAACAACTGTAATTATTGTAAATAGAGATTAAGGAGTTCTGCCATTGGGCAGCTTTTCCATCAAGTGAAGTACACGCTAAGTTCTTTCTTATTTTTCTGTATTTTTTTAAATATGTTTTTTATTTATTTATATTTTGTATATATATNCTCCATCAAGTGAAGTACACGCTAAGTTTTTTCTTATTTTTCTGTATTTTTTTTTTTATATTTTTATATATTAATTTTTATTTTATTATATATGCATTTTTTTATATTATTTACTTAATTATCATTTTTAATTAATTTTTACTGTGACTATTAACCAACACATTACTATATACAAAACATGTAGAAAGTAATAAATAATAAAGTAGAAAAAAAAAATTCTTGATTTAAGCAAACAAATTGTTATCTAGTTGTGTAATTTTAAACAACTAAAGGCATTATAAAGGCATGAATTAATAAAAATTTTCATTCAAGAATAGCAGACAAATTGAAAAATGATTGAGGTATTTATTATACTTTTGTTGTTATCATGATTTTTGCATTATTTCTATGTAAAAAAAAATATAACAACAATATAAAATTTTAGCGTCAAATAATATATTAAAAGAAAAAAAATTGATACCAAAAGTCAAACATGCGTCGTCAACTAAATTTGAAGATGGATGTTTATTTGTAATTTATTAAAAGATTTGTATAACAAATCTCTGAATAATTAATAGCGTATAATTTACGTTTTTATAAATCATGTAATTGGTAACATTAATGTAATGTCACTAAGTGAATATTTTACGATATTGAAACTTAAAAAATAACTAAATTAAATTAGTAGAGTAAAGGTTAAGTGGAAAGCAAATCAGACATTATTTTCTTGACTAACCTATGATATTTTTGTCTTTTTTTAAACTTTAAAAGTTTATATATATATATATATATATACATNAATTATTTTAAACTAACTGAGGTAAAGGAGAGAACAAGCAGGTGTTTGAATGTAAAACTATTCTTTTTTCAGCAAATAAAGTGTTTAACCTTTAATGGATGAATGAAATTTCAATATACAAATAATTTTTGGTCAAATTAGTTGTGTAGAATTCTGTATTTTAGAGGAGAAAAAACAGTGAAAAGCAAGGGTGTTGTGCCTAGGTACATTAATAGAAAATAACAAAATTTTGAAATTGAAACTTCTGAATATTTTGGGTTATAAATTTCCAAAAATGCACATTCTATGTTATGGAAGTGAGTGTGAGGTTTCCATGTTCAAGCAGCAACTACTTTGTTTTTATGGACGAACAAGGAAAAGGTTTTCAACGCAGGTACTACGAGAGAACATGAATTAGCAAATCCGCAATGAATAAAACATAGTATAACTTATTGTATTTTATTCATTGTCGGATAAATTTATATTTGTTTTCTTTTACTCTCAAGGGTGAGAAAATACGATACATGAAAATCTAAATATCTATTCTAAAATAGTTTGTTAATTATTAACTTTGTTTAACTTGAACTTTATATAATAAATGAGTGAGTGTACTATGGCGGATATTATTTGTAAAATAATAATAACGATACAATTATGTATAAATAATTGCAGGCTTTTCTTTATCATTACATTTTCATGTATTGTAATTAGTGAAGTTAATTATTCATGATTAAAGCATTGAAATGTGAAAACACATTCTAACACACACACACACACGTTCACGCACATACATAATTATGTACAGGTTATTGGAACTGTAAATATGTTTGTTTTGTTTTTTTTTCAACATATATTAACACTAAAGGGAAAAAACTTATGCATGTATGAGCGTTGAAGTAATAATAATATTAATATAAGTACAATAATTTAATATTACCAGAATAAATATAGTAAAAGTAGAGAAGGAATAGGCATAATTTAGAGAAATTACTATTTCTCAGCTATAGACTTATAAAAATTGAAATAACATAGTTTATTGATATGTTATATTTATAACCTACTTTTATTTAATTTGGCCATTAAACCCAATTTTTTTTTTTTTTTTTGCCATTTTATTATTCTATTTAACTATACGAGGTAAAGTAAAGTTACTGAACATTTCAGATTTCTTTTAGAACTTTTATAATGTTTATTTTATATTACGTATACACAAAATAAAATCAACTTGTTTTCGTTATAATTAAAAAAGAAATTTTTTTGAGACTTTAGAAACATTTTTCGTAAGTTCAAACATTTCTCATCAAGACTAATTATAATACGAACTTTTACGAAATTAATTATATCACATTATTTTTCGAAATTATTTTCTTCGGATTTTTCTTAATTGAATATAGATAAAGAGGAAAAAATGAATAAGAAGGAAAGTGATGAGCGAAGCATTTTAATATGTCCGTTACTCCCTACAGCCCTTTTTAGGGGTAGATAACGGGAGGTTATTGCCACTTTCAACAACACCCCCCACCCCTTCTAATTAAGAATTACTTAAACATTGCCCTTCTTAGGTAATTCATTAGGGTAAAAATTGAACATTACATTAGATTAAAAGGTTGTTCTTTTAATCATGGCTGAGAGCTAGTTGAGGGGTTGAAGATTAGGCTGGCTAGTGAGGGAGGTTACGCCCCCATATTTTAACGCGAAGTTCTATAAAAGGCCGCTTGGAAGAGCCACTTTAATTTCCTGCACTGTCCGAACTGAATATTATAAATCGTTTAGTACCCATTAGGATTCTGCCTGCGAGAAAAATAAGAAAATTAGGATTTGTTACCTTCCCTTCTCCAACAGCCCCACTGACCCCCTTATTTGCTTCTAATGAAAGTCCTCCTTTTGATTTATATTTGTCTTGAAGTTTATTTTCTCCTGCTTTAATATTTCTCATTTAAAGTGTGAAGGAGTCAGGCGATTAATGTAAAACATCTTTATATAGACATTTATTTTCCAGGTTCTTTAATATATATTCCATCCTAAGTTCATACTTTGCTTCATAAATTATCATACAATTACCTTGAACTCTCATACCTTAGATAAAGTGAATATAATTTGATAGTAAAACACATTTTCTATTTTACGGTCTATAAAATTTTTATGAAATTTGTTATCTTTTGAGTATTTGCAGTTTTCCTTAAATATAAATTTGATTAAGTAAAGAAATACATTGCTAAGCATCACATTGTACCAGCCTCACCTGAGAAGTTCTCGGTTAAGTGACCTGTCATCCTTTATAGCCTTTAATCATACAACTAAAAGTAATACAACACATGTTTGATACATGAAGTTTGTATATATATAGACACACACAAATGGACATGAGTGGACAGTATATTAGTTTCTAAGTTGAATCTATGAAGGTCTGTAAAAAAAGTTTTCAAAAACATATATATAAGTATTTAAGATATATAATATATATATATATATCACCATGAATGTTATACCAACGTGAAAAATTGAAAATGTATAACTCTAAGATGATTTTAGTTGGGGTTCGGTCAAGGTAGATACAAAATACACAAATTTAAAAAATGTATTTTTTAATAAAGGATTATCTGCCAACGTTTCGGCTTACATTGTAAGCCATCTTCAGGGCTATATCAGTCATGGAAATGTGAACTTAGGGAAGGACGTCCTCTCTCATCTTCATGATAGCCCTGAAGATGGCTTACAATGTAAGCCGAAACGTTGGCAGATAATCCTTTATTAAAAAATACATTTTTTAAATTTGTGTTTTTTGGATCTACCTTGACCGAACCCCAACTAATATCATCTTAGAATAATATCTACGGTCAACAAACTCTCCTTTTGAAAATGTTTAAGTATGTTTTTAATGTATTGGTTGGGCTCTCACATTTCTATTTAATTGAGATACCGAATTTATTATTTAGGTTTTTTATTGTTAACATTTAGTTTAATTTAAAGGATTGGAGGGGGGTTCAGTAGAAATCAAAATTTATAATATCGATATCATCATTTCATTGTGCTACAACAAAGTTTTTTTTTAAACATAGTAAGAGTAAAAAAGTGATTTTCTAATGTTTTGGTTTAGTAACATTTATTTTAATCCCTTACTAAGGACGATATTTACACACATAACTATGTTGGTTGTGTATTACCTTTAAATATGTGGAAAGCTTAATTGCCACAGTCAACAATCAGTTATTTTCTTACTGTATTTCTTTTTGTAATGACCCAGGGGACTCATGATGTGCTCAGAGAAAATTTGACGACATTCTTCCTTGAATTGGAATCAGGCGGCGAACAGAACAGTGTTGTCCAACACATTCTCTTGTGTGCCGTGAATCGCGTGTAAACACATTCGAACATGTGTTCCCTCATAGGCCTCCAATACGCCTGCAGTGGGACTGATTTATGTATGAATCATACATATTTATGTATCTCTCATGGCTAGGGTCGGGGAATTATTTAATAAATTAGAAAAAAAAAAACTGTCTTAAGAACAACCTGAGAAACTCAGTAACTATATAACTTCGGAATCCTGTTTATATACTACTTTAAAAAACAGTTCTTTTATATTATTTTATTATATTATTATCATGAATCACAATAAATTTCAATCATAAAATAAATATCTTGACAAATCGTAATTGGGAGATTTGTGATTTGTGTGTGTGTGTGTAGGGCGATGCTGAATGTAAGCTTGCCTACAATATTTTGTTAGAATGGCGTTTATGTGTTCTATGGACCATATAGCTCTATAACGAAAGAGGAAACTGTGCAGACACGAGGAATTTTGTTTACTACAAACATGGCATCTGGCAAGCTCAGTACAGCAACGACTCGGTCACTAACAGGAAATACCAGCATGGACTCATGCCAACTATGGTTTCCCTCGTAATCCTGAATCCCTGAATAATAATAATACTTATTAAAAAATAATGATATATTTACTTGTAATAAAATTTTCGGAAAATATCTTTAAACCTTCATTGACCTTCTAACTTAGTAGAAGGAGGGAGCTAATGAGGTGCTTTATCTTGCTGTTACATTTCTAAAATTTTTAATCTAAATATCTTCTCCAATATTTATTTTTAAAAAAATGTAAACATAAATTTTCTACAAGAAATGCAAAGGGAGCCAGAAAAAAAATCTTACTAACTCAGCCAGAAATTGAACCCAGGTCTACTACTTTTTCTGGCTTCCTTTGCATTTCTTGTAGAAAATTTAATGTGGTATTACATACCACAATTAATATAATTATTTAAAAAAGAAATATTGGAAAAAAACAAGAGTCTAACAAATAGCTCCTTTGAGTATAAGATGATATATTCGTCTTACTTGGGGGTTTAGACTTGGAATAAATTCAGGAAGTTNATAAAACAGTAACTATCGTTTTGGTGTAAAATGAGTATAATCGGAGATAATATTTAATTATTTTTTTTTTAAATCTGTCACGAGTACAAACGTAATACCTACATTTTTCAGAATACTTTAGAGACTACTGCCTTCGCTTGTGTTCTTTAAAATAAATCGCTCGTAGATAATGTAAGGGAAATACAACTGTCTACCACTAATGTTCTGCGATATCTCGTAGGAAATACACATATTGAGAAATGTATTAATAAATGTATCCTTATAATACACACTCTCATTCTAGTTCGGTAAGACAAGTATTAATATTCTTAGATATATTCTCGTTGTCCTTTTCCGCCTTGGAGATAGAATTAGTCATTAAAATTTATTTGCTCGTTGTTTTTTTTATAGAAAAAAATAGCAATAAATTTCAATAGCAATGAAAGTTTTAATTAATTTAATCTGGTGTTACAATTAATCTGCTTTTTTCGTTTTGACTAATAAGCATTAGATACATGTTACGATAAGGAGTCCCTCACGCAATAGCTACATAATACTGGGAGATTTGACACTTTTATGTATATAAAAGTAAATGAAAAAGTTTAATTTACTAGCACAGAGAGAGAGAACAATGAACAGTTATTTTCTCTAAACCAAACAGTAAAGAGAAGATAGGTAAGCACTCATTCACCGTACATACTTTCAAAAATTTTTCCTGAATCTTCGTTTTTTTTTTTTTTTTTGTTTTTTTTATATGATCCATTTTTACTATGCACAATGAGCGTACTAGGTACGTCCATTGAAGTTTACTCTATACTGGCCAAAAATAGTGGGGGAAGTGCTAACCTCTTTTAGCTAAATTAGTAAATACGTTCCTTAATATACGTTTTTCGTAAAAATTGTATCTATACAAAATGTTTTAGAATTATATTTTACAAATATTTTCATATCTACTATCCATCCATAAAGCTTATCGTATCTCAAATTAAAACGAATAAATGAAGAGTTTTTTGACCGTAGGTATTATTATTAGATGATTTTTAATGGGGTTCGGTCAAGGTAGATTCTAAAAAATACAATTTTTTTTTTAAAGTTTTTTTTTTTTTAAATTGTCTGCCGACGTTTCGGCTTACATCGTAAGCCATCTTCAGGACTATCATGAAGACGAGAGGGGACGTCCTGTCCCTAAGTTATGATTTCCATGACCATTTTCGATCTAACTTGACCGAACCCCAACAAAAATCATCTAATAAAAACGAATAAATTGCGATTATAAATTTCAGTCTCAGTCTCCTTCCTCTTATCTAATTTCAACCACTCGAAGTTACATTCATAAATAATTTCTCAATATGAGATTTTTATATATATATATATA
>KZ806962.1:794476-811231 GCA_000696205.2 Oncopeltus fasciatus | reverse complement strand
ATATATATAATGTATATAGAAAGTAGTAAATGGAACACTAGCGGCTGCGTTATATAGTAATTAAGAACAGGTGGGATATAGAGTGAGTAAAATATACTCATTGTGATTTTTTCTTTCTGGGTGCTCACTGCACTCTCCCTACCTGTTCTTGATTACTATATATATATAATAAATGCATAAAGCGCTAACCTACATTACATTATGAAAATACTACAATAATTTGTTACCTACTACAACATTATTATACTCGTCTGTGTGCGTGTGTGTTTATTGCTGATGGAATGCAAAGAATCAATCTGTCGAATGTAATGTTCCCAAAGAGGTCGGGCGGGGTGAAATGAGAGATAACAGAGGCGGAATGATGTCACTCCCAGCCGCAGACAGGCCGCAACCTGGCAGAGTGTGATAGTTTCGACGGGAAACAGTGCGTCAGCCGATACCGCCCTGTCAGCTGTCTGCGAACACACAGCCTCGTGTGTACCACTTCTGTACACTTGAGCTCTCCATATGAGGGGGGGGGGCGGCTTTCCTAGGCCCCCTTCACCAACTTTATCTGTCTCAAAGAGCCCCGAGGAATAAATATTAGTATATTCCTTGCCGTCATAGGCATTGAAATATCTAAACAGAATATATTTTTTAAGATCATTTTTTTTTTAAATTCGTCTGACATGACTTGAGCGGCTAAACAAGTGGATATAGATAGATATGTATTTGTTTAGGCATTCAACATCTAGGTTATTACGCCCACCAGTGGATATAGGATTTTAAAATGCATTCTAGATATGAAACTTTGCTTATTATTATCATTGTATGATAAGTCTAAACCTCAGTAAACGAAATTTTATATATATATATATATATTTTTATCCTCATGACAGTAACTCTGCCATAAGGGAGTCTACTCTGCACATTATTCTGTTGCTATAGACTGGGAGTATTAAGAATTGGGGGTTAAATAGAAACCTGACCCTTGATTTAAAATAATTTTTTGAAACTAAAATGATCANGTCTTATATATTTATGTGCTCTAAAGTATATTCTCCGCTATATATATATATATATATATGATAAGCCTTAATCATCACATAGTATATAAAATAATAATTCAAACTATATTCTGTTGCTATAGACTGGGAGTATTAAGAATTGGGGGTTAAATAGAAACCTTACATGAAAAATGTATTTCATTGTTTGAAAGTTTTTCAAATATTAGACATCAAAATTTAAGTACAATAGTTACAATTATGATTAATTTCAATGTCTGAGAATATTCTGATCAGGTAGTTTATCACTTATATCAGGTCAATAGTCCTAAATGTTCAATAGGGGACTCAATTTTAAATATTGCAGAGAAAGACAGGATTTCTTTTCTTTTAAAAAGATTTTTTGTAAAAATAATAATTAAAATTCACTTACAAAAGCAAAAATAATTAATAATGGTTTAAAATGGTGTTTGTAGCCCAATCTACCCATTACCTGACGAGGTTGCACAGATGTTTTAAAAAATATGAGCAAAAGAAATTAAAATGGAGAGTTTTTTGACAGTAGATCTTATTATTAGATGTTTTTTGCAGGGGTTCTGTCAAGGTAGATCTAAAAAATGCAATTTAAAAAATTTCAACATTATCAAACATTTTCAACATTCTAAAAAACCATTAGCCCTCCTTCAAAATAAACCCGTCCAACTGTCTCCTAGTTCCTTAAAGTTACTTATCCACAATAAAGTCCTACCTATTTTTCCTGGCATTGCCTCCATTGATGCAGGTCGCTCTCCCTTTGTACTTACCGCCTAATACCCCCACTCTTCCACCCGACGTCCCCTCTCGTCGTTAGTTTTTTTTATTTAGCATATTTCTACATATTTTACTACATTCATACTTTTGATATCACATTACTTTCAGTTATAACCATTCTAATACATTTAGTTTGTAATAATAAAGTAAGTCATTTTATTTTTATTTTTATTCTAATAACATTGCATTTCAACAGCCCTGAAGATGGCTTACAATGTAAACCGATTCGTTGTCAGATAATTTAAATAAATACACATTTATTAAATTGTATTTTGTGGATCTACCTTGACCGAACCCAGACAAACAAAAACATCTAATAAAAATAATTAAAGTATTGACGGATCAAGCTCAAATGAAATAAATCATACATCAGGGATAGCATATCAATCTTTGTACAATTCCGTTTCAGCCGTTTTTTAGAAAAAAGCCGAATGGCAGTAATCAGAAAAATGTATGAAATAGATTAGCAAAATAAAGTTCCCTTGATGGTAGAATAACAATGTCTTTACTATAAGCCTTCATAAGTAGTTAGGTTTCATAATCTGATAAATAATTCAATTGTAACAGAAATCAAAATAAAATTTTTAAAAATAACTATATGAGTATTAGGAATCTGAATTACTACATTTAAAAGTACGAACAGTAGTGCGTTTTAATAAAATAATAGGAATAATAAATAAGAAATAGAAAACCACCGTTTTAAGTTCAAATAGAGACCGTAGATATCATTATTAGATGTTTTTTGTTGGGGTTCGGTCAAAGTAGATCCAAAAAAATGCAAATTTAAAAAAAATAAACCTTTTTTTTTTTAATTTGTATTTTTAGCTACCTTTACCAAACTAACATTAAATTACAAATGTTCTAAATTTGGATCAGAGATTCTGTGAAAGTTTATTTTCAGTTGTTTTTTTTTTACTCGTTTATCAGCTTGGCTCCATAAAATAGATATAAAAAATAAAGTATATTCTTTAATAAATAACGAGGTAGTTATTAATGTTATTAAACCATCTTCTGTATAGGAAGATGCAATCGAATGATATTCCCTATGTGAGTATCAAAAAAGATGATGACTATCATACCTTCTATTATCCGTCTTCATTGGATACACAGTGAACGCATGTATTCGGCCCGAAGATGGACAGTGTCCGAAAGCGCTCGCCAACAGAAGATGGTTTGCAGAAACCAATGAAGACAGATAATAGAAGGTATGATAGTTCTATATTCATTGGTGGTGGAAATAACCTTTAAAGATGATGACGTTAGTTGATGTTATATTTTCCTTTATATATAATTGTGAAGCATAAGTTCCCATGTATAGCCGCCACCTTTAGGCAAACTAAAAGAATACGCAAGGTAAATTTATGCGTGGCTCGTGGCGTGCTAGAAGGCAGTGAATCACACGCCGCTATCTCCCCGAAATCCCTGGCAGTCGTCACAGGCATTCGGACTCTGTGTCGGCCGTTGTGCGCTCCCCCCCCCCCTTGAGTTATGGGGAGAGAGAGACCGCGCTGCCTACTATTTTGGCGGGAGATATAAATCAGCTGATTCCCGTCGTGGGCGGCGGCTCCTATTATCTGCCCGGTTAATTGGCCCTCTCTCTCACTCGCCGTCTGTCTCCCGTCTTCCTTTCTCAGGAACGCGGCATCAATGAGAGGGTCAGCTGTAGTCGTACGGGCAAGAGATCTCCTCTCAGTCATCTCCTCTTTCGTTTCAGAATTATGCATTTTGACGAATACTGTAATTTATTTCGGGTAAGGGTGTCCAACATGGAATGACTGTATTCTTAATATTATTAATAAATATTTAGATGCACAAGACTTGGGCAATGGCATTAGTATTTTTAATATTATGAAATATTAATTAAAACACATTAACTGCACGAATAATGTATAAACAAAAACAATGTAACCGTATTCAAGGCAGATAAAGAACGAAAAACGAGTTAATTAATTATTATAAAAACTAGTAAATTACGGTTCAAGAAAATGAAAAAAAAAGCTTCTTATATATATGTCAAACCAAATAATGTGTGGAGCTAAAGACGAGTAAAATTATATTTTCTTTTTTTTAAGAGTAATTCTTATAGAATATTAAAGGACAGTAAATATAATGAATAATATAGTCATGTTCGTTATTTCAGAATAAGTATTATCACCATTTTCATATTTAACATAGCATTGAATTGTAATTAACTAACTAAGAATCTCAAGAGAAACTCCTTCTTCAAAATACTTAGAGAACCTTCTCAAGTACTTTCGCAAGTTGGCTTTTTTTTTTCTTTTTTTTTGTAACCAGCTGTTTTAACAAATTTTCATTCCTATAATATAATTGAAATTGACCCCTGACACCTGCAGTGACTATGGTAATGGTTTTTTTTTTTTTTTTTTTTTTAATTGGCCTCCTATTCCAACCACATAGGAGCCATTCACTGCATAGAGAAAGAGAACCTATCTACAGGTTGCCATCCAATTCTAAACATCCATGGCTCGGGACAAGCTTTTATTTATCAATAATAACTTGCCCAGGGGGGGATATGAACCCACAGCGCTAGAATATTGAGACCAGAACGGATCCCTTGAATATCAACCCCGAACATGGTTATTAATTTGGATTATCACAACAATAACAAATGCTATCTAAACTCTGCTGATTAGGTCATGTCTCGTCTGTCTTATATATTTATGTGCTCTAAAGTATATTCTCCGCTATATATATATATATATATATGATAAGCCTTAATCATCACATAGTATATAAAATAATAATTCAAACTATATTCTGTTGCTATAGACTGGGAGTATTAAGAATTGGGGGTTAAATAGAAACCTGACCCTTGATTTAAAATAATTTTTTGAAACTAAAATGATCATAATTTTGATTAAAGTGAAAAATAAGAGAATTTTTCAGTATTACCAAGTTCCTACAGTGTGAAGGTTAGTTTATTTTTCGAAAAGTGAAGATATAACGAGACGTTAGATGCAACTTAGTAGGCCTTCTCGTTTGATTATAGCTTTCAGAGCTTTCTGCACTTTTCTACACAACTTATCCTGAGGACATGTAAACAACGAAGCCTTCAGACAGACGATGCAGGATCGGAAGATAACCCCATCAGAAGGATTGCCAAGATAGCCCCATCACGTATGCGGGAAGTAACACAGCATTACGCAAATTCGCTCCTCTGTTTGCCGACAGACCTGTTTGGACTGTCAGCGTGTTTGTCTTGCACTGTCCGAGTGCATCCTTTGCGGGCCCCACCGTGAACACCACCCCCCACCCTCCACCCTCCACACCAATTCCTATCTGACCCGTTCCTGGACAGATGGAATATCTCTCTTTAGAATAGAGGTTGTAACTGTTTATCTAACGATATTTCCATATTTAGAACTCGTTTTAAATAGATTGTAGGGTAATACATTATTACAAATTGTATATGCAATTATAGAAGAATGACAGCATAAATTCAAATCAATGGCATAAGCTATAATAAAAATTAGCACAAATCGTCGCCAGTATTTGTGGTTCGAGACTATAAGTCTCTCAAGCTAGAATTTTTCGTAAAGAAAGCAAATATCTCAAATATTTTCATTTAAACTTTCATGTTAAATAAAATAAATTATTCATAAATAAACAAATCTACGTTCATCCCCAGTCTATCCATCACCCTACTTGGTATGAACACTTACGAATTTTATTAATAATTTTTTATTTCCAATATGTTCAGTATCCATTTTCTATCGTCGATTACAAACAGTTTTATATTTTCATTCATTCTTCTTTGTTTGATGATCATATATAGACATGTTTCTATATTATTTTGTATATTTCTCTGATAAAGACCTGGAATTCAGGCCGAAACGTTGGCTAAAATAAAAATTTCTTTGGTTACAAATTAGTTTTTAATTGTACAACTACCATGACCGAATTCCAGATAATCCTCTCTTCATAGAACTTTACTGTCAACAATTCATTACATAATAAATCTATGTTCATTTTTATTGTTCAAAATTTAACATCACCCTAACTGCATACCTTCCTTTTTGCAACAATTAGTCCATACAGGAACTGCGTAAACTTAGCGATTTATCAAAAACTAAGTAATGAATATATGTATTTAAAATTTCATGTCATATAAACTGCAATACATAAGTACTTCATGTATAATTTTAAATAATAACCAGTAATGTGATACATTAAGTTTCATAAAGTGTAAAAGCTTAACCGTCGAAATATTGTTTCTAATGAAATTTACGGTCAGAGATAATTCCTCCCCCCTTCTAAACTAAATAATATACTCTATTACACTTATAATACATGTAAAAATATAATTATCACTTTAAATTTAGGAGGTACTATTATGAAAATCATTTTTGCTATAGAATTTTTTATTTATAGGCTAAGTCTGGTTAATCCCAACTCCTTATGTTGCGATTCTTCTAGTTAAAATAATATATTCCTTTGTAATTATTTTATTTATCTTTTTGAAATTAATTAATTTACATAAATATTTTAATTAGCATAATATATTTAATGTAGTAGGTTTTAATAGAAATTGCGTCTGTTAGACCGTAAAGTACTCATATCCGTTCTTTGTTTATCAACGACCCAAACCTTCACCAACTAAATTTGCTAGTTGACAGATATTCATTTTAAATAAATATTTTAGTGCTACAAACTAGTTATGTTGCTTTAATGATAACTATAGCCCATGCAGGTTTCGAAAAAAAAATGTATTCAAGTACCGATTTTCACGTTATTGATTCCCAAAAGTGTATTGATTTTTATTGATTACCAGGCAATTTTATTATTCTTTTAACGAGAAGAATTTTTTCTCGTTTGCATATTCCTCCACTTCTGATAGTTTGATCTTAGTAAATAATCATCTAAATCATTTATTTGTCACTTAAATTAATCACGTTGGGCCTCTTTCGCGTGCATGTCCTGATATTTATCAGAAAGAGGCCCAACGTGATCAATTTAAAACACACACCACGTGTGTTTTCTATTGCATAAAATCGACATACTTTTACAATAAGTCGTTACAAAGTACTAGTACGAATAGGTTAATTCCATTTAGATAATTCTGCCAAGGAAGGTTCTATGTAAAACATAAATAAATCGACGGACCATCAGAGAAGCCATCCAAATAACGAAAAATCCGAAAAATATCAACAGGGAAGACAAAAGACTCTGCAAGAACTGGAAACCAGCGCTAATTGACAAGAGGATCCAACCAATCAGTGACCAGCTACCTGACTACTCCAGAGACCAGCCGCCAGAACACAGTATCAACCAATGGGAAGGCAGGCTTCGCCAAAGGACCGGACAGCGCCGGGTATAAATACCCCAGGATTTGAAAACAGCTCTCATTCTCTATTCAGCCCTGAAGAAGCCATCACGGATGTGCGAAAGCTCGGCAACTATCAACAACTTGACACCCGGAAGAAGAAACTGTAAAAACGTAAATATATTAATACTAAAATAAAATTTAAAAATGAATTATCCGAATGAATTCCAATATATGACTTTCAATTTTTTTTTTATATTTTATTTATTTATCTCCTATGAAGAGTTTGGATGTGAACATTATGTGAATAAACTAAACATTCCGTTTATGCTTTCTGAAAGCACATTAAACTACTTTCTCTGGAGGAATATGTTTATTATTTAAAGCCCCATAAGAAGAGGGGCTTATGTTAACTTCTACAGGGCCTAATATGACTATTAATTCCCCCACTAACAAGCTCAAGTTCCGGCGAGATAAGCCCCCCCGTCCAAGGACGTGAGTGTTGACTCATTCAGCAGCCGCTAGGGAGAGACACTGCCGAATCTCGAGGGCCCCCACCCCCGCTGCCCTGTCGTAACGTCACATGGAATATTTATCAACCAAAGTGACTCCTTCAAGATGAGAAACTCCTATCTGAATTTTTAATTTTTAGAGAAGTTTCCATGTGAATTTCCAGAGAGCTCTGCAGGACAGAACCAATGGCATATTGATATACTTCATATACTTATATACTCAAGCTTATCTCTACGCGTAGAGAATGTGAAGTATGCGTATATATATATTTTTATCCTCATGACAGTAACTCTGCCATAAGGGAGTCTACTCTGCACATACCATACAAATATTGTATACAATGTACAATATACGTATATATATTCAGGGTAGTATTAAAATTAGATTGTAACTCTCTAACATATGGACTTAAGATAATGGTAATTAATAATAATTAAATCTTAACGAGTAAACATTGTTGTGATAGTGGGGGGTGGGGCGGACGGGGGTTCTGCCTTTGGGTCGTGGCGGCTTGCGGCGCCGATTTTGACCTCTTCTATTACAGCCGACCTGGAGGGTTTGGACGGCCTGGTCCACCGTGCTCACCCTCGTTCACAGGCCAGGCATTTCACTAAAGCCTTATCAAGATGGACTTGACATAAGCTGGAAGTCAATTATGGAGTTCGAATTCGGCGTCGCTGGTTGCCTCGTGCTGGGGCATGGCTCTCCGTTTGTGTCTCCTCCTTCATGGCTGCATCCCAATTGATACCCCACATAAATGGCGTTAATGACCCAAGAGGTTGACATGCCAAAAAAAAAAAAAAACAGCTCTCTCCAACACAACAAAATCGTATATTTACAGGTTAATCATAGAGATTAGACGAAAACTAAGAGAGAAAAAGTTGTAACTTTATGTTTTAAAACAGACAGTAGAGAATTTGTTGGGGTTTGGTCNATATATATATGTTTATTATATACGTGTAAGAATAAATGAATAAGTAACAAACTCTTTCAAATTTCATCAGCTTGTACGTTTTTATAGATTCCCCATGATCATTATGCTCAGATAATATCAAGAGTAAATGACATTATTCGCCAAAAAGTTTGAAGTGCTACAATGTCCAAGTAACAACTTCCATTTAGTAATTAAAACATAAATTTTTAGTAGCATTAGTAAATTAAATTTAAAATAGTTATGTTCAATATCTTTCTTTTATAACGGAGAGTTTTCTTGAACGCAGATATTATTATTAGATGTTTTTTGTTGGGGCTCGGTCAAGGTAGATCCACTAAAAAAAAAAATACAAATTTTAAAGAATGTGTATTTTTTAAATTATCTGCCTGATTAACACAACATGGCAGATAATTAAGAAAAAATACACATTCTTTAAAATTTGTATTTTTGTTGATCTACCTTGACCGAACCGCAACGAAAAGACATCTAATTTCTTTCATAACTTAAGATATTTACGATTTTTCAATTCGATATCTTTGAAACTCCAACCCCGTCCACAATCACCCTCCAGGTAGATTTATGTAACGAACTCGCCCAATAAATTAGAAAAAGAATCACTAGGAGAGTGATGTGATATTGGCCACGTTTAAGTTGTTTTTTTTTTTTTTTGTTTTTATTAATTAAGTGTTAGCCTCCCATTCAACCACTTAGGGTCATGGAAGAAGGGGCTTATCTACAGGTTGCCACCCCATTCTAAACGACCATGGCTCAGGACAAGCTTTTAATTAAATAAAAGATTGTCCTGGGCGGGATTCGAACCCACGGTGCCATAATTGCGAGACCCTAACGGATCCCATGAGCTAGCCCGGTGCCCCTACACGTTTAAGTTTAAATACTTATATATCTCATTTTTCGAAAATATAATCATTGATGTGAATCAATTGTAATGGTGTAATTTTTTTATGGCATGAATAGCTTTAGAAATTTGCTACAATAAATCAAATAATTGTATGAAACAAAATCAAAATCCCAATTAGAAGAAATCAAATGTTGTTTACAAAGAAATGATGTATCATTTAAAATTTCTTTAAATTTTGTCATTATTATTGAATAATGGTCTGAAGAAGATAAAGTCCAATTACGAATTTAACATTCAATAAAACAGGTTTAATGAGGTATCGGTGCCAATCGATAGTGGAGTCCTGGTTCTTCTATGTAAGCTCTTTTAAGCTTTATGTTTAAGTCCCCTTAAACATTATTCATTGATGTTGCTCCGAGACTGAGTAGCTTAGGAAAACATGTTACCAGCAGCCCCTACTGCTTAAGTGTAGATCTTTAGGTATCATCAGGGGTCCCGTCAAACCGTTTTTCCTCATTTCTCTCTGATAGAAGGCTACTTCTGTTTCTTCCAGAAATTCCGTGAGCCATCCGACCTGTCGACCTGTGTGACGGCGGATCTCTGCCAACTTGATTCTATAAACGACTTGTTGAAGGAGGAACTTACTCAAGTCACCTTACAATTTAAGGCGAAATCGATTGAGAAGGGATAATCGGTAAAAACATCGATTGTATTACAGCTCAGCAATCAGTACAAGTTAAAACATATGGGTTATAATTATTTTTACGATCAGGTAGTTGTCAACAAGCAAAAAAATAACGGGGAGTGGATTTGGCTGCCGGACCTGAGCCTGTGAAGTTGGTTGTATACATATGCATTTATTCTTCTATACATACATATATATATATACTCGTTAATATTAATTAAATTAATTACGTATGTAAAGTTTTTTCCGGGTTGGACCGTGTAAAGTTTTTGATGGTTGCCGAGCTTTGGCACATCCTGTGATGGCTTCTTCAGGGCTGATTAGAGAATGAGAGCTGTCTTCAAATCCAGGGGTATTTACACACAAGACAGCTCTCATTCTCTATTCAGCCCTGAAGAAGCCATCACAGGATGTGCCAAAGCTCGGCAACCATCAAAAACTTTACACGGTCCAACCCGGAAAAAANACACACACACACACACACACACACACACACACACACACACACACACACACACACACACACACACACACACACACACACACACACACACACACACACACACACACACACACACACACACACACACACACACACACACACACACACACACACACACACACACACACACACACACACACACACACACACACACACACACACACACACACACACACACACACACACACACACACACACACACACACACACACACACACACACACACACACACACACACACACACACACACACACACACACACACACACACACACACACACACACACACACACACACACACACACACACACACACACACACACACACACACACACACACACACACACACATATATATATAAATTTTAGTGGCTATCATTTTTTTTATTTCTAGTAGGTAGCTTCGGAAAAAATAACGAAAAAAATTCTATTTTTTATTTTTGAATGATTTCTTTCGAGTCTCGCCATAAAAGAGAATCATTTCATGAACCATCATCAAGAACTACTTTGGGTGTCTTTCCTAAATTTTTATCTACCACACAATTATTATACTTTTCTCCTTTCGTACGTTATAAATGAGGAGAATGGGTAAAGGTGTAAGATCACTTTATAAAGAGATCTCTTTTCACCAAATCAACAGAGTATATCTTTATATACATATGACATTTCTTTAATGTGATGTCTTCGCACATTGGCTTAGAGAAGGTATATTATGATAATTTATAGTTCATATATATATAAATGCAGGTTTGCTTGTTTTAAAATGTAAAGTGCCTTGTAGTTGACACAGACAGGGAGCTTACAAAGCCCAAAGTCCGCTTTTCAATGCAAACATTTGGAATGTTATTGGTGATAGTTGTGAAAAGAGCTGTTCCAGTAATGCCAACCTAAATTTATCTCGAGTTAGAGCCCCCCCCCCCCCCCCATTCCCGTATTTTCAAAACAAACAGCCCGGATGAAATGTGTTAATCGAGAACAAAGCTGCCGTAAATTATAACCGATTGTAGTGGCCTCTCATGGGCCCCCTCCACACATCGCCTCTTTCGAACAATACCCTGACAGAGTAGCCATTATACCGGCAACAACCTGTGACCGTTCGTTCGCTGGAGTATAGAAATCGAATATTTATCGAAAACTTTTTTTAAAAATCTCTTTAGTTCAGATTTCTCCCTTTTTTTTTTCTATTATTAATAAATAGCTTAAGTGCTGAATAACTGTGAGAATCGAATTTAGATTTTGCTATTTAAACGATCCAATTCACATGATTTTTGTCTTAGAAATTTCAATATTTCTGGGAATAAGCGTAATCAACCATAATTACCAATTATCAGAATTTTTTGAGCACCAATCCGTCTTAATTGTAATGCAACATAACTAAATAAATAATATTGAAATTACTTTTGAAAACTAATATTCTGCAATCTACTAATGGTATGACAGTTTGATTTATAGTTGAACATTATCTTAGACCTATATTTTCTTTGTTATACGCTTTATTATTAGTTGATATGCCATATAATAATTTATATAAATAATTTTTGTTTAATCAGTATTTACTTAAAGTTTAGAAATGGATGCACTAAAAAATGTTTAATATTTTTTTGATCACCTTATAATTAATGAAATGATACAATGAAGTATATCAATTGGGAGGATCACCAATCTGTATTTCGCTTAATGTCCCGAACATGATTTGTATGTCCAAATTGTCTCTGGTTCCTCCTCACAGAAGTAAGAATGAGATCCTGAAGGGTGCCCTCTCCCAGTGAGTAAGGACTCCGTTGATAGGAAAAGTTTGCCGGGAGCCCGGCGGAAAATATAGTCGGCGAGTGAAGCCTTCCTATCAGTGACTGGCGACAAATCAGCCCTATATATGCCAGGGCTGGGCTTACAGCCCTTCTTCCCTCCCCTCCTGGGACTTCCTCCTTCGCCACCCGACGTGTGTCTTCGGGGTCAACAAGGAGGGGGCTATCAATTGTCATTCGGCCTATAACTTCTTACCCTGTCTGGACATATGTTATTACTACAGATACCAGCAGAATATGTCAGCTGCCAAGCTGAGGAAAACTGTAAAGCTGAAACTATGCTTGCTAAGAGAATTCCACATAATGATGAGAATGACAATTCTACTTCTCAAATTTCAATAAAATAAAGTAAATTTATTTATTTATTGAGAGTTTAATATAACATCATCTATCGATAATAATTCACTCAAAGTAATAATGTATTGTAATGAATTCATGTTAAATGTATACATCCAGATTTTAATTATATTTATGATTGTAGGATATCACGAAAATTCAAATAATTCCCGGTGCCATCTAAGAAAAAATTATTTTTTAATAATAATTTTAAATTATATGTGATATTTATTCCATTTAAATTCAAATTATATCTGACGGTTCGTTGAAACCTTTTTTAAGAAGTATAGGGTTTTGGGTAATTTAATTTAAATTTAATTTAATTTCTACTTTTCTTAACCAACTTCAAGGTTATTTAAATAGCTACTGAGTACTTTTGATGAATTTGATTGTCAATGAAAAGTAAACTTGACATTCAATGTCAATCACATGAGGAGAGAAGGTGACCAATGATACCACTCTCAAATTATTTACAGACTAAGTCCCCAGGAGGTCTTCTTTTGAGTCGACGGGGAAGGTTGTAGGGGTTGGAGTTGGAAGGCAAGGTCTGTGCTAGTGGATTAGGTTGGAATGGTAGTTTACTGTGGAAAAGGCTGAAGCGGGAAGAAATTAGGTCCTGAACAAAAGGAATATTAAAATCGTGGTGAAGGGAAGAATTGGATACGTAATAGGTAACATTAGCGATTATTCGGAGGGTTTTGGATTGANAAATATATAATAGTATTTATATTATTAACATATTAGTGTTAATATTCCTAACATTATATATAACCAAACACTATATAGTTAGCATATTCCCTAAACACTATATAGTTACTAAAGTAACAAGATCTCAACAGATGATACGGACTCTAATATGTAAGAGCGCATTGGCCTTCACACAACAGATAACAAACTAACTCTGCACACGGCACT
This sequence comes from Oncopeltus fasciatus, assembly GCA_000696205.2. Taxonomy (NCBI): domain Eukaryota; kingdom Metazoa; phylum Arthropoda; class Insecta; order Hemiptera; family Lygaeidae; genus Oncopeltus; species Oncopeltus fasciatus. Next base: position 797,607 of record KZ806962.1, on the reverse strand, counting down.
ACTACGACCGATCTGAACATGTGATGCAGATCTCCGGGGTGCCACTATGCCTTCCAATATCCAGCGAATACAATCCTTTCAGTCCAAAGTCCTAAGATTAATAACAAGCGCTTATAGGGATACATTACACCTCACCATGACTAATAAACTAATTTTCTTGAAAATATCTTCCCGCTTCTAATAATATCTCCCTGGCGTTGATGACCAAAGGTTGACACGCTATTAAAAAAGTATAAAAAAATAATAAAAAAAAAAGATAGGCTTATCCCAGCGGAAATGGCTAAAAAGAGAGAGAGAGAGAGAGAGAGAGAGAGAGAGAGAGAGAGAGAGAGATAGTGAGGGATTACAAAAATATACTTTCTGCAAAAGCAATCTGATATGTTCACTCAGGTAAGTTATGTAAGATTCTTGCTGGCGGATACGATTGATTAATTAATAACTTAATTAAAGAAATCAGGTTTTAATATTTTCTCAAAGTTGGTGAAATCTTGTATAAGACCTGCTTTTCAGATTTATATAACGATTGCTAAGACAAAATTAACAATTTTGTTTCACAAGAGGAAAGTTTTTGAAAAATATTCAGGCACGTAGCCATAGAGGGAGCTTACCAAACTAGACTAATTCTTCCCGTGGAACTCTCTGCAAAAATCGAGTGTGACAAGTAGAGTGAAGAGATCGCTGGAGGGTTGAGGGTGGAGGTGAGGACAATACCAGCTTATCCTTTATCAGAAGTGTCCAGGTTACAGCAGCTCGGGATTAGGCTTTCCGCTCCGGAGGCTGTCTGAGGGCTGCTTTTGGAGACGCCCCTACTTAAATTCTCCCAAAAAGCTTATGTTATTGCAGGTTTGCAGCAATGACTTGTCCTAGGCGCGTATGGAGATCCTCTACTGCAATGGTGACTTGTAGCGGTGCCTTTATCAATCTCGGAAAGCAAAGCTAGCAAATATTCCATTCTAGACTACAATAAAGTTATTAAATAATTAGTTTGAAATTATTTTGGTACTCAGTAGCTATTAAAATAACCTGATAATATTGGGAGGAATTTCTTACAGGGCAATAGTTGGATTACAGTTCAGTTGGGCGCACAGTTTTACCGGACACTCTTCAAGGTAATTGGAGAAATGTAATCCCAGGTAAAAATCTTTTAACAATTCCAAGTTGCAATAGATCATAGGCCTGTCTGCTAATTCCACAAGGCTGATCTAACAAGCTATTCTGCACTTTAAACTTTCTGCCAACGCCTATTACGAATGGCTGAGGCACATAGAAGATACCAGAACCCACCACGGTTTTTAGCGCCATTAGCGTATGTAATGAAATTTGTAAGTATGTAATTTTGTGTATGTGTGTGCCTGTTTTCAACCTACTACATGCCACAGTTTTTAATAAATTCGGCACGCAGCTTTTGAAATAGAAGTAAAAAGTCCGTTAATGAGTAAACTCGGACCGATAGACTTGATTGCTAGTGACAAGTGCAAGTAAAAAAGCCATTCATTCTGGACCTGCTCATTCTCTGCGGAAAAGTAAACTTGACATTCAATGAAAGTCACATGGGAGAGGAGGTGACCAGTGACACCACTCTCAAATTATTTACAGACTATGTCCCTAGGAGATCACCGAGCCATCATCGTTTGAGTCGACGGGGAGGATTGTAAGGGTTGGAGTTGGAACACAAAGTCTCTGCTAGTGGATAAGGATGGAATGGGAGTTTACTGTGGAAAAGGCTGAAGCGGGAAGAAATTAAATCCTGAACAAAAGGAATATTAAAATCGTGGCGAAGGGAGGAATCGGATACGTAATAAGAAGCATTTGCGATTATTCGGAGAGTTTTGGATTGAAAGGACTGGATTCTTTGGATGTTGGAAGGCTTGGCGGAACCCCAGATTTCTACTCCGTCAGTCCAGATTGGTCGTAATAAGGTTTAGTAGAGCGTCAGTTTGTTTTCTTTTGTCGGAAGATCGGAACTCCTATTCATGATTCTGTACAGTATAGTGTGTATTCATAAATCCATATCGCCGATTGAGTTATTGTCTTTCAATTGTAGTATGTTCACCACATGTTAGTCGTGAGTCCGTTAATGAGTAAACTCGGACCGATAGACTTGATTGCTAGTGACAAGTGCAAGTAAAAAAGCCATTCATTCTGGTCCTGCTCATTCTCAGCGGATTTCGCCTGTTTCATTTAGGACGGATATAAATTAGAGTAATAAGCGATATGTAATAAAGAAGTCAGGGGATCCGTACGGGTCTCGCAATCCTGACGCCGCGGGTTCAAATCCCGCCCAGGTCAATTTTTTATTTATAATATAGAAGCTTGTCCTGAGCCATGAGTGTTTAAAAAGGGGTGGCAACCTGTAGATAGCCCCTCCCTCCAATGACCCTAAGTGGTTGCAAGGGAGGCTAACAAAGCAAAAAAAAAAAAGAAGTCGGAGAAAACAAAGGAAAGACCACTAAGCTTTGCTCAAGATTGCCCGAGAAGGAAGAATGGGGAAAGAAGAAAAGTTACATTCGTAAATGTCATCCCTATGTATTTTTTTTTAATGTTGAAGAACATAAATCATAGAATGTTTCACTTATACTTTTTTTTTTAATGAAATTTCTGTTAACTCTAATAACAACGAAGACATTATGATTATAATTTTTGATCTCTCCCTAAAACCCTCGTTTCGACCGAGTTTAACAAAAATGGATTTTGGGCTGGAATGAAAATCTTAAATACTGAATTTGGTTGAAATTTCGTTATAAATAAGATGGCACAGTGATGCTAAACACTTAAAATTACATTCTAAAATATTTTTCTCCCTTAATATGCGTTTAATGAAAAAATGCTACAGAATATTATTGGTATGAAATTAACAGAGAGAGGTTTATGGTCACATCTTGGAGTGCAGAGCTAAACTGAGGTTTATGAAATTGTGTATTATACCCTCCTTATTTTATACTTTTATTGGTAACATTTATAATAACATATGGTAGATATTAACATTTTAAATTTTATTCTTACTCGATACCCCCTCACTCTTTTCAATACCCTCTTCAACCATGAAGGAACTCTTCCTACGGTTTATTACACTCTGGAGAGATCACCAACCATTTATACCGTAAATTGCAATGAATATATATATATATATA
>KZ806962.1:750845-764993 GCA_000696205.2 Oncopeltus fasciatus | reverse complement strand
AGGGGCGCCAGGCTAGCTCAGGGGATCCGTACGGGTCTCGCAATCCTGACGCCGCGGGTTCAAATCCCGCCCAGGTCAATCTTTTATTTATAATATGGAAGCTTGTCCTGAGCCATGGGTGTTTAAAATGGGGTGGCAACCTGTAGATAGCCCCTTCATCCATAACCCTAAGTGGTTGAATGGAAGGCTAACACTCAAATTAAAAAAAAATTATAAAAAAAAAGTAGGATTTCTTAATGGCCAGGACAAATATGCGGGCATGAGATGTTTGAGCAGACCAGATTTCTAGCCTCTAAGTAGAGAAGTGAAAACCTATAAAAAGTTATCAAATGCCTTGTCATGGTATCAGCGTGAATAGCTTGATTACCATACTGATACAAATCTGCAGTAAATGGACTACAAAATTTTAGGGCACAGTTTAAAAATATGCGAAACAATAAAGGCAGGATACTGGTGTTCCCCCTAGGCAAGTCCTGTTTCTATTCAAAATAGCTTTGTTTGGAACACAAATGAACGGTATAAAATGCACAGAAATAATGTTAATATGTAAAAGACCGTGTATTACTTATGCTCGGGTATATATGTATGACGAGCGGGAGTAACTTATTATTATTAAATATATATATATATATATATATATATATATATATANATATATATATATATATGATGTCTAGAACTAAAGACCTTTAAAGACCTTGACATGTGTCAGCACATTCAATTTAATTAAATAAATCACTTAAATTCTCTGGAAAAGCGGAGAGGTAAAAAAAGCTGTTTTACAAGCCCTCCTTCAACCAGACTAGGAACAATTCTTAACTATTTCTAGTTCAGTCTTATACCCCTTTTGTGGGACTACGGTTTAAAATTAAATAATTATAAATAAATGAACGTTTTCTTATTCCTGTTATATTTCTATAACAGAAACATGAAAACTTTCAGATAATATATTTATCAAAATAAATAACATTACCTATATCCGATTGTCTTATAGGGTAAACATTATTGAAAACTCATGTATAAGAATACTTCATGCGACTTCTTCTAATGAATTGTTTATGAGACAGTATGATCAATTTTTGATAATTAAAGTCATTCAATGATAAGCATCTTAAAATACTAATTTGCATGGGTCTCAAAGACACGAGACTCATGTTATCACCCACGATTTGTATCTTTATTTTAATATACATATATAATATAAGCTTATGCCTTTCTTACCGTGCTTTAAAGACATTGAGGAAAGGGCTATCTACAGGTTGTCATCTCATTTCAGGTAATCATGGCTGAGGACAAGCTTTTAATTATCGATAAAAGTTTGCCCTGGGTGGGATTTGAACCCGTAGCGCCAGGATTGCGAGACCTGAACGGATCCCATGAGCTACCCAGGCGCCCCCTAAAATATAATTAATGTCCTCAATTATTATCCATAAATTTAAAAAAAAACATAGACTCTCACTTCATTAGAGAATATTTTTTCTTACTGAAATTAAAATTAAAATTAAAAAAAAAAATTAATATTCTCAGAAAAGCTGAGAGCAGAATTTTGTAATTTATGATTCTTTAAAGATGTAAATGAATAACTATTGCATGTTTTTTTGTTAGGGTAGCGAACCAGTCATGAAAATGGGATCTTAGTGACACGAGGTCCCCTCTTGCCTTCATGTTAGCTCTGAAGATGACTAAAATGTAAGCAAGGGAACAGAATAAAAAATCAAATTGTCCCAGCCAGAGCTCGAACCTGGATTTCATGCTATTCGGGCCGGTGCATTTATCAATTATGCCACCGGGACCAGTCTGATAAGTCATTAAATTCCCCGCACTAGTGTCGAGAGTCTAACCTCCGAGTCAGACGAATATATCGTATTATGCTCGGAGGAGCTAATATTGTCAAGCTGTTTAAATGACTCTAGTTATTTACTTTTAAATTTTGATTTTATTAATATTATTTTTAGTGGTATATGATAACACGTAAATTTTTAACAATTTTTAGTACAAGGGAACAGAATAAAAAACCTAACTGTCCCAGCCAGGACTCGAACCTGGAATCCCTTGCACTAAAAATTGTTAAACATTTTCATGGGATTATATACCACAAAAATAATAATATTTAAACATTTTTTGAATTTGTATTTTTTTGGATCTACCTTGACCGAACCCCAACACATCTATTCATAATATCTACGGTTTAAAAAAAACTATCCATTTTATGAGAATAATTGCGAACGGGCGGAGTGCAAACTGCACTAGCAGAATCCTACTGACGACAGAGCAGGGAATTACCCCTCTGGCAAACGAGCTCCTGACCGCCGGCCCCTGGTAATTGGTGGCCCCGGGGGATGTGGGCTTCGTTACCAGCAGAGTGCGCCCTCCCAGATGGACTATCAGGGTGCCAGCTGTCCGCCAGAAATCCATATACTCCCAGCTGATCGCTTCATTCTATTAGAGAATCGAGTGAGAAATTATTGGATAATGAGAGGTAATTCCGCTTGCCGCGAGATGGTACGGAGTGGTGACTCTGCCTCCGGCACAAGTTATTTCGGATACTCGATATTTCTCTCCATTTATAATCTGGTCAGTTCTAATTAGCGCCCATTGGACCTACACAAATCGTCAGCCTCTGTTACATTCCTCTTCGGTAACAATATACATTTGGTAATAACTGTGAAAACCCGAAACACAATGCATAAGAGAAACAATTTGTATTTATTCATGTCTTCATTAGGAATATATTATGCTCAGACTCTTTCAGAGGTCGGAGAGGGCTCACCTCGACCAACTTAGAGCACTGAGGATGAGAGATTAACCTCAAAAGCGCTCTGCATTGGGGAAAAAACATATGTATGAACTGCAGAGGTTACTGACCAACTTCTCTATTATTTCACCTAACTTTGATTAAGAACCTCAACTAGCCAGCTATTGTATAGAAAGAAAAATAAAATATCTTCATCATCGTTTCGTTTATTTTTAAAATTAAAAGTATCCCCTAATTTCGCCTTCTGGCTCTCGTCAATTGTTAAAATTTTTTTTTAACCAAAGCCTTTTTTTTTTTTTTTTTTTNTGATATATTAAAACCTATATTCACAATTTTTTTTTTTTTGCTGTGTTAGCCTCCCTTGCAACCACTAAGGGTCATTGGAGGGAGGGGCTATCTACAGGTTGCCACCCCATTTTAAACACCCATGGCTCAGGACAAGCTTCTATATTATAAATAAAAGATTGACCTGGGCGGGATTTGAACCCGCGGCGTCAGGATTAACCATAGCCTTTATTTGTTTACTTTCTCATTATTTACAATCAGAGGCTGATTGAATGTTAAATAACAATTTACTACTAATGCAGCTCAAAGATCAAAATGGTTTTTTTTTTAAATAAATAAAATTTTTCAAAGTGAAACCATTTTTAATTTCAATTGAACCGGTTTTCAATTATGCTTCTTAATTTTCCTTGAGTTTAGAAAACTTTGAAGTCTTAAATCATCATCATGGATCAAAGAATGATGCATTTCATTGGATGTCGTTACCATGTCACTCATATTCCTTAAAATTTTTCTCGTCACCATAATGACAAAGACAAATATTGGACACTTAAAACAACATACAATTTTTAAAAATATAAAAAGAACCAAGACATAATTTCAAAAAGCTCAATGAAAATCCAACTAGCCTCTATTTCAGTCTTCAGAGGTATAGCTAACATTTCATCATTCACAGTTATTGAATACGAAAATTGTTTACCTATTAGTCTGAAAAGAATTATAGGTAATACAATTTGAAAGGGGGATTTTAACGTTGACCACATGATGAAACTCGATTTATCTGAACAATATTTCCAAATTCTCTGTATGTATTTGCAAGTTACTTTCCAGTGAGATGATGATAAAATATTTTGGGTTTATATTTATTTAGAATAACAGTGACCTAAGGATGATGTCCAGAGCGGACAGAACAATTTATACTCTTTATATTTAATAGATTTTCCAAAGGAATATCAAGCTATTCAAGTTCGCACCATGATTCTATTTAAAAAAAAGTATTTTTTCCATTTTCATCCTAATTTATCCTATATTTTAGAAGCTAAAAATATCATCCGTAAAAAATTACATGTTTGTGTGTGTGTGTTTGTGATGTTGGTCACCCTAGGTGTGTACAATTTTGAACAGAATGGGAGATATTTTTCAAAGCAGTTATATTGCAATGATGCTTGGTTTCGTTGCAGGTAATTAGCTAAAATCAAAATTAACACATAATGATGAAATAATCATTCAAAATTGCTTTCTGAGAAACGTAGACTAAATCAGATCTATACTAATCACGATTAAACTGAAACATAAATTTTTAAGTTTAAGCTTAATGAGTCATAATTGAAATGCTGTATCATATGAGCAACTTACTTGGTTCAGTAAAATTATTAAACATAGTCCTAATTATTCCTGAAAGTGGCAAAATATCACTAGGTGAAGAGCACTAAAATTAATATATAACTATCTTTAATTTGAAATAGTAGAATTGGATAGTTCAGAGTAAGGATTTACCTGAATCCTTATACTTAATAAAAGTATTTTACAGTACGCCCAAGATCTGATGGCCCCTGGGGCAGGAAAGTGGGGGAAGGGGCATGGCCGACGGTACGAGGAGATCTGAGAACGATGGTCGATCGGATCTAATTAACTTAATATGGGTATCCATCTCGGAGCGAAAAGTACCGGCCTAGTGGGTACAGCTCGGAGAGACCTTCAGATATTGGGTGCACTATTGTGGTATAACAGTCACAACTAAACGTGCTGTTAAATCACTATTGTACATTTATTATGTACTAAAGAAATGTTGCTCTGCAACATTAATAAACATGTTCACTTAGGCTTCGACGGTCGTCAGATGTATTTACCGTTTCTTCTTCCGGGTCTTGAAGAAGCCATCACAGGATGTGCGAAAGCTCGGCAAATAACACCAATTTGACACGGTCCAACCCGGAAGAAGAAACGGTAAATTAATAAACATTCAATGTTTTACATCGTTAATAAAAGAGAGGAGACGAAGCATTCACTTTAGGATGTACCTCAACTCATATTTAATATACAAACTCTTAGTTATGCAAAGCGGTTCGCTTAGCTTAAACAGTACTTGGGTTATATTTTTTATTTCAATATTAAGTCTTAGGTACATTACTATTTCTAATATAATTTGTGCACTTTTTTGGGGTCAGAATGAGACAAACCCAGTAAAAAGAAACTATACATTCGAATTTAACATAATATATACTGATAATATTATAGTTCCGCCTCGAAAAACAAGGCAACAATAAATTGTGATAACGCTTTTACACAAATATTTACAAAGTTTCTTTTGAAGTTCCTGAGCTATTTGCAAAATATTTCTAAAACCGTACTTATAAATTATAAGTCGTAAGTAGAACAAATTATAAAGTGCCGGGAAGGAGTTGCAATATGCCTGTTTGTTTGCAGTTAGAAAGTTAAGAAGTTTGAAAAGGGGACTTGGAATTATCTCTGGACAACTCGTTTACTTTGTAGACTTAACAAATTTATTTGTTTTTATTACAGATTAAATGTTTTGATTTCCATTAAGGAGTACGGTTTCCTTCTATCATTTGTAGGAGTACAAAAGAGAAACTTAGTTAAATTATTCATAAAATACAATAGCAAACTCCCTAAAGGAGTAAAAAAAAAAAAAAAAAATGAAAAAGGGGTTCCGTCGGCAAATTAAAAGGGTTTGTACAAGAAGGGCTCGGCCAATTACGTGGATGGCCTTGGTTATTCCGGGTCACGCACAGCCCTGGAAGAGACGTACTAGAAGACTTGCCCTTATCGCTGGAACCCTGGAGATGGAATGGAAATAAAGCCTAACTCTTATTAGGGGGCTAATTCCAGAGGGCGGAGTATAGCGGTGCGGCATCTACTGCCTGTCACAAACTCATTTCGTCAACAAAACCGAGTGGCTTTTTCGATGGGAATTGTCTTTTGGAGGGAGACAACTTAGGTTTACTTGAGGGGCTGCTGACTCAGAGATTCTATCCGTTTTGGGGACGATATATATATATATATATATATACCAGGTATGCAAGTTTAAAATGTCGTTTTAATTCCAATAGAATGCGCTCTTAGCCTATTGAAGGATTTGCTTATCTCTAAACGCTATTTTGTTTGTTAGTCATTTGTTTACAAAAGTCAGTTGTTTTTAAGTCGTTTACGTGGACGTATCATACCTTTCTTTGGTGTTAAAAATGTCTAATTTTAAGCCAAATAAAGAGCATTTGCGGCATGTCATGATTTTCTTATTTAATCAAAAGAAAAAGGCATCTGAATGTCATCGAATTTTTGTTGAGACTTATGGCGATCTTGCTCCAACCGTCAAGACATGTGAACGTTGGTTTCAACGTTTCAAACGGGGTGATTTTGATGTTACTGATCAAAAACGAGAAAATCGACCAAATCGACTACGAGCTTCTCAAGCCCGGCGAAACAGTCAATACCCCGCTTGTAAAATAAAATTATTCTATCTTGAATGAATAGGAAATCTTCTTAGTTGTGAAATTCTTTCGAGATACATTTTCATTCCTTTTCGTTTGTAAAATTTTTTTTAAGGCTCATTAAAAAAAAAAACATCATACTTTACTCTTTATATTTCCTACATAGTGCCCTGCAAACCACTGTTTTTATAGAAGACGTTCAGAATTTTTTTTTTTTGCCTTTCTTTTCTTATGTAAAAAAATTCTCAAGTTCACTTATTAAAAAACATTATAAAATATTTCTTTTTTAAATATTGATTTCTAAAATTCATTAATTAAAAGTTATTTATAATTATTCTCATTAATAATTGCGATAATTGGTTTTTCTATTTTAGATTACGGATATTAGACTACATAAATTTGTATTGAACAGAAGAAATTTTTCTCGGTCCATAAATGTAACTAAGATGAATGTTCGGAGAAGTCTGTATCATTGGTAAATTATTATTATTTTTTGTAATCAATTTTATTTTTCTATCTTGCCTGTTGTAGTTGTCCATTCCACAAAGAATTTTATTTTTATTTGAGATATCCATTAAAAGAATATTGGATTTTTATCGAATGAATCAAAGGAGAGTAAAGAGTTCTTTCTTGAAGAGGTTTCGAGGAAGATAAAAGTCAGATCAGGAATTAAGCTAATTAGCATAAAGAAGTCCTAATTTATTTTCTCTGCCTAATATTAATCAAACTGAATTCCTCTGCGTATTTTCACTGACTGACAATAACTCACTAATTTTAAATATTCATAATTAGTGAAGAAAATTTTTTTTATGGGACCCAATTAAATAGCAGGTTGTAAGTATAAACATTTATGTAAAGGCAAGTAATTCAGGTAATACAAGTAATAGCAGCCCGATGAATGTAAAAATTTTAAAGTTAATAGATCTTAAACAGAGCAAAATAGAATAATATAAGCGAAAACTATTAGATATCCTGTATTTTAATAAAAAAATTATAAAAATAAATGAAATTTTATATTACAAGGCTAGAAATATAATGACTCTAGAAGGATTGGAGCTATCCATCGCTTCCTTGTTATGAGTCTTTTCTATAATAATTTTAAAAATAAATCTTGAAACATATTATTTTATACCTATTATGTCCTCTAAGCATTATAATGAAGATATTAAAGAGTCATTAGATTATTTACTCTAAGTTGATATGTTCTTCATTATTTTTTTCCAAAATAATTTAATCGATAATATTAAAAATATATTTAAAACTGGTGATATAAGTATATATCTGCGCAAAAAATTAAACTCCAAAATATAAAATAACATTAACAATTATAGTTTTTTTAGTAGTAAATAAATGCCAGAAAAATAAGATAACTAAACTAACACTTCAAAATTTTATTAAATTAAATTAAATTAACATTAAATATAAATAAATTTCGTGTACTTCACTTGATAGCGAAGCTGGCCGGTGTCAGCACTCCTGCCTCTTTATTTTCAATACATTTTTACAGTATTTTTACGCTTTATTTTGATATTATTTTGTGAAGGGCTGGAAATAAATAGGACACACAGCCATTTCCTTTTCAGGCAAGTGTTGGGTTATTGAGTAGTACTGAATAACTTTTAGGCTAGGGGATTGAGATGTAAGGAATGATAATAATATAATTCAATAAAACGGGATGCCATGATATCTTATACAACTGTGATTTAAAGGTTATTGTGATAAGTGGAGTCTGTGACTAAATAGGGTGCAACAACTATGTTTCTAAGGATTTTGGATTGGAAGGACTGGATCTTTGGACGTTGGATGGAATGGCAGCACCGCACCGTTAAACTCCTCACGTCTAAATAGGTCTCAGCTTTGACTTGAAAATAGTGAATTTTTCTATTAACAGTTAAGGAGGAATTGCAGTTTAGTATCCTGCACAGTTTTCTGTATACTCTTATTTAGTTGTTGTGTTTAAGAATTTTCGTGAGTGTCCTGTGTGAGTCAGGAGTTGAAAATCCATTAATCTAAGGCAAACGGAAAAAAAAGATAGAAGTATTGTTGAAGTATTTTTCCCCTTGATTTTTTTCTTCTTTGTGTAAGCTAGACATGGCAAAATATGCCCCTCATTCTGGTACCATCACTGAATGCCCAAAACTTGACGTTGAAGGTTTTCCTTGAATGTTAAATCTTAAGTTTATTTAAGCTATTTACTTGAAATTTATCACCTAAAAACTGAGGTATAATTTATAAGAGAATAGAGCTCTTTAGAAAGATTGGTAACATAAAAAGCAATTGTTCACGTAGGCTTCGACGGTCGTCAGATGTTTTTACCGTTTCTTCTTACGGGTTGGACCGTGTCAATTTTCTCTTTTCAGCCCTGAAGAAGCCATCACATGATGTGCGAAAGCGTCGGCAAATAACAACAATTTGACATTCTCTTTTCAGCCCTGAAGAAGCCATCACATGATCTGCTAAAGCTCGGCAAATAACAACAATTTGACACGGTCCAACCCGGAAGAAGAAACGATAAATACATAGAAAGCAATTACCATAAAAGCTCTCATATAAAACGAACCATATTCTATGAAAATAGTTCTTTTCAGATTGTGATGTGGGATTTTATTCTAAAGGATAAAATAAACAGAGTTCCTCATTCGATTTAATTTTTGAAATGGACTCTTTCTTATAGTTGAAAAACGAGGAAATACATTAAAAATTGTTTTATTGAAAAAAAAAAATGTCTTAGGTTTTTTATGCAAAATATTTCGAAGTTCTTAGATTGCTATATGAAGTTCATGATTCAATCCTTTCATTAAGAATGTCTCACTGACACCCATTACCGATTAGAAATAGTAGATCTAGCAAGTTCATAATATTTGTCTTAATTACTGGCTCACTGTGCTATTTGAAGTTGCATGAGGGAAAGATTAAATCCGGTCCCAAATGGAAAATAACACTGAGAGGTAAGTAAACTATCAAAGTTGTGGGGGGGGAAATCAGTTTGATGGTAACTCGGAGGCGAGGAGATTACCCCAATAAAGGCCGGTCGAAGGCGGCTGATCGATCTGGGTCTGATTTATTGGGAGGCATCACGGAGGCGGCGGGGACAACCTTTCTCGGATCCGAGTCTGTCGCAAACGGCTCACCGGGGTACGGAAGGCTTTTGAAGTGAGCCTTCCAGCTCTTCAAAGCTGTGTGGAGAAGGGTTAGCACGAAAATGGCATTCAACGTCAGAAGTTTTGAAATAACATTCGTATACCTATCCCATCCATAAAGAATATTAGACTATTGATCTTGCTTCAAACGCTAAGCTGTTAATAGGTGTAGAGCAGAATCATTTTTTTTTTTTTTTTTTTTTTTTTAGGTTTACATAACAACAAGGTTCCTTTAAAATAACTATTTGGATAAAGAAGGACAAATTTCACAATTTTCTGGGCTGCCTGATTTGCTTATATCAACTATTGAAGGAATTTTGCTAATGGATACACAAAATCTTCAAAACAATTAATGAGAGGGAATAGATTAAAATAAAAAATACATCTGTACGGAATACATATATAATAAATCGAATACATCTTCTTATGCTCCTGACATTTTTTAGCTATTAATCGACTCTCTTTATTTACTTTTTTAATTTTCATTTATAAATATTAATTTAGTTGTGGTATTTAATCCCATGTAAACTTCAACAATTCTTAGTGCAAGGGAACAGAATAAAAAATCTATCTGTCCCAGCCAGAACTCTAAACTGGATTTTTTAAAGTATCCAAGAAAGCAATATATAAAAAATTCTTATTTGTAATCCTGATCTGATTTACACATTGAAAGAAAATAACAATTTTGATAATGAATAAATCCGAAGACAAAGGGTTGGTCCTTATGACTGTTAAAATACAAGTTTCAAATCTTTGTTATTATTGTTAAATTTAAAATATCTATAATTTAAATAAAATTGATTATAGTAATTTTTCAACAAACAATCAAAAATCATTTCTGTATTTTTGATAATTATCCCCTAATTCATCCAATCTCAAATTTCCATGATTGCTGCGAGCACTATCATGAATTAATACAATGTATCGTATTTATCATACCTTCTATTATCCGTCTTCAATGGTTTCTGCTAACCATCTTCTGTTGGCGAGGGCTTTCGGACATTGTCCATCCTCGTGGCAGAATACATGTGTTCACTGTCACTGTCTGTATTCAACTTGTTGAATTGTGTTGAACACAGTGACAGTGAACACATGTATTCGCCCACGAGGATGGACAGTGTCCGAAAGCGCTCGCCAAGAGAAGATGGTTTGCAGAAACCAATGAAGACGGACAATAGAAGGTATGATAGTTCTATATTCATTGGTGGTGGAAATAACCTTTAAAGTACCTTAATTAACTTATTCTAGTCAGTTCACGAATCCATTGATTTTTATCAGGTTTTTCAATAAATAAATCAAGTTATTTAGGTTGCTTTCACGACTCCATCAGCGGTTTTTGTTAAAGGTATTTTATAATGCAAATACAAGGAAATTAAATTAAAGGCCTACTACGAAAGGATTTAAAAATTTTTTGTCATAACCAAGTGAGGACTGAAATATAAATAAAAATGCATTATTTTTTAAATAATTAATTTTTTTACAAATTTTTATTAATAATAAACTTCCTCCTCTCTAGATATATTTTCTAGAGATTCAAAAGAATAGATGAGAATCAATAGCTGATTTGGAATTGTTTTCGTCTTCAAATCGCATTTATCTTAGGTTATAAATTTGGATAAGGTTTTAGGGCAAACCTAATTTAGGGGGTTATTACGCCCTTCTCACTGATAAGCATTACTGAGGTAAGCAATATGTGGACTGTTTCTTTACTCCATACTTAAAATTATACTCTAAACGGAAAATGCATTTTTAGGCCACAAAATGTGAGAAACTTAAATATTAGCACAATCAATTTTTTTTTTTCCGAAGTCTGAAAATTGTTTATTTATAAATTTGAGTAATCCATATACTGACATCTTTTTTTTTTCCTCCCTTCTTTTTTTTTTTTTTTTGTTAATTTAGCTGTTTTTGCCCATGACATGACGAGTGATGCGCACGGGATAATTATCAAGAAGTATCATTATTCCTACTATTTTATATTTATAATAAAACATGAGAATATATTCCGAACCGCAGAAAATGAAATGAACCCCTGCCAAGAGCGTAACCCTGAATTTGAGAGGTGGTTTTCGCCTTTCCTACGTAAGTGTATCGATTCCTGTTTACGAGCTCAGAATCACGGCGTTAGAGCCAAGTTTTGTTGTTACGCCAATATACGTGATGAAATTTTCATGGGGTTTTAACAACAGAGCCACTAACATGCAGCAACCATTTATCACTTTCGCTTATGGTTTTGGGGGTTTTCGCTTCGCTAAACACTACCAGCGACTGAATTCAACATTGAAAAACGCCATTTTTAGAAGCTTAACCACATACACTGATTTAAAAAAAATTGATTTGCATTAAAACAGAAAAATAATGCAAATCATTACCTCCATTCGTGGGAATAGAAGAAAAGAGGTAATACTGACCCGTATGCGGATAGGTCACACGAACCTTACTCATATACACCTAATTAACTAAGATCTGCCGCCTAAGTGTAATACCTGCCAAGTTCACCTAACAATCCAGCACATCATAGAGGTTTGCCCAGTTTATCAGATTTCTTCACTAGGGAAGGCATTGGAAGAAATATGGCGGAGTGCCTTGGGAACAACCCCTCTACAGTGGATGGGCTGTTAAACTTTCTTAAAAAAGCAGGTATAGCCCGGAAAATCTAAATTAAAGAATGAGATATTATTTATTATTTTAGTTAATAATAATTTATTTATTATAATTTTTTAAATATATAATAATATTTAAATAAATAAAAAATCCATTAATTTAAGTTGTTATAGTGGGCGAAATAATCCTGATTCCTGTATTTTATTAACTGATTTATAGTGGACATATTAGGGGATGTTTATAGGGTGTAATAAACTAGAAGTTGATTGCCCTACAATCTACTACTATTAATATAATATAATTATTTTCCCAGTGGTCCCTTTACTTTTTTATATATTTTTAAACAACAATTCTCACAGCTATACTTTACACTTATTGATTTTCCCTTGACTTCGAAAAACATGTTCCCCGAACTTACAGGTCCTGATATAGGTCATTTAATCCTCTAGGTCATTTAATCCTCCAGGTCCTTACATAGGTCATTTAATCCTCCCAAAGGACTTGCAGCCATTTGTTCGATAGCAAAGCCTTCTTTTAGACAATTTCTCTTCCTTCCATCCTCCTCACAAACACACACACGCACGTAAGCACACACTGTTCCATTTTTGGTTGTCCCTAACCTCATACCACTTATTAAATTCTTCATGACTTACCTCGATCGGAGTATATGACTGTCTCTTCCTTTTTTTTACTATGTTATGTGCACATTTAAATTTATAATTATATATGTATAGTTTTAATGTTTTTGTGTTAATTATATTTTATACTATTAGTGGTTCGTTTTTGTACAACAGTTTGTAGTAATTTTATGCGTTCTTTGTTTCTTGTTACACAGTATTAAAGAATACCTAAAATGCAGGTCAAAACATGGTCAAAAGATAAATTTGTAGCTCACAAATATGTTTTATTTAAAGCTCATTGATGGTTTTTATTTGTTAATTTATTAGCGATAAAATTACTTTCTACCTTTTTGAAATGTACCTAAACTCCTCCGATTACCTATTTGCCCGAAAACTATACAGCTATTGTCGCTAGCAAAGACTTTAAAAAATATTCACAAATATAACTGGTAGCATAAAGATTTTCCTTCCAGTGTTTCAAATAATTGATTTTATAATTTATACTCAAGTAATTTTCAATTAATAGTAATAAAAAGTTAAAAATGGTCCGGAAAAACTTGTAATGTTAATGCTTCATTAATGTACTTAACTAATAAAAAAATGTGGTATTCAATAAAAACCTTTCTTAAAGTATGTACTTCAAATTTTTTTTAAATATATTTTAAAAATATTAAGATGTGAAAAAAGGAGGATTTTTTTTATAAATAATATTAATAGTAAGTTGAATTAGGGAGGGGGCGTATCTCATGAATATGTAACCGGTCTATGTGATGTGTCTGTTCCCGAGGCTCAGATACATTTCATTAGTCGGTAGATGGCGTGGGTGAGCTTTGGATAATACTTTTATCTCCTCGTCCAGGACCTTAATGGCGCCTTAATTACCCAGGTTTTTTTCCCCCTTCATCCCTTATTTTATTCGCGAACAGTCGCAGGGGTACCCTTCCAGCTTCAGTGCAGGACGGTGGCTGCTTTCAAAATGTTAAGACTGCTTAGTAACGCAGTGACTTTCTCAGGAATCACCGTATTGTTCTCCTTCAAATTTTGAGTTTTGAGAGATTCGACTGGATTTTTGTGTATTAAATGTGGAGAGGTTAATAATACTGTCAGATCAGTGAGTACATACATACAAACATATCCTTCCTACTTCCTCCTCGATCTCTAATCAACTTATCCGACAGAAAAGCAGGCTAAGTATGAATTATGAGAAGCTCACAGTTCCTCACATTAGAGCGCTTCCTGAAATTTCTCTCTCTCTCTCTCTCTCTCTCTCTCTCTCTCTCTCTCTCTCTCTCTCTCTC
>KZ806962.1:717264-732759 GCA_000696205.2 Oncopeltus fasciatus | reverse complement strand
CCTTCTATTATCCGTCTTCATTGGTTTCTGCAAACCATCTTCTGTTGGCGAGCGCTTTCGGACATTGTCCATCTTCTGGCCGAATACATGCTTTCACTGTCACTGTCTGTATTCAACTCTGAACGCATGTATTCGGCCAGAAGATGGACAATGTCCGAAAGCGCTCGCCAACAGAAGATGGTTTGCAGAAACCAACGAAGACGGAGAATAGAAGGTATGAGAGATTAAAATTAGGTTTTAAAGCTTGTTTTTGTTAAAAGTAAGATGAGTTCATTTATGAATTAAATCGACGGAGAAGAAATAGATGGTCCACTGTGAATAACTTTCAATGTCTTCGTTATTATTTGAGTTACGAAAACATAGACAAAATATATTAGGTGTAAAACGTAATTTTCTGTTTTAGATTTTGATACATTATTACAAAAAAATTATACATTAAGAGATATATTTAAAAAATGGTATTTCGATGGCTGATATCTTTCTATAAAATACGAAATACGAATTCTATAGCAATCCGTTAAGTAAAATCGGATGAGACGATTAAATTGAATTATCATCAATATAGTCATCATTATGAGAGATATTACAATATTTATAAAACTTGTTGAAAATTAATTTTTTTCCAGTTTATCTTCTTTAATATACTACGCAAAACGTATATCAAAGAAGTTTCAATTCAATTTATTTTAGTTAAAAGTGTGGTCAAGTTAAAGGCAAATAACTTGTGGAAATACTTATTGGACTATGTGGATTATGTGGATGGGCTGTTAAACTTTCTTCAAAAAGCAGGTATAGCCTGGAAAATCTAAATTAAAGAATGAGATATTATTTATTATTTTAGTTAATAATAAATTATTTATTATAATTAATTAAATATATAATAATAATATTTAAATAATAAAAAAAATCCATTAATTTAGGTTGTTATAGTGGTCGAAATAATCCTGATTCCTGTCTTATATTAAGTAATTTACAGTAAACATATTAAAGGGTATTTATAGGGCGTAATAACCTAGAAGTTGATCTACTACTACTACTACTACTTATTGGACATAAGCAACATCCAAACGTTGGAGTAAATGGACCACATTCTTAATGCCTAGTAATTTTCCCTGAAATCTGTTTAGGATACTCAAGACCCTGCTTGTAGAATTTTCAATGCAAAGGCTTACAGAGCACTAAGAGACTTGAGTCGGGACAATAGCCGACAATATTTCTACAAGGAGGTTGAGCGAGCCTTGGCCCCGAGCCCGCAGTCGGTAAGCCGGACTATGTACAAGCGTATGATTAATGACCGTAAACAAACAGTAGACTTTTGTTTTCTACCTCCCACAGTTCCTACCCTTGTTCTTCAGACTCACTTTCTGTCGGCGAGTCCTCTTCAAATAACTTTAGCGAATATTTATGTATAGCTTCCCAAGAACCTAGACAGTTAAATGTACGTCAGAAAGGCAAATTTTACTAATGCTTGTCTCGCCCCCATCTGCCTGATTTTTTTGTGGTCAGCTAGTATTCACTGCTTTAAGAACAGAAAAGAAGTACCAAATCTGCAAATTTAAGTATTCATTTCCATGTAAATAACCTAAAGGGTTATGTGTTCACATGTATTCGCCCACGAGGATGGACAATATCCGAAAGCGCTCGCCAACAGAAGATGGTTTGCAGAAACCAATGAAGACGGATAATAAAAGGTATGATAATTAATTTCCATTTTAATTTCCATTGTTAAAAGTGAAGGTCACAGAACAGGACACAAAATAAAAAGGAATGAAAAAAATCAAAGTTAATTTTTGAATTTTAATCTATTTTTTCTCCCAAGAAACGAGTTCAGAGGATATAAATTCGAGAAGATTTAATTTAAAAAAAAATCTTTCATATATAACAAATATAATACATGCACACACTTAGTTGCCATATCCAAGGCTCGAACAAAAACAATTAAAACAAGTTCTAACGATATCTAGTGTATAACAAGCGAACAACAAATGCACTTTCCAGGTATTAGAACGCTTTATTTAATTATATTGATAAACGTAATGTTCGCAAAAAAAAAAAATTGTTTTAAGTATTCAAATTTTTGAAAGATCACAGATTGAAAGTATTTCTTTGTATATCTTTCTTTTAATATATTTTTCTCTTTCTGAGAGCATTCTACAAAAACTGTAACATCGTATAAGAAAATTAGATGATAAATTGGATGAGAAAGATAGTTATACGGTAATAAATAGGTGTGTCTAATCTACACTTATAAGTGAACGAATATATGCACTTTACAAGTAAAAAGCTGAAGCTGACAATATCAAAAAGTTGCATTTAATTTAAGGAAAGTTTGAAAATTTGAAACGAATTTAATNCTATATATACTTTATATATATAAGTTATATTGGGTTCGATGGATAGTTGCTTTTTAAAAAGAATTTATTCATCAATCCAATATTTACATTTAACAACCAAATAGTTTTGACTGGAGTCTGTTACAATGAATACAATTATCACTTATATTCGCTAAGTAAATAATACTAGGAGAACCTCGATGTTGGAAGGCTGAAACGAGACTGTGTTTGGTTTTCCATTTTTTATAAAATTATTTAATAATCCCGACGGCATTGAAATGAATTTATGTAAAAATTATTTCTGCATAAGGTTTCCGGGAAGAAGTTGATTGTCAATTTTTATAAAATTATTTAATTATCCCGACGGCATTGAAATGAATTTATGTAAAAATTATTTCTGCATAAGGTTTCCGGGAAGAAGTTGATTGTCAATTTTTACACGATTCTATTATAAAAATTTTTTTAAATGCTGTGGATATAAAGATATACCCTGTGAACATCAATTTTTTGTTATTTACTCATGACGTTTGTTGTTGGTTTGGTACAAACTACTTTTATGAACGATCTTCAAGAAAAATTACCAAATCAGAAGAACGTACATTTTTATAAACAAACTTAAGAGAAAGAAGAATGCTATAGTTTTTCAGCAATATCTAAGCGAAATAAGTATAAACAATAAGCAATTGTTCATAGCTATTCAGTAGTTATTCCACTTATTTTACATAATACTATAATACAATAAAATACTTCTAAAACGATGCAGAGGGAGAATTAATTCAGAGGGGATCTTAAAAAATACCTTTTATTCAGCTATTGATTATTCAAGGTTCATTTTTTATTTTTGAGATTTCATAATGAATTATAGTTAAAATGCTTACATATTATTATAATTTATGGATTACAAAATTTTAAATAAAGCAATTTCAAGAGAAGACTTAAACAAAATATACTGGTTTTGACTTAGCTGTTCTAATGAAATTATAATTCAAATTTATTTATAATTAGTGCATAAGATTCTAACAATAATAATATGTCGATAAAATTCGAATTTACTAGTAGATTAATGTTTTAATGAGGTAAGAATTATTTATTGTTTATTATTTAAAACAATACTTCAGATTATTTGAAATTACCAATTAATTAATCAGAAGTAGGTGACGGCCCTCATTTTTAAGGACATTATTTTTTACTCAAATTAATACTTTTGATAGTTAATTATTGAAGTTTCCGAGTACAATAATAATCGCACAGTTGCTTGACTTATATGAGTTATTAAACTATTACATAGATAAAATAAAACATTTTCCTCGTACAAAAAATTGTTTGTTATATCATTTCTGGTAAATATTATTTTATGATTTAAAAAAATTCCATTTTCACTGAACATTGAACATATATAAGTTCAAGTTTCTGAGTAAATTCAAGATCATGCGAGGGAAGTCAAAAAATTAACCGAGTTTTTTCTTTTAACATTTTAGAAATCATAATTACATTANTTATATATATTATATACTGTATTATTCAGTATGTACATTTTAATGACACTTATATTCAAGAAGTTAAAAAATAAATGAATAAAAATCGAAATTATATAAATATGAACTTTCTTTAGTCCTATCCTATAGTCCGGCTTTGTCTGAGAAAGTGTGTTGATTGTTTTGTTTTTTTTCTACAATAAAAGTTAAAATTAAAAACAATTCATTGAAATTTGAATAACTTATAATATGTGGAAGACTGTGATTATGTGTGTTAGGTTTCCAATTTATCGGCAGAGCGTGTTCGTACCCGTTTTAAAAAGAACTTACCAATCTAACGGAGGACATTGGCATAGTACTTGCCGAAGAGATTCGACCGACTAAGAGACTCCACGTTAAAGGCTTAAGAACACACGGAGAAGAGCAAGCGGGTAGTAGAGCTCATGGTAGAGCTGCAGTACTTGGACAAAACTCCAATGTCCAACTAACTCCAATGGTGTCCAACTAAGAGACCCTCATCCTGGTTATCTCGGCGGTATATTCCCCACCAAACCCATACCAGGATATCCCTGTGTCTTTGCAGGTGGCCACAACCCACTTGTTGGGGTTGTAGGGCGACTGTCTCTCGTGGTCGTTCCTCACACTCTGCCCCTGCATCAACTGACCCCGTTTGTTTCCGTTTACAGGGAAGGGCTTGGAAAACATCCTGTTCAAATACAAGTCGTCCTTAGACAAACTTTAAAATTTGTATTTCTAATTGTGTGAAATTGCAGTTCAATCAGAAGTAATACGTCAGTAAGAGATTTATCAAAATTGCTTTTAAAATTTTTTAAATAACTTTGCTTTTAATCTTTACGAAAATTAAAAGGTAAAATTTTTTTTATAAGTTTAAAATAAGAACGTATGAAAACAACAAACATTTACATTTAATATAATTAATATAACAAAGGAAAGTCCACATTCCTCTTGAAGACCTTTGATGTAAGCTTTAACGGCTTCGTGGGAGCTAAGTTCTCTCTAATTAAAACAAAAAACTGGACTCGTACTTAAGCATCCCTTTGTTCAATTTAGGGAGTCGTGTAATCTGTTTCCTCTCTTTTAAAATTTTTTTTTGGTCGTTTCAGATTGAAGATGTGTAGAGTTACGTATTAAATATCCTTCCACCAGCTCTCTCTTTTCACTGTTTCAAATAAGTACATTAAGCCCCACTTTCTCTTATTAAGACACCTGTGAATTTATGTTAGTCGAGAAATGATTTTCATTTCTGAGGTAACTAGAAAATAAAACTGTCAAGCAAAAATAATAGTTGTGAAACTTTCTTTTTCTATTTTTCTACAATAATTCCTGATCGTCAGAAGAGGTAAATATTCGCATGGGCAACACTTTCATTGCTTTGATAAAGCTTTTCTATTGGTGTGGAGCACAATACTAATCGCTCACATCAAAACATTATTTGGAAATAAAACTCAAAAGGTTCTTTGTTATTAAATCAGAATTAATTAATTATTTAATTTTATAAATAATTAATCTAATGGAATCAAATAATAATCTATCTGAATAATTGGAAATAGGATTGTGGAATAGGAACAATAATTCTATTTCTGAAAAAAAACAACTTATGAAGGGTCTTCAGAACTTAGCTATTTATAAAACAAAATTGCTTCTGGCTCCAAAAACCACTATTTACTATGAGTAACAATAAACCGCTAATACAAACAAACCAAGAGGTAAGCTAAAGAAGGATGCACTGTTTTGACCTCATATCAAAAAACTGTTTCGACCAGATTATTTTGAAAATGGTAATCACATGGCACGTTTATGAAATATCGCTATACCCCTAAAACAAATGAGCAAAAACTTAGAATATATTTATATAGAAAACATCTATTCGCTTTACTCATCATCAACCAAAAAGGACTTAGAAACAATATATTTTAATTTTAATAAAACTTAAAAGAAGTCCCAGCACGCTTCTTAATAGCTAAAGGTCTAATCTTGAATGTTTCATCTGAGAAAAACAATTTGCATACAAAATATTTTATGTTAATCCCAATAGTATGCAAAACAATTCCTTCTGACCTACCGATAATTTATTTCTTGCATCAAACAAGGTTAGATTGTCATTAATTTTCTGCGATAAAAGTAGTCACTCGTTCATTTCGACAAAATAAGTGATTTACATAATCGATTACTTCACCCTTTTTCCCTCGCATACGACTGGATAAGGAAATTATGCTTGAATGGTAATGGAAATCTATTTGATTATTTATTTTTAATCTTTAAACAATAAGTATCAACAAAAATGTAATTTTCTTTATACATGAATCAATAGACAAATTGACAAGCGACGAAAGCAAACACATACTCTGACTAGTAAAATTATTATTCTTAGCAATTTAGGACCCCCGAGGTTAAGTTCAATAATAATGAAGAAATTTAAGAATAGAACTCTGAATAATTAGACTGATTGAAATCTTTCCAGACTATTCCTTGCACGTTAGCTTTGACACAGCCTAAGCGACATGTTATTTTCCCTTCACAAGCCTTTTCGACTTATTTCTGAATACAGACAGTGACAGTGAACGCATGTATTCGGCCAGATGTCCGAAAGCGCTCGCCAACAGATGGTTTGCAGAAACCAATGAAGACGGACAATGGAAGGTATGATAGTATTTCTGAATAATTTAGTAGTTTCTGTGGTTTACGCTATATTTTTTTTTTATGTACCTATTTCAAAATTCTATATTCAAGAATTACTCAAGAGGAAAAATACCTTCCTTAACCATCCCTAACTCTTCAACCCCTAAGTCTTCATGTTTATTCTTTGATTGTTTTGTTTTTTTTTCCCCAACAAAAAGCACTAAATAATAATTTCATTCAAGATAATTTTAAGGATTATTTCTATGATAAAATTGCATGTTTGATGTTTATTGTGAATTTGAAATAAAAATAAAGTTACCTCAAAGGATGGAACTATATTTTTAATAAATAAATAACATTCTATAAAATCAGTCCAGATTTATTTATCCAGTATTATTGTTAGGATAGATTTAGGGGGAGCTGGTTATCCGGAGTCAGATGGAAGATCTGCCCCATAATAGATACCTAACAAGCTCTCCATCCCATAGATACGAGTATCCTTCGATTAGGTTCTTGCCTGACTCATCCGTATCAAGCCGAGACACCATTCCATTCCATTGCTTGCACCTGAAGAGGTCACTGGCGAAATGAAAGGATTCGAAAGGCCGAGGAGATGACAAAAACGGGACAAGATTCACTACACTACCAATCTATAAGTCCTCTTCGGCATACCGAAGCCGTCCTACACGAGCTGAGGTTATTTGGACACCTGCTCAGAAAAGACAAAACCACAGGGAAGATCAAGTAGAGCTGGATAGAGGAAAAAAGATCATGTTCTTCTGGGTGGAAAATTTTCGGGAGAGACAAAAACGAGGACAGGACGAAATCTTCAGGAGATATCGAGTAAACTTCAACCCCAATGATGCATCTGACTTCTAGTCAACATATGACTTCTAGCATCTTGAAGTCTGCTGAATTGATCTAGCGCAGCGGAAGAGTAAGAAACTGCTCTCATTTAAACTTAAAACGAAGTCGAGAAGTGTGGAAGAGACAGTGAGATCCCAGTTTGGTTTTATTAACCTGCAATGAGTTCTCTCTCTCTCTGATTAAAAACTTCAGAGCCAAGCACCTCCCTGTAATTACTTGAAGGAGTAAAAGCCCTGTCTTTTTAGTGAAACTTAAGATGTTTTTGCCTTATAACTATTTAACGTAACACTTCCTCTCTGTTTATTAATTTACTGGACTTTTGCAACAAACTTAGGATTGAATTAAAGCATTAAAATGGTAACAAATCACAAAGGTCAAACAGGATGAATAAGTGAAATTTATCCCTGGAAGATAATCTCATTGATTAGCATAAGGGTAGCTAAGGGCCATTTTGGTTTAGCTTGTGTTCAACTTTATATAATAGTCTACATTAATTAAATATTTACCACTATCAAAACAAAAACTTGTACAAAATAAATAAAATAAAAAATAGTAAAAAAATATTAAATTCAAAGAAAAATTTATACCTCAGATAATAGATTGAAAAATAAATGTATGACATTCAGGTACAATAGAAGCCATAAAACAGTTAAAAGCTTTAATTTACTGAAGCACATAGCTTCGAAACATGTTTGCAATTAAACTATTGATTAATATTCCAATTTTTTTTTAATCTCGAATAATTTCATTCTTTCTCGTTAAAACATATTTTCTAACTCAATTTTCAAAAGTGCTATTTATAGAATATATAGTTTATCTTGATTTGAACATTGAAATCACAACAGTTGGACAATCGAAAAATTTCTTAGTTCTTCACCGTCTCAGCATTAGAAGGGCCAGAAAAGTATCTTAACCAGAATAATACACGTTTTGAATTGTTTTCTACTTAAAATATTAAACCAAAGACGGGAATGGATCTTTCATCTAATAAGTATTAACTTAATTCGAGACTGGAGTTTTTTAAAGGAAGCGGTTAGTAATACTAAAAAAGAAAATATAAATAAAATGAAATATACGGTTTTATATGATTTTAAAAAAAATTAAAAGTATATAAATGAAAAATATTTAGGAAGTCAGAAAAGAATATAACCAAGAGATTTGAACAGTCATATCTGTCACTTCTTTAATTATTATTTTTTAATCATTAATTTTCTACCATTTTTTTATATAAGCTGCAAAGAACATGTTTTCTAAGAAAAATATATTATTTTACCTGAATTACTTGTAACTGACGTCACTTATAACTGACTACAGTTTTTAAATTTAAGGTGTTAGTTTCGTTAAAATATAATTGTAATGTATTGGCTGTAATGTTTATGAATTCGCTTACTGCTTTAGTAATTCTCTTGTTTTCCTCGTTTGTCATTTCCAAAGAAATTTAGGAAAAAAAAGAGATTTTTGATATGAAGACAAACATTTTTTGTGATTTTAAATTTCAATAACAGGAAAGCATTAGATTATAAAGTTTTTGATATGCTGTATGTAAACAATTTATAAAAATAAATTGTTTAATTTAAGATGTCTCATACATACCAGTAATTATTTGTTATAGCTAAGCGCTGAAACTCCGCTGGTTATATTCCACTACATAATGGCGTGTCTTTTCGGCAGGGACCTACAGGGACAAAACATCCCATTTTAAATGGTCAAAATTGACTATTTTACAAGACAGTTTGGCCTATGTATGGGAGACTTCTGCGAAAATCGCTCGCCATCAGGACGTGAAATAGAGCAAGTGAAGACTGCTTCCCATAGGTTCAGAAATTACAGGTATTTCTATTAGAAGGATCATTCAGAATAAACTACTCTCAGATGTATAGCTTTACATTAAAGTTTGAAGGAAAAAACTAGTACAACCATTAATCCTTGTCACTTTTCACTATTTATTAAAAAAAATCCAAATTCACTAAACTATTTACCCTCGAGATTTTATTGTTCATGTAGGCTTCCACGGTCCTCAGACATATTTACCAATACTCCTTCCGGGTTTAACCGTGTAATGGAGGTTTTAGGTGCCAAGCTTTCGCACATCGTGTGATGGCTTCTTCGGGGCTGAATGGAGAATGGGAGATCTCTCGACGTGCGAAAGCTTGGCACCTAAAACCTCCAAGACACGGTTGAACCCGAAAGAAGTAAATAAAGTTTAGATTTTAATTAAATCTTACTTTTGAGTTGGTTGGTTTAACAAGAACCAACTTAGATATTTATGAATTTCTAATAATGTATCATAATGCCTACAGTAATAAAATATAAAAAATAAAAAGTTTTTTGATTTATGTTTTTGTTAATTAAAGCTCTTTGAAAGTGACGAGAAGACTCACATCTCCATATAAACTCATTTTTCATTTCTTAGATGAAGTATAATTTTTTTTAAATTCAATTTATAACATTAAATACATCCAGAACTTGATGATCCTACGTTTTCCTGTCTTCAAAACATTTTTTTTTTTTAGATTCAAGAAGCGCAAACATCAAACATGTTCCATATAAAATCTATATAACAGATATTTATATGGTTTCTCAATGAAAATTTTCTACGGAATAACCAAAGAGTGGCTGACAGTAGAAAAACTAAAGCAGGTAGTGAAAAGGTGACATTTAAAAAATACACACAAAAAATAGTAATTTAGAAAGTGACTGGGCTTAGGGGCGTGAAAAAGATTACTGTATCTTTTTACTGTAAAAGCGCCGGATATAATTTCTTTTAAAGTTGTGCGCCTAATCATTAAATATGAAGTGGTAACGTAAAATGAAGATACCCGCTGTTCTGTTTCACACTAAAGTGAAGGAAGTGTTTAAAAAATCTAACTTTTGGGAGGGTAGTCGAATAAACAAAAGTTTAAAAATTCTAGCAAGCGCTCCCTTCTCTGATTAAGATTTTCTCTGAAGTCAGCAAACTTCCGCCCCCCCCCCCGGATCCGGTCAAAATTCAGTAAAATTGTCTACACGGTGAAAATGATTAGCTGTCAATCCCCTCCGCCATCTTCTTCCTTGGAGTAATTATCTTGAGACCCCCCCTTGTACCACTTCCTCAAGTGTAATCTTCCACTGAGCCGTGTACAAGTTTAATTAAAAAGCGTTTGTTTTTGACATCGCTCAGTCACTGAGTGTTTCCGAAAGAGAATCTTCATACCTTTCACCTTTTGTGAATCTAAAACTTATTTTTATTATGATTCTCCATGATTGAAATTATTTTGTAATTTCCGTTTTCCAAATCGATAAGAATAGAATTATTGTGATATTAAACGGTTTTTGTTTATTTACATCAAAAATTAAGTGCAGAGACACAGCCGAGTTGATACATTCAAATCTTCTAAGCCTGACCAAGTATGTACCTCCTTTTACACCATACACGATTAAAAAAATAAAGTATAATAAATTAATTTAATCGATCAAGTATTTTGATAAATTATTACTAGCTATTATTTAATGGGTTGTTGTAGAAAAACATATGTAATAATATTTTTTTTTTAAATGTTATCAACTCATTAATTTAGGTTGTTATAGTGGACGAAATAATCCTGATTCCTGTCTTTCATTAACTAATTTATAGTAAATTTATTAAAAGGTATTTATAGGGCGTAATAACCTAGAAGTTGATTGACCTCCATTATGATCTACTACTACTACGTTAATTGATCAAAAAATCAAAATAATAACCCCCGCCTTTAATGACTACTTGTTTTATTAAAATAAAAAAATACATTAAAATAGGATTTTACCTAAAATCAAAGAGTTAATTAACCCTGTTCATTCAGTGGGTTATTTTCTGCAATGATAATGTATGTATAGTTTATACATAAATATATTCATATTACATTATATTTTATTGATAACAAGTTCCCGTCAAGGAGGAGCTTCGAGAACTATGAAAATTATCCAGCATCAATAATAAGGAATATATGTATTTGAACTTACTATGACATGGAAACCACACTTCTTTATTTTTCAGATTCATAAATTACGAAAGCATTATATATTTCGCGCACAATTTAACAAAAAAAATAGCATCTAATAGAAATAATTAAATTTAAGCAAATACATTTTCTTTATTTCTTAAAGAGAACGAAAAAACCACACACAAGAGTTGCTTAGGCTAAGCGGATTACCTAAATTGCATTAAGTTGTATATAAATTAGAATAAAGTAGTACATTAGTCTTTGAGTAGCTGAAAGCTAATGTCTTTGAGGGTGGCATTAGGTTAATCTGGCGGCAAGAGGATTGGAGAAGCTCTCAACCAATCCAATACATTTTTAAATATCTCTCTTATTGTCCGTCTTTTGTTAAAATATTAAAAAACATATTTAATTGAAAAATATATTACGCATCTGTTTCTACATTTTTTTTTTCATAACACTAATAATAAACCTACAAGATCCCTTCGAAAAAATCATGCAATGGTGTGGCAAATGGAGAATAAAAATCAATGAAAAAAAATGCGTTCAAGGTAATTTCCAACTGCGGAAAAAAGACTTCCCTGAAATATTGAAATTTAACAATATTCCTCTACCACATTCAAATTCCGTTCATTACCTTGGGTTCCATCTTGACTCACGACTTACATGGGAAGAACATACTTAAATTAAAAGACAAGAACATGAAGAAAAATGCATTATTTTTTTAATATTTTTTTGACGTTGATAACAAGAACATCAGATTATTTGCTCAAAACCTCCTCTAAGTTTGAGTCAGGCAATAACAAACTTAGCCTTTCTTTTCGTATTCATAGTGACATATTTCGTTGCTAAAATTACATATTATATTGCATTCTTTAGGTAAGATCATGAAGCATATAAAAAAAATATGTCATAATAACAACCTCAATAGCAAAATTCCTACATAATTCTCTAAAACGAAAAATTCATTATAATGAGGTCTATATCTTCGTACCTTCTTTTCTATATCTTCGTACAAAAATGTTTTTGCTTTTACATTCTGATTCAATATTAATTCAAAAGTTATTTGTCTTTCATATTAGCTGATTACACATTTACGTTGTTACTTCAATTCCTGACCTATCATACTCAGAGCAGCCCAAGACTTCATGGCTTGTTAAAGACTAACACACAAACTTTTTGAAACTTGATTAGAAAATGTTGAAAAGTTCAGGCATCCGTAACTTTTATTTAAATAAAATTCCTCCATTGTGATAGACTTTTTCTTTGTTCCCCCGGTTGTCAGAGAAAATAATTAATTATAAAATAATTTTTTCATCATTCAAATAAAATAGTAAGCATTTTCAAGAGATCTCAGCTCGACCGAAGACACTATTGTAGCCTCTGATGAGTCCATAAGAAAGATTATCGCTATACAAACCTACAGAATTCAATACGAATAGAGATCTCTATTCAACCGAAGACACTGCTGTAGCCTCTGATAAGTCCATGAGAGAGATTTTCGCTATACAAACCGTACAGAATTCAATACAAATAGAGATCTCAGCTCAACCGAAGACACTATTGTAGACTCTGATAAGTCCATGAGAGAGATTATCGCTATACAAACCGTACAGAATTCAATACAAATAGAGATCCCAGCACAACCGAAGACACTACTGTAGCCTCTAATAAGTCCATGAGAGAGATTATTGCTATACAAGCCGTATAGAATTCAATACAAATAGAGATCTCAACTCAATCGAAGACACTATTGTAGCCTCTGATAAGTCCATGAGAGAGATTATGGCTTTACAAGCCGTACAGAATTCAATACAAATAGAGATCTCAGCTCAACCGAAGACACTATTGTAACCCTTGATAAGTCCATGAGAGAGATTATCGCTATACAAGCCGTATAGAATTCAAAACAAATAGAGATCTCAAATCAACCGAAGACACTATTGTAACCCCTGATAAGTCCATGAGAGAGATTATCGCTATACAAACCTTACAGAATTCATTACAAGTAGAGATCTCAGCACAACCGAAGACACTATTGTAGCCTCTGATAAACCCATGAGAGAGATTATCGCTATACAAACCCCAACAGTCAGGGCGTAATAACCATGATGTTGATCGCCCTATAACCTGATCCAAATCCTAATCCTAACCGTACAGAATTCAATACAAATAGAGATCTCTAGCTCAACCGAAGACACTATTGTAGCCTCTGATTAACCCATGAGAGAGATTATCGCTATACAAACCCCAACAGTCAGAGCGTAATAACTATGATGTTGATCGCCCAATAACCTGATCCTAATCCTAATCCTAACCGTAAATAATTCAATACAAATAGAGATAAAGTATACCACCAATCCATGTAATAGCATCAGTAAGCTATGATAATGGTAAAGTGGATTGTGGCGCTATCTATGTGCTCCGAAGGAAGCCAGCGACTGCGACATGTAGCGCTGAGCAGCGACATGCTCTCTGCCTCGCCGGGAAAGAAAACGTCGAATCCAGGAAGAGAAAAATGTAATCTGATAGACGGCGGCCAGAGGATATAAAGCCGTAGATTAATACGGGTCTCGTGGATTCGTTACAGGACCCCCATGAATATTCCCATCGGGACGGTTTTAATTTCGGCCGACTCGCTCCGACGACAAGGAGGGGATTGCATTAGCATTTCCACCGCTCCCAGCCTTCCGATTTGTCCGACGCCCGGTTACTGTCTATAGTACCAACTATTCAGCCAGAACAGAGAATTTTGTTATCCCATAGAGTAGTCTAAGCATCCTTTATGCCAATAGAGGGACAGAGAAACACTGATTTTAGGTATAAATCGATAGCTGCTAAATATATTATAACATAAATTAGCCTTGTTATAAGAATAATATATTTAAAGCTAAAAAATCCTATAATAACTTTCCAGGTGAAAATCTGATTTCCTCTCGTTCTCAGTCAAGCATTAAGTTTAAAACAATTTATACCTTAGACAACTTCAGGAAAAAAGTTTATTTCTTGTACAGGAAGGTGCAAAAATTATTTATGGAAATTTCCATTAATTTTATCAATAAACAAACTTCTGTAGTATTGTTCGCTCTTAACTCAATATTACACTAGCTACATAAAGGTTATCTCAAACCATATTTTTTAAATTTCAATATGCGGTTAACTAAGTCTAAAAGATCTAAAGGGTTATTATGACTACCAATGAATATAGAACTATCATACTTTCTATTATCCGTCTTCATTGGTTTCTGCTAACCATCTTCTGTTGGCGAGCGCTTTCGGACATTGTCCATCTTCTGGCCGAATATATGTGTTCACTGTCACTGTCTGTATTCAACTCGTTGAATTCAACTGTATTCAATCGAGTTGAATACAGACAGAGAGAGTGAACACATGTATTCCGCCACGAAGATGGACAATGTCCGAAAGCGCTCGCCAACAGAAGATGGTTAGCAGAAACCAATGAAGACGTATAGTAGAAGGTATGATAAGTCTAAAAGACTTGCATTAAAAATGTACATTTAAAAATTATATGCCATGTTTCATAAAGAAAAAATCAAATTTTAGCTTCATAGTTAAAAATTTACGATTTCTTTGGACCCCTCCCCTGCTTCTATTTTTTTCATTATAAAAAAAACCAACCTGTCTTTTGTTTCATTTCTTTAAACTAAAAATTAATTCCGCAACACCAATTTTTTACTCGCATTAGACATCGGAGGTAATCCTCCATTTTATTAGTCCTATTTCGATCAATAACGAACTTATTCTTTTATTTTGGATTGAAAAACTTCATGCAAAATTAAAAAAACTGGGAACTGTAGCCTGTAGAGCATTGGCACACATACGCACTTAATATACGTATATATAAAAGTAATTAAATTTATAAAACCAGTTTATGGTGTGAGTAAAGATTTTTATTTTTATTTTGCCGAGTTTTAGTTTGCGGTATTTGAAGCATTTCAGAAGACCAGATTATTTTACTTCGTGCCTATCTTTTAAATGTATTCTTCGGATCTGAGTCACAATTCCTGCCATTAATTTTTCCAAAATAACTAACTAGTTACGGATTCAGTCTTGAATTTAAATAACAAATATGTTCATTTGAACCGGCAATTTAATACTCTTTTTCATGTAAACTTTAATACTCTCCTTATCGTATTTTGGTTTTTGACCATTTTCCGGTACTAAAACAGAGAATGATATAGCGTAGATAAATATATATATATA
>KZ806962.1:667774-707970 GCA_000696205.2 Oncopeltus fasciatus | reverse complement strand
TATATATATATAATGCCTTTGAAGAAATATTTGCTTTAGTATATTAACTAAAAGGAATGTAAGAAAATAACACAATACAAATATCCTTTTGTTTATATAATTAAATATTTACAATGGGTGGGAGAGAATGAGATATAAAGGAGATGGGGTAAGAGGAAATGAAGAGAGAAATGTGAAGAGAAGAAAGGACAAGGTGATAGTAAGGGTGGGGGGGGAGGAGAGACTGAATGTAACCTATCTCTCAAATTATTTGTTCGGAAGGGATAAGAGAGAGGGGTGGATTATTTTGGGGCGGGATTAAGAGAGGGAGAGAGAGAGAGGGAGTGACAAAAGTCCCAGGAATAACCTTGCTCCGAGAGCATTGTCCTACTCTGTTATCTGGAGCCCGTCTTCGCGAGCACTGAATCTTTCAATGCCGCTTAATCTGCCTTATCTCTGCTCGAGTGTCGCTGGCAGGAGGAACCGCGGGAAAACTCCGTTACCCAGCCGAGGCGAATCCTTCATCCACGCCTGGAATCATGAAAGACACCAGTCGGCGTCGGTATCAGACAATTAGGCTGGTTTGTGTAAAACCACCTTCCATGCATCGAACCCAAAACAGATACAATTTTTTTGGATTATTAACCAACCAAGTTTACGCATCAGAAGTTTAAACGTTCGGCACATTAGAACTGCCTAGACTAAGCAAAATTATTCAACATTATGCATAATTAAATCACATACTGAGAATGTTAATCGACTAGTTTTTTTTTCTTTCTGCTTTTAAACATTAATTTTTGTTTTGGAAATTAGGTCAAATGTAGATTAAAATCGTTCTAAGTATTCTATTTACATGCAACGAAAACTAAGAGAACAGATATTTGTAATTTAAATCATTTTCAATGAGGAATAATCCTCATTCTCAATACATAAGTCTGAGGGAGGATGTAGAAGTAGTAGTAGTTCCTTTAAAATTATAACACCTAATTTAATCACTTAGGATAGTGGTTTCATAGTCATATTTATGTACTTCACGGGGACATGCACATTTGGTTTATTATCGATTAACAGCTGTTTACAAATCGCAAACGACAATTACAGCTCCCGTGTCAATGCATTTTTTGAAACTTTTTATTACACAATTCATAAATATTAATGAGAATTTTAACATTGAGGATTCAAGACTGCTACTATTTTTTTCAAAGAAATCGAACAATTCACCTGGTGTATATGTTTATATATATATATATATATATATATATATATATATANTTTATTGCACTTCATTCTCTACATTATATTTCTTATGAATGATAGTAGCAGTCAAAAAATTAGTCATTAATTATATCATATGAAAATGGGTAAAATCATATTTTTTATTCAGGATAAAATAAAAACTAAAATATAATTGGGTATAATTTAGTTTAGAATTATACCAAACAAGAAAGTATAACTATGTGTATATGATATATATGTAGGAAATTGGTTGTTCTTATAGAAGCCTTCCTTCCAAAATAAATAAAATAAAACGTTCATTAAAAAAATAATTACCCCTAAACTAACTCTCTCTCCCTCTATTTCTCTCTTTTCTCACTCTCTTAATCACTAACCTGTAGGAAAATACGGAGAAAATGATAGATACCTTAAGATTGCTAAAGCTTGCCGCGGTTTATCCATTCTTCTAATAATAATTATCATTTTTCTTGGCTTTACGGTATATTCAATCTTTCTACTATAGAAGCAAAATTCACTATGTCTCTTCAATGATTTTATTATTATCCAGCTCAAGTTATAATTTCTTAAGATCTAATTATTTTAAGAGTTTCTTATATAACTCTAACGGATTTTTATATTATTGTTTATGTTACTATACTTGTTTACTATATATATATATATGTATGTATGTATGTATTATGTAATTTCTTTGAGAACTACTATTAATGTAATGAAAAGATAATTGGCAAATTTTTTTATTGTTCGTTTTAAAATATGATGGAACCCGAAATATTTAGGTGGCATAATTAGTGAAAAACTTGAATTTATTTTGAAACGTATTCCTCTTACCTGGAATAAGTGAAATTTTATTGATTTATATGACCTTGGTAAGAATGTCAGAAATTAGGTTATCTATTTCGTAACTATGAGATTCACACAGCTGTTCAATTGCTAATGGAGACTTACCGATTTTCTCGGTCAGTTTGCTGGGTTCAATAGAATAGGGTAGAAGGGATAAGAAAGTTACTAAGTTAGAAAGCCCTAAGAAGCTAAAGCTGAAGCGAGCTGATGGAGAGGTATGAGAAGAGAAACGATTGAGGATTTGAGGACATAAGAACAGAGAACGTGCATCCGTGCGTATGTGTGTGTGCGAGATACAGACTACGGGAAGAAGAAAAAGAGAGCAACTCGAGAAAAAGAGAGACATGGGAAATAGAGATGACGGAGGGGAGAAAGTGAGAACAAACTAGAGAAAAAGAGAGAGAGAATGGGGAAGAGAGAGAAGGTGGTAGGGAGAGACACTGACAAACTCAAAGGAAGCCTTTAATTGAAGGGTGCCTGCACTTAATTGCACACTAATTGCTCAGATAAAGGTTTCAACGCTTCCTTCTTCATGGAGGGCGGGGGTGAGAGTCGAGGGTAGAAGTAGACTTTCTCACCCTCGCCCTCCAGGAGCTTGCTACACCTTGCCCGCCAGCACTTTTCTTCACGTAAGTAAAGAAGAAGAACCTAGATAATAACCCTACTTAAAAGTCTTTTCTTCCCCTTCTTAGGACCTCTTTAGCGAAATATTACGTTCTTTCTCTCGTGATTCTGAATTTTCCCGCCTAGCATTCATTCTAAAACCAACCCAAAAAATTATTTAAATTTGCTTTCATGCGGTAGAAGTTTAGGTTCGCCCTGAGCTGAGCCTTGTTTAAAACTATGGAAAATAAACCTTAGAAACATGTTAAAAAAATCAGAACTGTGGCTGAAGAGTTTCTGAGGCAATAATTGGGATGATCTTCAAGTTAAGCTGGATAGTCAGTACCATGAGGCTTACACAGTATATTCTTAAACCAGCTCAAGAAGGCTTATTGTCAGACTGTCTTAGGTATGCTACCAAAAGATTTGGAATTAAAGAAATTTGAAGCAGTATTTGAATCCATAAGGATTCAATGGACACAGTGTACTAAAATCGTGAAAGTTTTATCGATTTACTCACATTTACTTCCTGCTCAGGGTTACTATTTTATCCTTAAGTCATCAGCTCAAGAAAGAGTTCAATTATCTTTTCTCGAAGCCATCAACCATTAGATATATCCCGGGGTTCCAGTCCAAAGTCCTTCGCACAATTCATTCTGACCTGCTAGTACCTTTTGTTTCCGAGTTCATCACCTCCAGGTTTGATAAGTTCCACACAAACCTCCAAGGACATCCAAATCCTCTAGTCCTCTCCCTGGCATCCCACGTTCATCCCGACCACCCTCTCAGACGCCTCAAGAAGAGGTGGCCAAGGGACCTCCTACTCCAGTCAGTTTAGTTTAATACCTAGGGAGTGAATGCATTGGCATTTTTCTCCCCCTCTCAATCCCTCCTTGACTCCCTGCCAAGTCTCCTTCTTATCCTAGGATAAGGAAAGGATGGGTTCCGAGTAGTCTATCGCGGGTTAACCTGGGCTTCTCTCTGAGGACGGGTTACGTCCTGGGATAGACGACCAAGGACTATTATTATGTAGCCCATCAAAAATTATAGTGTATGAAATATGTACAGAATAATTTTGTTTAATAAAGAGTTATATATATATATTACCGAGATGATATTTTTATAATTTGGACCGAAAAATCTATATGTATTCCTTAATTAACTGACTTGTTCTTTTCCATAAAACTTNATATATATATAATTATCTTTTCTACTCCACCTTCACTGCTTGCTGCTCATTTAATCCAGAAATCATAGCACCAAATATTTTCCTGTTCTGTCCACTCGCTCCTCTCTACTCCAAGTAAACCGTAGGAAAACCGTAAATACGTAACGTTTACTCTTCTGTATCTTTTAATGAACTCTTTATTCCTAAATCTGATGTAGCTCGATATCTAGGCTTGTACTTCAATAAGAAACCTGGAACGTCCATAGACCTGAGACAAAAATATAACGTACCAAACACACGCTACTGCTCACTTATACGTAAAACTGAAAGCTCCAAAATGTAACTTGAAAATGTACTTCAAGTCCATAACGCCATTATGTACCTTAGAACCGTTATATAATTCCATAGGTCCCGGTAAACCCTTCTCTGCTTCACCGATAGTTATCGATTTCTGCCGACCTGAGCGATTCATCCCTCGTTCGAAGAACAAGAGAGGTGCTTCTGCATGTCGTCACTCCCTCCACAGGGAGCACTGGAGTCGAGCAGGGGGGGGGGGGGGTTGCTTAGCCGAAGAGGGCCGACATCTCCCGAAGGTGATCTCGCTAATATGAATTCACGAGGAGAAGTGAGTGCCCACTAATTAGAGACTATAACTCTTCATTCCGAGCTTGGACTTCTGCCCCTTTTACAGCCATCTTCTACACCCCCTGTATATTTTCCCCACCCCACCACCACCCCTAAACTCCTCCTCATAATTTTTCCCATTTCGTTCTAGGGCTTTTCTTGAACCAAGTAATTTTCTCCTCGTAATTATTCTGAAGGACCTGGATGATTTAATTAATTAATACTAAAAATTAGGCCATTATTTTTTTTTCTTCTCTGACAGCGCAACGAGTATGAATTTCTTCAACAACATTCTTGTCTCAATCTCCTTTCATAAAAAGTAAATCTGACCTCGATAATTTCTTAGGAATTAATGTTGCAGGTTACAGTATAAAGTACAGACAGCTTCTCCATTTTGCTAAAATGAAGGCAAACTGACTTTACTGATGACAGGCAGTTAAATACGCCCTTACTATTGAGACTCCGAAGAATATGAATGCATTTTATTGCGTTTAGGGATAGTACCTAACTAGCTCTGTAATTATTGCACAAAGGTTATTATTATCAGTAACAAAAGCATTCTGAAGACTATGATATTATTATTATCATCAGAGAATGATATTATTCAAAAAATTCAAATATTTGAATTGATAAATTCAAAGGAAATAAAAAATAATCCCATCATCAATCAACAATAGTAATACCTTTAATTATTCCAATGAACCATAAAACGGGATGATAAATGTTAGCAAATAATTCCGTCAGTAATTTGTTGAATTAAAAAAAACTGACAACCGTTAAAGGCAATTCAAAATCCGTTTTGGAGCAGCGTTTTAATTGAAAATAGCATTGTTCAATATCAAATTATTTTAAAACATATTTCATTTCGAATACTTCAATAAAGTAATATATTATTTTTGTGCATGTACTCAGAATTTGAGGAGATGCGACTGCAGCCATTTTTGAAAAGGTGTTCAGGTAGTTCAAAGAACGCTGAACAAAAAATTAATCTCGTCCATAAAATTTTAAAAAGTCCGTCACACAGATAGCAGATTCCCCATGTTTTGTAAATGGATAGAAATAAATAAGAGTAAATAAGGAATTAAATGTATTCCCGGTAGAGAATACTGAATGTAAAATGAATGACCCCCCAAAATTTGGTCTAACGGACCGGAAAAGAACAAGTGTTTTTCGTACAAATTATAAATTTTTTTTTTAAATTAAATTTTAATTTTGTTCAATGCTTTTTTTTGTAAAGGTAATGTTAACAAAAATATAAAAATTTTAAACAATTAATGAGAAGGAATTGAATAAAAAAATCTATCTGTCCCAGCAACGAATCGAACCTGGATCTCCTGTAGGGACAGATAGATTTTTTTATTCTATTCCCTCTCATTAATTGTTTAAAATTTACGTGGGATAATAAACCACAACTAAATTAACATTTATAAAAATTTTAAATATTGGTCACCCATTAAAGCCCTCCTACTCCTCGTCTGATTTTAAACACAAACGAACTTTGCTGAAGCATACTCAGCCAGTTACAAAAAAAAAAAAGGAAAAAGCAAGTTTCTTTTCATAAAATTTATTTTTAAATTGTGAGCGCCGAACAAATATACACATAAAATTTGTCACGGATTATATTCAAACCTTCTCCAAAGTAAGATCAGTAAAGATCCGTTGAAATTTTTCAAAAATTACATTTCATGAGTTGCATTGAATGACCAGACCTGTTACCATTTCTGTTAGAAATTTCTGAAGCAAATATTGCATAATTGTAGTTTGTAAAAGTTATTTAACCCTAAATGCTGAAGCCAGATCATATATGGAATGCTATTAATAGTTACTTATTGCCAACAATCACATAACCACCACTAACTAGGGGTAGTGTAATTTTGAGCTTACCTCCGAATGCCCCATCAGTAATGATTTTACATTACATTACTTTTACATATTCGCCGGTAAACTCGAAATTACACTACCTACTAAAATGAGCAATAGCCTCCTAACCATCAGAAGTAACTCCCCTTACTGGTACATTTGCTGCAGAGGCACCATCTCCGAAACATGTGTTCGACACTATTCCAACACTACTTCCCTTATATGCATTTTTTTATTATTATTATAAAACTCAATA
This sequence comes from Oncopeltus fasciatus, assembly GCA_000696205.2. NCBI lineage: Eukaryota > Metazoa > Arthropoda > Insecta > Hemiptera > Lygaeidae > Oncopeltus > Oncopeltus fasciatus. Next base: position 701,404 of record KZ806962.1, on the reverse strand, counting down.
TAAAATTGTATTATACAGCTGCCTTTTTATTTTAATGTTTTTCGTAACGCACATTATAACGAAAATATTAAAAAAATTAAATTTTTGTTACTTTCTACACATGAAGCTTAAAAACAAAATTTGGTTTAATAGTTTTTAAATTTACTAAAACATACATGTGTGAGTGTGTATTTTTATGTACCATTGTGTTCAGATTAATTTCTAATTACGGAAGAAAAACTTTCCTAAAATTTGTTCACGTAGGCTTCGACGGTCGTCAAGAACTATCACATCCTGTGATGGCTTCTTCTTTTCAGCCCTGAAGAAGCCATCACATGATGTGCGAAAGCTCGGCAAATAACACCAATTTGACACGGTCCAACCCGGTGAACATACCAAAATTAAAAGACTAAAACGCTTTTGACGACAAGGTCTCCTAATTGACTAAGAGTCATTAATAGGAATTCCAATTTACGATATAAAACAAACTGAAGCTCTACAAAACCTTACTACGACCAATCTGGACTTACGGAGAAGAAATCTGGTGTGCCACCAAGCCTTCTAACATCCAAAGAATCCAATCCTTTCAATCCAAAACCCTGAGAATAATCGCAAATGCTCCCTACTACGTATCCAATTCCTCTCTTCACCACGATTCTAATATCCCTTTTGTCACTTAAAAATAATCAGATCGAATTCTAAAGCTTCATCTGACTTTTCATCTGGTATTCTACCTAATTGACGAATGAGACACTACTCTTCTACTAAAACTTTTTCTTCTCCCTTAAAAAAAATTAGATCAAATAACAAATTTTCACGAAATGAAAAAAGAGTACTCCTTAAAAGTCTAGTGTGGTTGTCATTTTGTATTCCATTATGCTGAAATGGGTTTCATGATATTTTGAAAAATGCAGAGTGGAGTGGTTTTTGTTGTTAACTACCTCTGGTATGACTTTCTTTATCAAAAGCTAGGTTAGAACTAAGCCTATTTGTTTTAACCATCTGATAATATTAACTTGCACTAACCGGCAAAAAAAAAATTATTCTGTACGACTCTCTTTAAATATTGTCGTAGTTATTAAATATATTGTTATTCAAATAAAATTTAGAAAAACAATTTATAAAAAATGTTTTCTATAACAATTACCTTTGGATAATTTATTTTATGTTTAATGTCTTATTAAGTTAAATAATTAATAAAACTATCTTAAAAGAATTTTTAAATTAGATTATATAAATTAAAACGATTAAAAAAAAAGCAAGAATTAATATTTAGGTACACAAAAATTAAGTCAATTTAAAGTTAGTACAAATTAAAATCTATATGCACATAGACACACACACTTACACTCACACACACATATATTAGCAGTTGTTTTATAATAGTGTTTTTGAAAAAAAAAATAGATAATATTGAATACATTACAGCTGCATAATAGCCCTTGCTACTCATTGGCATTACCATTTTAAGGATGATAATTTGTTTTGTAAATATTTTAAGCATTCATAAAAGGAATGGAGTAAACAATAAATGCAAATACTAAACCGTTCAGTTTTTTTTTCGAATAAAAGGACAAAATGGCTCTGAACTTTTTCGTGCTTTGTTTTTTTCGAAGAATCAAAGTATTAAGAGGTTTGTCATAAATTCTCGTATAAAAAAATTATAGCTCTGATGCCTAGGTATTCATTTATTATTTTCCCTGTTCTCAATAGCTTTCTTTTTTCCCTTGAACCAGTAACGTTTCAAAATTAATATGATTTTCTGTATGGTAAATGAAATGGACGTATGATATCATTAATCAACAATGGAACTAATATTAAAACAGTTATTATTGTACACGAGTTCCAGTAGAATGTTTAATAATATACTTTTTTTAAATGTAAGTTCTATCTATGTTATTATTTATTTACCTGTCCTCTTAAAAAAGGAGCTTAAATAAATGAAATAAGGCGTCCTCACAGATATGTGTTTGGCTGCATTTTCTACGGATTAATTAGATTGCAATGAAACATTAGGTCAAACCTACACTTTTAATTAGAAGTTTATTATTAAAGCTTTAAATTCTCTTCAGTACCGTTAAGTATCGGAAACAAGAAAGCTATCAAAACCGATTCTATTGAAGTATAAAGATACAAAGTATTATCCATTAAATTTGTTTATAAAAGCTTCAAAGATTGGGAAGAAAGGCAAAAATTACTTAAAATATTATGTTTTACTGCCAAAAAATTGAATTAATGGTAATAAATTTAATTAATAATCCGAAATTAATTAATAAATGCAAGGAAATAGAATAAAAAATTCTTACTACCTCAGCCGGGACTCGAACCCGGACCTCCTGCTTGCCGGGCTGGCATACTACCATTTGCACCACCAAGGCTAGCTAGATAATAATAGTTATTAACACTTAAAAATAAGGTATTTAAATTGTAATATTCACCTTTTATTTTTTTTTATTTTTTTATAAGACAAAATGCGACGATATCGATGATTTTATATTGTCGCATAAATTAGACAGAACTCTTTTCGAAAGAATGAACAATTACCAGAATAAAATTAAAAACAATAAATCGCCACCCCTTTCTTTATATATATAATGTCTTTGAAGAAATATTACTCTTTTAATTAGAAGTTTATTTTTAAAGCTTTAAATTCTCTTTAGTGCCGTTAAATATCGGAAACAAGAAAGCTAGTCAAAACCGATTCTATTGAAGTATGAAGATACAAAGTACTATCCATTAAAACTGTTTATAGAAGCTTCAAAGATGGGAAGAAAGGCAAAAATTACTTGAAATATTCTGTTTTACCGCCAAACAATTTAGCCCTTTTTTTTCTCTCTGACTAAGCTTATAATACGTAGCACTTGAGTGAGCCCTTTTGAAAATAAAATTTTGGCTTGTTAGAAGAGGGCTGTGGCTAATGAAATTAGTTTGCCCCTATGCCATTTCTTTTGGAACTGGAAAAAAAAAAAAAAAAAAAAAAGCCAAATGTCAAGTGTGTGTTCCGAGGTGCTTCTTTTGACAACACACGGACGGAAAGAAAACATCAGTCCTGTTTGACTTGTCCCTTGGACAGGCCACTTGAATCTCTTACAATAGAGTCTTTTTTTAAAGAACATCACGATCTTCTTGTTAATACTCAAGTATCATACAAAACAAAAGTTTAAGTTCAAGTTGTAATTTTGGTGTTGTTTTTCTAAATTCTTACCCCCAAAAAAAAAAAATAATAATATATATATATATTTTTTTGTATATGTGTGTGTGTTTATGTGTGTGTATATACAGAATTGTTTACAATATCAGAATAGAGATCTTGAGATAAGTTATTTCTATATTTTAAAAAATTCAGCTACCACAATAAATAAAAATGGTTTTAATGTCCCACATATAAATAAATTTGTATATCGCACGAATAAAAACAGATTTATTCACAAATAATATTTTAACAGGTGGTTATTAAGAAGAGGGTAAAAATAAACCCAAAATTAAAATTAAACTAATAATCTTCATTGAACGGTAAATAAAATAAATTGATTTTTTTTTCTGAATAGATTGAGTCAACCAATTATTCATAACAGTACAGTTCCAATATATATATATAGTGATCCATGTAGCTTTCATATATATATATATATAGTGATAATAAATACGACACAGGAGTGAGAAAGAGTGTAGTGAATACACAAATGAGAGTGGTGTCATTGGTCTTCTCTCCTCTTGCCATTCTAATTATGTCATTTTTTTCTTTTTTTTTTTTTTAGTTCATTGTGATCAAATTACAAAATGTTATCATGTTAACAGAATGTAATAAATGAATAAAACTCGAACAAAAAGGAAAAAAAAAGTGAAAAGACAGTAATAATAAATGAAAAATTGTAAAATTTTCGGGGAGAGTTCTCGTCCTTCATCAGTGAGGAGTGAAGAGAGACTGTCCGGTCATAAGTATTGAAATCGTATGAATAAGTGTCAATGATTAGTTACATTAGCGACAGTAGGACACACTAATAATATATACGATAAGCCTTAAACTTATATTACTTATATAAATCAGTGGTTTTAAAGAGATTTGCAATATCGTTCCTACTAACATTCTGTCAAGACTGTTATCCTCATTGCAAGAGTGCGTACTTCGCTTAGCACTTACTTCACACACTTGCGTAGCGTTGAACTGGTTACTCGTTCGCCAGTTGAGTTGCATATCCAGAGAGGTTTTGTGCCATTACAGGACTATGTGTCACTTTGGTCTGGCCAATATGAAGTCGTGGCATGCAATATTCTGCTTCTGTTCTCTGACTGATATTTTCCAAAGTCCAAGTACTACGTAGTAACATTTTTTTACTCTCAGAGTGAGCTATCATAGCCAAATTTTTTTTCAACGTTTGTCATCAAAGTCATAATATTAAAAATTGATAATCTTGGAATTGAATAGTAAGTAGCTAATCTTACAGCCTTATCTGTTTTATCTTTTCCATGAACACCACTGTGGCTGGATACCCAGATAAATTCTGTTTGAAGAATTTTTACACAAAATTCCTCATTGCTCTTCAGAATATTAATAAACAAGAGTGTGACGGTTAAAGGTTTAAGCTCGGTAAGTATGGACAACGAGTCGGTGCAAATAATAATAACAGTTTCAGGAATTTCATTTGCGTTCATATTAAGCCCCTCGTTAATAGCTATTAATTTAGTTATATAAATATTTGCTACTGGAGGAAGGGAAAACATATAATATGAAGTATTACACTAAATTCATTTACCAATTTGTTAATTGCTTTGGACCCTCCAGAGAAAATAATTTTGAAAATTATAAACTGGGGGGTTTACATTATTTTCAGTGAGATTGAATTAGAGCGATTATAGTTTTGGAGTGGGGTAATTTCCACTGTTCTATATTTGAGTGGTATCATTTTGAAAATTTAATATTGTATTTGAATGCTTGATAGTGCATTAGACACTCGGTCGCTAAATGGAATTCGGCACTAAAAATGGCTATTGTTAAGTACCCAAGTATGAGTGGAGTTGAGTAAAAAGTTGGGTAATAAGTTGATGGAATAGTCTTGATAAGTATTTATGATAATACATCAAAGATAGCTCCCTTCTTATATGCCCTAGAGGCATTTCATCTGCTTCTGCTTTTAGGCTGAAGGTAGCGTTAGATATGAATGTGTCATTTGCTATTTGAATGCCGCTTTCATGAACGCTATCTAATATCCTCAACAGAATTTGTTTATTTTATGGCAGAGCTATATTAACAATTAGTTTTACTCTAATTAAGCTATGTAAGAATTAACATAATGGATCGAATAATAACACAAATTATTAGGCAAAGTATTTCCTAGATCTTTTAACAGATTTATGCATAAATTTAGAGACATATATATAAGACCGTTTTTTAATAAAATACGAGTATATGAAATATAGTATTCTATTATTTAATTATTTATTAATTTACAGGACACAATCGTCCTGCAAATCTCATATCATAAGGGTTTTTCAAAAAATTATAACAAATTTCATTTCACCTTCTCCATGGAGAGTAGAAGGCGACTAATAGTATCCACACACCACACTCCCTGGAGTACTTGTGGACGGATTTGACTCAACAGCTTCCTGCAGAACCTTATCCGATTGCTGAGGAGTAAGATCGCGAGGAACCTCACCAGTTTCACCTTCCTTCTGGACAGTAGATGGCAACTAGCACCACACTCCCTGGAGTACTTGTGGACGGATTTGACTCAACAGCTTCCTGCAGAACCTTATCCGATTGCTGAGGAGTAAGTTGGCGAGGAACCACACCAGTTTCACCTTCCCCATGGGGAGTAGAAGGCGACTAATAGTATCCACACACCACACTCCCTGGAGTACTTGTGGACGGATTTGACTCAACAGCTTCCTGCAGAACCTTATCCGATTGCTGAGGAGTAAGTTGGCGAGGAACCACACCAGTTTCACCTTCCCCATGGGGAGTAGAAGGCGACTAATAGTATCCACACACCACACTCCCTGGAGTACTTGTGGACGGATTTGACTCAACAGCTTCCTGCAGAACCTCATCAGTATCCATTAATGATCGTCTGGAGCCCTTCTTCTTTCTTTCCAAAGACATATCTCCACTGCCCCATTTCTCAAAACTACGCCTCGCAGTGTGCTGATTAATGGGGACCCCTTCATATTTAATAATTTCACGAGTTACTTCTGAAGCATTAATATGAAATTATTTTTTCCAGTTATGTCTTAGAATTACGAGGATTTTGAAGGACACTGTCATCTTTCTTCATTGAAACAAATAACTAAAATGATGTTTTTCTTTAATTGCAATGGAATTTAGGAATGTTAGAGAATACTCAAAGGATAAATAAGATTAAATCATTTACACTATTTAAAATCTTGAATTTGTTGAAATGGTCTTTTATGTATATTAAAGGCGTTTAGCACCAAGATCTGTTTTTTTTTTTTTTTTAATTAAATTCTAATTGACATTGTAAAAGGCGTAAACATTATGAAATATTTGACAGCGATGGTCATTAAACCACTTATTGTTTGTATTGATTCTTGAATATCACTATGTTCAAGGCTACGACTTAGAGAACAATGTCTTTGCAATAAAGCAAGGTACGGACTGTGCATACTTACTTCCCGGAGCAAATCACTAAGAAGAATAGTATGTTGCCTATAATAAGGTACATTGCAGTAATCCTGCTGCTGGGAAAAGTGTTTATGAAATGAAGCATGTTTCCCGATAGACCCTTGTACGTCACACAATTAATTATCTGCCTGTGACAAGTCCAGTCAAAAGCAGATATTGATCTGGCCATTGTGCAACAATTATTGAAGAGTAGTAGAGGACCTTTTAATTGTTTTGAAAATCTCCTGAATACACTCAACCATGGGTTCAGAAAGACATTTTACATATTTATCTGTGGATCCCATGTAAGACCATTTTTTTGGTTAGTTTGCATAAAGATTATTTTAGGGAAATTAGCAATAGCTAAATATTTTATTTAAATTTTCTTGTTGTGTTTCATTTATTTATATTTTTTTTAAATTAGAATGATTAATAACATTCTCCAGACGTGAAGAAAAATTCTCCGGGATAAAATTATAATCATAAATTCCTTAAATTCAAAATATATCATTTAGCAACAGAATCTAGGTTTTTATTCATCTCTTAGTTAATTTCGTCCAAGCCTGGGGTAGTATCATTTCTTGTGTTCTGTGAAAATAATATTTCTTGAGATGTTAAAGCCATAATTAATGGATCGAAATAACTTTAATTCTTAATAAGGGAGAGAATTTTTTTGTTTCTTTTTGTATTTTGTAAAGTTAAATTGCAGTTTAAAGTTGTAAAGATTTTTGCGAAGTGTTTACCAAATTTTGCTATTGAGGATGGATTGCCACGACAATAAAATGTGTAATTTTTCGTTACTGTGAATTTCAAAATGCGTTAAATTCTTTGTAATTTATTTTTTAATTTTTAATTAAGGACCGAAAATAATCCCCGAAAAAATCCTGAAAATGAATATGAATGACAAGAATAACTTTTTCGGGACATTAAAATGACATCAGCATAATATTTCATTTTTTTTATTTTATGATCTTAATGAACTATTCCTTAAATCCCAATGTTTCAACAATCAAATTTATCAATTTTCCTCAAGATTAGTTTTGGATATGCTTCAATTAATTATAAAATCTTAACTAAAATTTACAAACACTTAAAATTAAATTAAATTTATTTTTAAATTGGATCGTAACCTCCTCGGCTGGGGTAGAGAGTTTTTTTTTTTTTTTTTTTTTTAGCTCCCTGTATGATTCAAATTAATAAGGAAATGTGGGCTTACTTTACCACAATTTTCATCATGATTTGAATGTCAATTAGTGGCCCTTTGCCATAACGATAGTCTAATAAACAGCTAATAATTTTAGCCCCACCGAGTACAAGACGATATATATTCGTTATACTTGGCGGTCAGACTCGGAGTGAAGTGAAGTGCAGGGAACTAGAAATTGTTCAGGGACCCGGGTTCGTTTCCCAGCTAAGGTAGAGTTTTTTCTAGCTCCCTGTACGATTTAAATTAATAATGAAATTTGGGATTACATTACCAGAATTTTAAATTTTTTTTTGTTTTAATTATATACATTTTTTTCACTCTTAAATCACTGGTAAATTATTTAAGTAAGCAAAAAAATTTTAGTAGTTTTAATAACATAAATTAGAAGGGAGTGATACACGAATCACTTTTTGTAACAATAGTATTCATTTGTATTTCAGCTTTTATAAGGTAAAAAATGTTTTCACTTCAATTGCATAAATACGCAACAAAAAGTAATAAAACACGTGATGGTCCGAGATGGCCATTAGCTTAGAGGGTATAATTGAATAAAGGCATTAATAAAATTGTAAAACGACTATTTTTCCACGAGTGTGACGAGAGAGAGAGGGGGGAGGGGGTGTGAGTGCCGGGGGGTTGAGGGTGGGGGGTTGTAGAGGGAGTCCGATGGCGGGCAATTAGAGGCAGGGCAGTGGAGGGGGCGCTACAGTCACAGGGGTAGAAAAAGTCTGGAAAAACTGCCAACAGCTGTTCCCAATCCCTCCTTCATATGGCAAGAGCGATACACGGGGTCCAGCGGGGTTTTATCGCTTCAGCCAGGGACAGTTGTTACCAGCCGTCCGTCAATCTGTCACCACCGCCGCCTTACAAGGAGACGACTTGTAGGTCAGGAGAGCAGATTTCCCTGTCAGGAAACTGTGACTACTCAATTTCATTTAAACGAGAAACAAAATGTATTAAAGAAATTTCAACTAATTCTACTAAAGTCAAGATGAAAATATACTTCATATATTTGTACAATAAATGCAAGGGAATAAATAAAAAAATCTTACTCTCTGAGCCGGGACTCGAGCACTGATCTCTTTTTGGACTCACGGACTGCTTTCTGGGCTGGCATGTTACCTTTTTTTTTTTTTACTACTGCCTCGTGTATTAGTAAAGGTGATGTTACAAATTTGCTATGATATAGCAGTCCGTGTGCTATGGTGGTGTGAGTGTAATTGGTACACCACCTATAGCGACCCTTTTACCCGTAGGTATGTGCGGGTTATGGTAAGAATATATCTACGGACGTTGTGCTCCGAGGAGCTTTACAAATGAAGTAACCGGTGAGGCATAACCGGCGTTTATATGATGTATGACCTAAGTACAAAGGTGTGTCATTTAGAACTTATAACTAACATCATATATTTAGGAAATTATTTATGTATATACAGAATCATTTATTCCACCGACACAAGCCATCTACTGGGAGTCTAAACCCCCGAGAAAAACGAATACATCGTCATATGCTCGAAGAAGCTAACATTGTCAGCTATTAATTAGACACTCGTTTTATGCTTTTACTTATTTTTATAAATATTGTATATTTTTTGCGGTATTTAATCACATATTAATTTTATACAATAAATGCTAGGGAATACAATTTAAAAAATCTTACTGTCTCATCCGGGACTCGAACCCGGATCTCCTGCTCCCTGTAGCGTGCGGGGAGTTTAGTAAGTTATCTGCTTGCTTTGGTGGTGTAAATGATAACATTGCAGCCCGGAAAGCATGAGGGTTCGAGTCCCGGTTGAGACAGTAAGATTTTTGTATTCCATTCCCTTCCATTCATTGTATAAAATTATTATTATTATTAATATTATACTATTACACTATGTGTGCGTCATAGTATATGTTGCTACATTCTTCATGTGTTTCAGAAAAGTGTAATCAAGCCTTCTGATTAAAGGTATGATTTCGAAGATGAGTTTCTTTACAATTAACTTAAAAATCCAAGTGTAACGGACAGGTAAATCTCAAGTGTCTCATACTTGTGGAATCCGAATGATGTCTCCTTGTGTCACTGTCCTTCCTTAAAGAACGCTGTGCCCTAAGGAATGATTAATCTTAGTAATTGATTTTACGGTTTTAAAAAAAAAATCTTTAACAATATTACAATTTGTTAGTTTAAAGATTTTTTTTTCTAAAGGAAATTAAGAAATGCACCCTAGACCCGTGGCAAGGTATTTAAAAAATATCTTCGATTCTTCAGAAATCCTACTTTAAAGCAAGTCTTGCTGATTCTTGTTTAGAGTGACTTTGTGTTGTGAATCGTGTAATAGCTCAGATGTTTTTTCTAAGGGTGGTAATTTTAGCATATTTATATCGTATGCAGAGATTAAACTGATATTCTAATATAAAAGTATGAACATATCTGCCAGATGATAACGTCATCCATCTATGTTGAGGTTATCTGATTAGACACTAGCAAAACACCCCCACTTCACAGGTGTACACCGTAAGGAACACTATTCACTTCATGAAATAGGCACCCAGGAGATGCACCATGGCAATCACTCAGAGGAAGTGTGAATTCTCATTCTCATTCTCTAACTGATGCAATTCGAGCTTCGTTTCTGTCGAGAATAACCCAGCTATAACTAAACACTACACATGACGCCGTAGTTTACGGGGTCAGGCCCGAGAGATTTCGTTCGAATTAAGTCAGACTGAAACATTACAGACTCTCTATCAGGCTTTGAGCTTTTATAGACTGCCGTAAAAGAAGGATTTCCCCTTACTTCTTTTATTCCACCTACAAATCAGTAAAGATATACGGTCCCTATTCCCTTGAGAAACTTGCGAGTTTCATTACCAATTCTTTGGATCTTGATAAATGGGCAGAATAACTCTTTTTTTTTTCCGTAAAACGAGAAAATCATTACATATTATTTGAAAGCAATGCTAAAATGTAATGAAGCATAGGAAGTATCATATTCAATAATATGTTCTAGTAAGTTTATTTACAAGGATATGAATTACAAATGTTTTGGGTTAGAAAATAATAAAAATCTATTTACTATTTCATCTTCCGGGTTGGACCGAGTCAAATTGTTCTTTTTTGCCGAGCTTTCGCACATCATGTGATGGCTTCTTCAGGGCTGAAAAGAGAATATATTATGGTACTGTATTGCTTTTCTTCTCATGCTCCAAAGGCAAAACCTCAAAAACAATAATTTTATCGGAAAACCAATCAGCAACCAATAACTGAGAGCTAGCTTGTATTAGTTATTTTACGCGAAAACACAAACCTCCTTGGCAGAAACTATTAGAGAATTCAATGAGCGACTTAAAGCTATTGCAGTATTCCTGATTACTGGAAACCTTGAAAAAATTATAGTAGTAACACTGAAACTGTACTTATTTTAGATTGTGGCTCGAACTTTTTTTTTTTCTTAATAGATATTTTTAGAAGCGGGATGATATGTTCAAGAAGAAAATTTCGTAGCAATAGGTCATGGTGAGGTATAATGCATTGTTAATGCAAATAGTTATTATGTGGATGGATATAGTAATTTCTCTTTTCAGCCCTGAAGAAGCCATCACATGATGTGCGAAAGCTCGGCAAAAAAGAACAATTTGACTCGGTCCAACCCGGAAGATGAAATAGTAAATACATCTGACGACCGACGAAGCCTACGTGAAAAATCTATTTGTATATTTTCTATTGATAATAAGCGGAACAAAATATTTTATAATCGTAATCATATCATCATGATTGTATCATATTAGGAAGAGAGCAGAAAACAATTCAATATCGCCCTCCTTTTAGTGCACCTTAAATTCCCTGCAAGGTTCATGTATCTGTCTTTAAATTTATATTTATCACTTTAGTAAATTTGTGTATTTACTTCTACTTCCTCCCTTCTTACCCCCCCCCCCCTGTAACTTCGGGTAAGCCCTTTACCAGCTGTACTTTAAATTTATAACTTATCTAAATTTTGATTGGCATTAAAATAGAATAACATTTCTTTCCTGCTGGAGACATCCCACTCCAGTAGGCAATAACTAACAGATTAACAATTTTAAGTGCAAAGGAACAGAATATAAAATCTAACTGTCCCAGCCAGGACTGGCTTCTGTCCTGCCTGGGACAGTTAGGTTTTTTATTCTGTTCCCTTGCACTTAAAATTGTTAAAATTTACGTGGGATTAAATACAACAAAAAATAATATTTATAAAATTAAAATTTAAAAGTAAATAACGAGAGTCATTTAAACAGCTTGACAATGTCAGCTCCTCCGAGCATAAGACGATATATTCGTCTGCCTCGGAGGTTAGACTCTCGACACTAGTGCGGGGAATTTAATAACTTATCAGACTTGTCCCGGTAGCATAAGTGGTAAATGCACCGGCCCGGATAGCAGGAGATCCAGGTTCGAGTCCTGGCTGGGACAGTTAGATTTTTTATTCTGTTCCCTTGCACTAAAAATTATCTAAATTTACGTGGGATTAAAGACCACAAAACAAATAATATTTATAAAATTAAAATTTAAAAATAAATAACGAGAGTCATTTAAACAGCTTGACAATGTCAGCTCCTCCCAGCATAAGACGATATATTCGTCTGCCTCGGAGGTTAGACTCTCGAAACTAGTGCGGAGAATTTAATAACTTATCAGACTTGTCTCGGTAGCATAAATGGAAAATGCACCGGCCCGGATAGCAGGAGATCCAGGTTCGTGTCCCAGCTGGTTATATTTTTATTCTGTTCCCTTGCACTAAAAGTTGTTAAAATTTAAGTGGGATTAAATACCACAAAAAAATAATATTTATAAAACTAACAGATTAAGTGTCAAATTACATCAGGTCCTATTAAGCTATTAAGTTAATGAAATTCCTTTTGTTAAACGTCACATATTTATAATATATCAATTAAAGTAACTAATTTGAAATGTTGTCGATCATAAACAAACAATAAAATAAATAGACAATCAATTCAATAATATTTTACAATTCAACAGCATAAATTATTAAAATAAAATATTGATTAATTAAATATTAATTTGTTTGTTAAGCCTGGCGCCTTCAGAAAACTCTTCGAATGCTTTCATTACACACCTGCTGCCTGAAGGATTCGGATGGTCATTTAAGTAGGTAAAAATCTCCAGCCAACTTGAATCCAGCGAGGGACTGCATTGAGAAGTCCTAAATGATGTGACTGGCACTGTCCTCCAATATCTGCACAGAGGATCTTCAATTCTTCTGAAATAGTGAAGCCATTCATCAAGGTTTCCGTAACGTGTAAGTGATCTTCCAATCGCTTGTTCAGTCACACTCTCTTTATGCCTCTTGTCTACGGCCACTCCCCTATTTCTTTATTTATTTCCAAAGCTACAAATGTAAAATGTATCTAATATGTCTTGGCTGCAAGAAGATTTCTCAAGTTACTTTAAGAAATGTATCAGCTGTTGATGCGGTTCCATGTTGATGCTATTTCAGTATGAGAATCGGAATTATTCTTTGGGACTGAGTAGTAGAGTTTGATCAACAATTGTCTTACTCTCAGGCATTTCCCCCATACCGGTGTAGAATATGAAGCAATGAAAGACAGCTGAGCATGCATGATTGCTGAAGTTGCATTCCGTACATGTTAGAAAGCCCCCATGTTGACTTTAATAAGTGAATCTAACCCTAAAGTTAGTGCACATCACATTTTCCGCAAACTTCATATACTTATCAAGTAAAATCTCCCATTCTCTTCTGTTTATCCCTCTCTCATTGTCTCCCTCTCCTCTTATTATCACCCTCATTCAGGCCCTGCCCACCTTTTATCTCCTCCCCCCACCCTCTCTGTGGAGCTCTGCTCTCCTGGACAAAAGAAGGAACAGGGGTTTTGTTTCACTGGCTTTTTTTTAATGCCTCTGGTAGATGGGTAAAGTTTTGTGAAGCAATGTCGTATCGGCAGCGAAACAAAACCGCGGTCATTAATCAGCAGTATGAAGCCATTGTCGATGAGCTAAGCCATTAAATGGCGGTCTTTCCTGAACCTCCCCACCACCACCATCGCCAACAGCAGCCGATCTCTGTGATTTATCCTCGCCCATCTCTACTTGATACTTAACCTCGGACTCGAGCGCCACCACGCCCCCGGGGTCATAAATACAGGACAGTGCCGTTATGGTCCTGTATTGCTTTTCTTCTCATGCTCCAAAGGCAAAACCTCAAAACAATAATTTCATCGGAAATCCAATCAGCAACCAATAACTGAGAGCTAGCTTGTATTAGTTATTTTACGCGAAAACACAAACCTCCTTGGCAGAAACTATTAGAGAATTCAATGAGCAACTTAAAGCTATTGCAGTATTCCTGATTACTGGAAACCTTGAAAACAAAATCCAAGAAGTTATATAAAATTATAGTAGTAAAACTGAAACTGTACTAATTTTAGATTGTGGACCTTTTTTTTTTTTTTTAATGGCGTGTCAACCTTTGGTCATTAACGCCTGGGAGATATTTTTAGAAGCGGGAAGATATTTTCAAGAAGAAGAATTTCGTAGCAATAGGTCATGGTCAGGTATAATGCATTGTTAATGCAAATAGTTATTATGTGGATGGATATAGTAATTTCTTTGTGCTTTGAAACTAAGATATATAACAAACTTTAGAGATATAACTAAACGTTTCTACTAACAACAATTATATTTCGAAATAAATTTTAAAATGAAACACTACTTTAAAAATATAAAAGAAAAAATATAATAAAGCCATTCAACTATTATAATTGCTATTGCATAATAGTTGCAACATAATAGTAATAAGATATTATTGCATAATATTATTGCCTGCAATGAAAATAATAATATGAATATAATTATTGAATGCATTATGCAAATATGTACAAGCACAACAATTGAATACATTATGCAAATATGTACAAGCTCAAACAACTTTCATGAATAAAATAATTAATATGAATAAATATAGTTAACATCCAGCAGTATTGTTTTAGCAAGCAGCTGACTCTATTTGGGTGTTATAATTTTTTGGACTAAAGTATGGGTTTCAGATTTGTTCCTACTTAAAAAATAAATAAATCACAATCTATATAGTTGTTAAAAATAGATTAATTCAAATTTTAAGAAAGTATTGTTGGCGTTTTTATTAATGTGCAGAGCTTTGAGGTAGTAGAAAATAAATAAAAAGGAAATGCTTTGAAATCATTGGGCCCCGCAGTTACCATAAAACTAAAACTCACTACAACTAAAATTGTAAGTGCTTTAGTAAATGTAAAAATTCATTAAATTTTATTTACTATGATAAAATTTAGTTTCAAAAACTTTGAGAAAGCTAAATCTTAAGTATGATAATGAAGTCATATAGGATTAGGATTAGGATCAGGTTATAGGGCGATCAACATCATGGTTATTACACACTGACTGTTGGGGTTTATCTAGGGTTAAATCTGTTATCCATTCTTTTAAATGTTTTCTGTTTTTTAGTGATTGATTACATTACGTTATATATAACTTGGTGTGCAATAAGTTATATTCGTACACACAGACATACACAAATATAGATACGAAACCATTTTAAAAGCAGAAATATAAATTATATAACTTAAAAAGTAAATTAACAATTAAAATTGAAACAATAGATAAAAATTTTAATATAGCAACAATATAATACAATTGGCATAGTTGAATTTTTTTTTTTTTGGGGGGGGGGGATACAATTTTTTCATCTATGCCTGTTTCTCTTAAAATGCACATGAGTTTGGCTACATTGGATTCATGGTTTACCAGGGATGCCTACAGTTGTCTTGGGAGGTTTTTACATGTAAATAGATTACTGTAATAAGGGCATTCCTCGATGAAATGTTGAACGCTCATTTAAGAGCTACATTTAGGAATTATTGGCGGTTGATCTTTAGTGATTAGATGCACGTGGGTGAGATTGGCGTGACCTATTCTAAGTCTAGTTAGTACTTCTTCCCTTCTGTACCACTCCTTTTGAAGTTATCTTTATATAATTTTTTTTAATATAAATTAAATATACCAATAACTTATATAAAGGGCACTAGAAAAATTTTGCAATAAGAAATAGGGAACCGAGCGAGAAAGGGACAGGTTTGCTTTAAGCAGACAAGAGAGTAACTTTCCGCCAGATAAAGGTATTAATGCACCAGTAGTTCGTGCCATACTGCTGACTATCTCCAAGATAGAGAGTTTTGTACTCTGTATCGGGCTAATCACAAAAGTGGATCGGGTATGTAAGGTGCACCAAGTGCGGAAGAAGGTCTAAATTGGAAAATCCGCCAATTTACATAGTACAGGGACTAGTGTTGAGCTTGACTTTTTACTTTGATGTCCCAACTAGAACTCAGAGTAAAGTACAGATGTAAGAAGATGAGAGTACACCCGTGGACTGTCATGAGTGACGGCAGTAAGTCTGAATGGTATTGTTGAACGTTGTTTTGCTGTGAATGCACATGGTGCAGGCAATGATGAATTGAGGACTGGACAGGTCAGATGACACTACCTCATGCTCAACTTGCTTTGGATTAGCTATGCAGTCTAGGCAATGGACTGGCAATGGATTTGCAATGGCAATGTCTCAGGCTCCTTAAACGAGACCTATTCTTTCAGTTCTAACCATCTTGAGAAATGAACAAACAAAATCTTGAGGAAAACCGCTGAATGGTCCTTTACTCCTCTTACTAATCAACCTCATTTACCCAGGTTTTGCTAAAAAATGACGCTTGCTACAAAATGATGCTTGGCCCAGTTACAAAATGAGCGTATAATCAAGAGACAAAAATGCCATTACTTAAGGAACCCTTAATAGCTCTATTACAATAAATACAATCAGTACGAATAAATACGTAATTATCTACCTGTTCTGACACCAGAAAGAAACCATAAAATATAAATATAGTACAAAATTCACTTGAATCGATGAACTTCTCCTTTTCACGTGTTGAGATAATTGGGGCTTTAGGTATGATAAAGGAGTCATCTCCTGGATTTGGTTACGTCTGCATTAGCTTCATAAAATGTATCTACAGATAATAAAACCACAATACTCAAAAGCATAAAAAAAATTTTTATCGGGTAAATTTCATAACTCTGGAAGCATTCTTCAGAATTTGCAATATTATAAAAATAACAAACCCAGAAACCATCTAGCAATGGGACTTGGTTTTGTTTCTGGGCTCTTCTCATCCTCTTTGACCCGATGAAGACTTTTGTCAAAAGCCATTCCCTTAAATGAATAGATAAACTTCATCTGAACATCCAACACTCACTAAACACTAAACCACTAAATGGTTAGCCAACAAAGAGTGTTGTCTCAATAGTCGTAATACAAAAACGACTTATTATTAGAATATGAAGTTGCGTTCAGGTACCTTGGGGTTACACTTTACAAATATTTCTGCTATTACTCCCTGTATAAAATAACAAAAAACAACTGCATGCGCTCCATGTCTTTACTGCAAACCCTCGCCAAGACAGCCTGGAGGGGGGAGGGGAGGACACTGGAAATGTTCCAAGCTGGACTACGGCAGATGGCCTACGAATCCGCCTTCAAGAGAACCCTCTCCATGCTTGGCCCAGTTCGCCATACAGGGAAATGGATTGCCACAAGAGCTTTCGAGTCGATCTCACTCCTAAGTCTATGTGTCCTAAGCGGAAAACCACCGCTATACTTCATGAGGGATTAAGATACCCTTACTTATTTCATTACAGTTACATCTTCCCCGAACCACCCTCATCAAACATCTTAGCCACTAACATTCCATAGATCATTTGAAAATACACCCCACCATTGTTGTCCTTAGTATAAACATTCTAATATATAAGACATCCATTATCCCTCATGATCAACACGTTCACTCTCACACACTTGTCAGATATATACAGAAAGACACCAGTCACATATATATAATTTATTTTTAGACGTAAGGAAATCAAAATTTAGAGGAGACTCCCAAACTAGCTTCCAAACATTAAATTCTCTGCCAACAGATCCCTAGTACAAATTTCAGTTTTTTTGTTGTTTTTTTTAAGCAAATGCTTAAAATGTAAGTCAAGGCATGTGACATATCTTAGGATAAATTAGTTATAAGATAAATTAAAAAGTGAGACCTTGGAAAATATCGACCATAAGAACTTGAGGGGGTGAAGTACGGTTGTCTATCTTCAACTCGACAATGATTCATAGATGTTCATGAATAACGAGGTTAACATTACTTTAGCAATCCAGCAACTTCTGTTAAGCAATTTAATGAATGACAAGGTTGTTACTCATGAATAATAATAACTGGTTTTTTATTGGAATTTTATGTCGCTTGGGCAAACTGAACTATATAAATATATAAGTCATGTATCATAAATCCCTTACACATAAGAATATTTCTCATGACCACTATGTTTATTATGCTGAATGTCAAATACTGTTCAAAGCATTTCTAGAATCCCCCACTCCTCTCTGAGCCCAGCTCCAACCAAACAACCCCCTCCTTATTGCATTTCTACGGTGTAAGTCGTCCTGGTAACTTCTTACAGCTCTTCCAGTAACTTCTCCTAAGTTTGCCGATCCGTTGTATGTACTACTACGATTGTACCTCTGTAATAACTATTGTTAACAAGTATATCACTTTGTATTCATAATTTCGGATGTAAAATAAAAATATATTTTTTTAAAAACTCAACCGAGCCGAAAAGATATATAATTTATATATATATATCCAGTTGCAATATTTTNCATAAAAGATTTAGGAAAATGTTTGTGATATTTTCTCTGATTCTAAAATGATAACCACTAAAATTATATATATATATACATATATAATTTTATGTAATTAATGAGTTATATGTGATAAAATTTGCTGATTTCAAGTCAAGAAATATGTATTTTTAAATCAGATGTTGAAGATGAAAAAAGACAATTACATTTTTTGTTGATTTTTCTTCAAGCGAGAAAAGTAATAATAATCTAGAGTTATAGTACATTACCATAACACGCAAACACTTAGCAAATAATATGCAAATAGAATGTGGAATGTTAATTTCTTATCTTTTGATTGCAGCCAAGTTATTCTAATTTGCCTAAAATATATTTTTTAATTGTCTCAAACGCTCTAGGCGAGGGACGTGCACGCCATACCTTCCGACACTAGTCTAGCCTCATCCTAAAACCTAGAATAAATCTTTTCTGGGTCATTTTTATTCATGGAGGGAAAGAAAAACGTAGGAGTGGGGAGTGGGGCATGGGAGCCTAACATGAATTTCCATATGGTCTTATCTGTCATGAGTATGATTTCTTATCGCACTGTTCTTTGCAGAACAACTCCTCAAACTCAAGGAAAACCACATTCCCCATTATTGCAAGAAACAAACACTGGAATTTTAAGTTCAAAAGTATTGGCTCAAGACGCGAAAAGTAAGTTACAACAAGACGCGAAATAAAAAATAAAAACTTTGAAATATGCTTATAGAGAGCCTATAGAATGCATACCATGGCAAGCATTCAGGTCACTCTTGAATAGAATCAGGTTTATGGTGATCAACACCTAGGTTATTGTGCCCTTATCTGTAGGATATAATATAACCAGCACACCCACTCTCCCAGGAAAATCTATTTCTATCTAATGTTTAGGTGTCCCAGAGGAGATTGTTTTTGTTTTTTTTTCATAAAAGACCATTATACGATTATATATGCCTTATAATAAAAATAATAATAATATTCACATGTAATATAACGCGCAAGTTTGATAAGCAATATAAATAGTAGAGTAGATATAAATGTGGATATTTGATTCTTTCTTCTCACCTTAAAAGTATTTAGCTGCAGAAATTAGATAGGGTTTTGGCCAGGAACAGAAAAATAAAATACTCCAAAATTTTCGGTAATTATTTTAATATTGTAACGTTTCGACTTAACTTGTAAGTCAACTTATGGGCTGAAATACATTACACACTATTACAGTTATTGAATTATAGATTGGAATGAACACAGATGAAACTAAAAAATACACATATGAAACAATATGAGTAGTAAATGTCAATGTTATATATATATATATATATATAACTAACTTCATTCTCAGTACATATAAAGTTTTTTTTTTAATAACAGTGACATTTACAACTCACATTGTTTAATATTTGTATTGTTTAGTTTAATCTGTAAACTTTTTTCTGTCATATAACATACCTCATCTCTGTCTGTTCATTCCAATCTATAATTCTATAAGTGTATTGTATTTCAGCCTTGATGATGACTTACAAGTTAAGTCGAAAAGTCGATTATAATAAAATATTAACCAATAGTTTTGAAGCATTTATTTATTTTTAATTCTGGTCGAAACCCTGACGAATTTCTCCAACGTATTTCATTTTGATCAAACGATAATATCGCTTTTCATATCATTAAATTTTCTTTATCTTCCTTCAGGTATGGTATTTCTAATAGAACTGCTATTCCAGGCTATGAAAGGCAATGTCTTGATGGAATCTTTCTCCATGTTCGTCACTCACAGCTCCACAGTTTTGTGGGAAGAAATTAAGATGAGAGTGAAGAAAATGAATTTTTAAGGACATGTTGCATCCAAGTTGGTGGTAAGCTTGAAGAAGCTCTTTAACCAATGCTGTGAAGTTATCATCTCTTTTGTTACCTAAAAACCCATGTACAACTCCCTTAAAGGCTTCCCAGGCTCTTTTTTCATTTCCTGTTAAAATCATGTCAAAAGCAGGATCATTTACGATTTCACGTATTTGAGGCCCAATAAAGATGCCTTCCTTGACTTTAGCATCACTCAACCTGGGAAACTTTGCTCTCAAGTACTTAAAAGCTTGTCCTTCCTGGTCCATCACCTTCACAAAGTTTTTCATTAGTCTCAACTTAATATGTAATGGGGGAAGGAGAACATCCTTAGGATCTACAAGAGGCTCGTAAACTACATTTTTCTCATTAGCGTTTAGGTCTCGTGTAGGCCAGTTCACTTTTTTATAGTGAGATTTTCTATCCCGACTGTCCCACAGACACAAAAAACAACAGTACTTGGTGAATCCTAATTGCATTCCTAGGAGTATAGCAATGACTTTCAGATCACCACAGATTTGCCACTTGTGTTGTTCATATTTGATTGATTGGAGAAGTGTTTTCATATTTATATACGTTTCCTTCATGTGAACTGCATGACCTATAGGAATAGAAGGTAGCTTATTTCCATTATGCAGAAGTACAGCTTTTAAGCTTAGTTTTGAAGAGTCTATAAACAGTCTCCATTCAGATGGAGTGTGACCCAAATTCAAGCAGTCCATCAAACCATTAACATCAGAACAAACTACGAGGTTTTCTTTTATCTCAAAAAAAGGAAGCAAATCTTTTTGACGCTGTCTGTACTGAGATATTTTCACATCATGTTTTAGAAGATTCCACTGTTGTAGTCTTGACCCTAACAGCTCAGCCTTTTCCTTAGACAAGACAAGATCTCTTATAAGGTCACTCAACTCTGCTTGACTAATTCTGTGCGGATCACTAGACCTATCGCTTACATCAAAATCAGGGTCATAGGATGTAGAAGGATGGGTTGCTTCTTGTAAACAGACTTCATCACTTTCCTCTAAAATTTCATAGTTTTGGGGTGGAGAAGGGACTGGCAAATTGTCTGAGTGTGGTACAGGCCGAAGAGCAGATGGGAGATTAGGGTATTTCACCGTTCCTCTTTTCTTCATAGATAAACCTTGCTTAATGGGAGGAGTTAAGCAGAAATAACAGTCGTCTGTATGATTGGTAGGCTCACGCCAAACCATAGGTACTGCAAAAGCCATTGCCCGCTTGTTATTTTTCAGCCACTCTCGCAATATGACGGAACAAGAATTACAACATATATGAGGAGCCCATGATTTATCTTGGTCCCCAACTTTTACACCAAAATAATGTTCATAGGCAGTCTTAATGATAGGTGACATTTTACGTTTCTGAGCCTTAAATGTTATTACACCACATATATAGCAAAAGCTATCGACAGAATTCACACACTTTCGAGGCATTTCAGATCAGCTCTTAAATTAATTTAAAAATCAACTTCACACGATAATTTCAATAGCAACCACGTGCGTACAATTGACAAACTCGCAAAGGTCATGTTTACTACTTATGAACAGCTGATGAGAGGGGTGTTATGTAAACAAACATGTGTACCAACTGTTGGTGATGAAATATTTCATTTGTTGAAAACTCAATTTATATATAATAGAATGATACTATATCTTGAAAACAAGAGCTAATATATAATTTTTATGGTCTTTTTGGTTTTAACACGTGGAAATACATTAAAATCAGCTAATTTCAACCCCGAAACAAAAACTTTTTTTTTTCAGTGATATCATTCCGGGGAGGCGGAATATATATATTTAGACCGCCACATGCTGTGTACTATTTCCAGGTTTTCTTACAGGTGTGTTATTAATAATGGGTTTTGTGGAATCAGCCCACGGCTTATGTTCCACAAGTTGTCTTTTATTGATTTTCGTTTTTAAGAAAAAGAAAAAAAAAAAACTTAAAAGTTAATTAGGTTTTTGTGGTTGCTGAGAAATATTGAAATCTGTTAAGGACTCATTTCATTATCTTTTATAGTTCCACCACTTATTATCGAACCATGATCATTATTGATCCGACGTATTATTGTTTTTTTTTTTTTTTTCAACTTTATTATTTATTACTTTCTACATGTTCTAATTGTTTTAGTAATTTTTATTTTTTTTAGCTGTTTTGATAATTTTTTTTTATAGCATATTTACAATACCAGGAACATTAGACAACTGATAGTATTTATATATACTATATAGAATATCTCTAGAATTTTCAGGAGGGTGGGACAATTAGACCCCCGTGCTCCTCACAATCCAATCTGTGTTATCAATAATCCGCTATAATACTTGTTCTTGAGAAGGTAGAGATATATTTGGCAGGAGAATTGTTAAGGAAACTCAGTCGATATCTGAAATCTTAAAGGAAAAAGTATATAAGCTAGCACATGCAATCAGATCGCTCACAGTGCAGAAAAACTGTTTACAACTTGTGGTTGAACTGTCTCACTCAACCACAGTTGTGAGGGTTTGGCTTCGCCCTGGGTCACTTGTTACAATGTGGCTCGCATCATTGGGTAGCCGGTGACAATCGGTGTCGAGCCAGGTATGCTTTAGCTGGAGGGCGATCATAGCAGATCTTCAATACGATTACACCCCATAGGCGGAATTTACTTTCCCCCAACGCCTGCCATGAGTAGGTCTGCGGTCCTATCCGTGTGGGTGGTGTGGGTGGGTAGGAGAGGCTACACCCACAGCTGGAGATAACCGCTCCGGAGCCCTGTCGAACTTAGTTCCCACCAGGGTTCGCTGACTATGTGTTAAATCGCCCGTAGAGCAGACACACACACACACCTTAGGCCAAGCAAAGTTTTAACGTCGTTATCAACTCCCGAAACTCCTAATTTAGAACAGAATCGGCCTCACACTTTGTGGCCACATACAGACCTAATCCCTTCAATTCCTGCCACTACTTATCTTGATATCTGATTGTACTCTACCTTTGGATTTTCCTTTCTCATTTTCTGCATAGTAAACTTTTTTTTCCGATTAATCCGATCTCAATCTTTGGCTTTTCACTTTTGAAATTAAAATAACTGTCCTAACAAAATTGTCTGTTTGCCGTTGGCCGTTGGTTAAATTTCTATACAATTAATGAGAGGGAATAGAATAAAAAATCTAACTGTCCCAGCCAGGAAACGAACCTGGATCTCCTGCTATCCGGGCCGGTGCACTTGCCAGTTGTGCTACCAGGACGCGCCATGTATCTCATTCAACCCCCTCTACATTGGCGAGAGCCTAACCTACGAGAAAGACAAGAACTTCGTCTTACACTCGAAAGAGCTGACATTGTCATACATTTAGTCGACTCTCGTCATTTACTTTATTTAATGTTTCCTGGCTGGGACAGTTAGATTTTTTATTCTATTCCCTCTCATTTAAAATTTACGTGGGATAAAAAACCACAACCAAATAAAATATTTATAAGGTTAAATTTCTATGTGTATATGCTACATTTTTATTTTATATGAACATAATAGCAGAAGGTAAAAAAACAGAAACTTATAAATCGGTCTTCTTTAAGTTATATTACTAGTAACGAAAATATTAAGTTGCGCCTATAGGAGCTCGGAGCTTAAAACTAAATACACTCACTTATAAAAGATAATTAAGGAGAGCATTCTACCAACGCTGCTTCGCCAAAAACAAAGACTCTGGAGGAGGATGGGTTACCTTATATATTGCTCGAGTATTTTCTTTTGAAAAATTCAGAGTAATAGGTATTTTTAAAAAATTAATTAAACGAAAATTTAAACCAAGTTTACGAAAAAGATGCTTGAATGGTTTTCCAAAAATTTAACAATTAAATACATTTTTTTAACAATCCTAACAATAAAATGTATCCAATTTTTTTAAGAAAATTAATTGCAGCCTCCAAACTATGGAATAAATATCAATGTCCGATTTTCATTGTAAATCTCCTAAAACATTTATTTTATGAATAAAGAAATCTAATGAATTATAAAGAAAGTGTGATTTAAATTATCAAAAATTTCACTAGAGGAGATAAGAGATGAATTAATTAACCAGGTAAAGTAAAAATAATAACAAAATATCAGAGGAAACTCCCTATAAATATATTGATTCTTACGTTTCAGAAACTCTCAGAATAAGTATATTTGTATTTCTTGCGTTATTTTTTAAAACTTAGACCCACTGAACCACTTCCAGTACAGCGCTATAACTGTTCAGGCATTCACCAGTAGTAACTTAGCACAGATTAAATTGTTTGGTAAATATGGTTGTTTCTTTTACAGAAAAGTTTTGTTCAATCAGCATGGAATAAATTGTTTCCAGTTCATACACAGGAAAGAGTTTAGTCGTGAGTCAAGGTAAAACTGAAGGTAACAGACTGAACCGGAGAGTGGTATAGGGATTTTATTGTATGTAACATTATTAGGAGAATCTTTTTTTAGCTAAATATTTATCTGCACCATTTGGACTCATTTATTTTAATTATCCATTTGCTGCAACATTGCTGAATAATATTTAGGTGGTTTTGTAAAGTATTTAAAGCGGTTTTGCGAAAGGATCGCTTTGTCATCGGCAAAGAGGACTAAGAGGGTATTAGGATGAGTGGAAATGTCTGCAGTATATAGGATAAAAAGGATAGGTCCAAGCATACTATCCTGTGGAACACCTGCTTTCCCAGGGAAGTGATCGAACAATCAACCTACATATAAACATTATAATATTATATAACTCAAGTGTACGACCAATCAGTTATACTCAAACTAACATTCAAAATAATAAGAACAATAAGAAAAATTAAAAAAACTTTAATCTAAACGTCCTTCAATCCCATTCTTCGAAATAAATTTTGAGTAAGATATTTGGCTCTTCTTGGCTATTTATTAAAACCAGTTTAAATACAGGACAATAATTTCTTAAAATCATTACTAAATGACAAAATAAATCTCAAATGAATACATTGAATGAAATTGTATACAGCTTATTATAATANTCTAATCAAAATTGGAAACATTTTTTTAATCATTTTCTATTGATAATCCGTTGAATCTATATAATAAATTATACTTATACATGATAATTCAATTTACATAAGTGGAATAATTTATCACAAAAATGAGATGGAATATCTGCTTCAAAACACTAACTTCTCATCATAAAATATTTTTTTATATCATCTTGAGGATTTTCGATTCTTGTAAATAATATGCTGGCTCGCACCCCTTCGACAACTGGGCGTAAGACTAAAGCAGGTCGCGTCTTATCTCTCCTCTCCTATACCCATAGTCTCTGTGTAACCTGTGCCTATCTCTGGGAGATCATCTCCCTGTCCAACAGTTCAGCGGGGACTATAGAGCCAGCTTCCTCAGCCTCCTGTAGTGTCAGGGGACCTCAATGAGCGTACACTGGACTCTGTAGAGGGCTCCTAGATAGCTAGATAGACTCGAGAAGGCTTTGTCGAACTTTTTGCCGATGAAACTAGTAATTCTACATCAGCAATCAATGCGTCAACGATATCATTTAATTATAAAACGCTCATTTCAATTATATTAAAGAATGGAATTTCGATTATTTTAAAAATAAAGAAATTAAAGTCGGTATTTTAGGCCTTTCTCGGTAGATTTGGCAATAATCTTTAAATTATTAATTTTAGATGAAATTTTATGAGGAAAAAAGTCTATAAAACATGAAAGGTGAATGTTTATGTTTTATAACAGTTTTTTTGTAAAACTCTTGTTAGAAAAGAGTTTACTAATGTGATGGACGATTAGTTTCCCAACTCTTCTTTACGGACAAGTCAAGGGCAAAGTCTATAACTTACATGGTCATTGTTCTCTTTGGCTTTCAAATCAAACTCCCTCACCTACTCATATTTATATCACATGAGACAGGCTTTTCCTGCCACATGCCTGAATTTCAGACGTAAAGTTTGTAGAGAGCAGTATTTACGGTCACTGGTGAAGTGGGTACATGGCGGCAGTATTAATTTGCATAAGCGTATGACGTGTTTCTTCCCTTTCGTTTTGTTTATTTTTCGCCTCACAGAAGGGACTTTTTCTTCTACTTTACTCTAGGTCATATATTCCCCTGGATCCATTAAGTTATATTAACTATAGTAGCAAGACCTATATTTCTTCTGCTTGAATGGAGAAAGGACAGCATGAACTTCGTTATTAGTTTCGATTAAAATAGTTGAATTTTTTTTTAGTTTCCTGATATTGATTTCAATTATAGCCAAGAGTATAAACAAGTTTACATATTCAAAATAGAGATGCCCTACTGAGTGAAGCACCGTCGGTGCGTTTAGCAAATAAAAAAGTGTTTGTACTAAATTTATTTTTACCCGTAGCCTGAAAGTCTGTTAATATTTTATTCCTATATTCGCCTCTCTCTCTCTAAATTTCTGGGAAATAAATATCAGGAGATTCATTAATTTTTAAATAACTTAAAATAAAAAACTTATCTCTCCGAGTTTAATAAATAAAAATTGGAAAACTGTAGCCTGTAGAGCGTTGATGGACAGCCGACAGACATTCCCCCCCCCCCCCATAATCACCCCTACTCACCCATACACACACATATACACTTATTCACAAATATATATCTTATTTATATTTTTTTATGTCTCTAATAGATAGGATAAGAAAAAATATCGAATAAATTAATAATTATGAAAATATCTGCCTTAAAAATAACCCCAAACGTATATCCTTCGAAATTTACCAAAAAATAAAGCATTATATTGGTCGTAATTATAAACCGTTCATGAGATATTCGGCCACAGTCTTGGGAATTTGCTTTATATCTTAGCAATAAAAATAAACTTCTAACCAAAAAGTTTATATAATGTAATATTTTAGAAATCTTAGTAAAATTAAATTAAGCTGTTAAATGATTTTTGTTGGGGTTTGGTCTAGTGTAAAAATGTGTATTTTAAAAAAAAATTATCTGCCGACGTTTCGGCGTACATTGTAAGCCATCTTCAGGGCAGTAGAAATACAATGTCATGAGAATACAATAATAATTTACAATGTTATAATATAGAATTGCCATTATGTAATGTGATATCAAAGTACATTTAAATTAAGTTGGCATCTAAATTAAATTAATTCCTAATTGGTATGGATATATATTGATGCAGTTGGGTTCCTACGGGATCTGTACTACTTCCACTTCGGAGAGCAAAACTATGAAATTGCTGTTCTTGAGCATGTCTTAAGTGGAGAATGACTGATCAACTCCAAATGAGAGGAAAGTGACGCTTTGAAAAATAGAAGAATTCAATTGTATGATGATTCAAATACATAATAATAAATATAATAAGAAACCAATAATTTCAAGAGAATAAAGTTACCAAAGCAAAAAAAAAAAAGTTACATGACAATTATTCATAATATAGAAATAATTATTCTAATATAGTGAAGACTCCAAAATATACTTTCCTTACTTTGTTCAAAGTTACATCCTGTTTTGCTACAAATACTGCCTACTACTGCACATTTCCGCTATATAAAGCCAGCCATCTTTGTAACACTCTCTGATGCCATTATACCCGTGTAGCTATTTGTGATAGAATTACTTCTTTAAAAAGCAGAATTAATGTCCTTTAACCACAGATGACTGAGAGAGTCAGAGACAAACCAGTTCTAAGTGTAGTAAATATTTCCAAGGCATCTGCCTAGCATCAGTATCACTCCTACCATGGAAGAAATGGCGTTTAGTCAGTATTTAGTGTTATACCATTTTGCTTATTTTTATTATGAAGACAGACATAGGCCACGTATCTAAGCCCCTAGATATTTTCTCGCTCTCAAAATCTAATCAAAATTGGAAACATTTTTTTAATCATTTTCTATTGATAATCCGTTGAATCAATTGTTTAATAGTGTAAGTCCGTTTTAAAATCAATCGTTGTACCAAAAATATAGCAAAATTCCTAACAATTTGAGGTGTACCAATTAAAATTTGTGAATCTTTTTTTTTTTTTTTTTTTTGCCGGGTTAGGCCTCCCTTGCAACCACTAAGGGTCATTGGAGGGAGGGGCTATCTACAGGTTGCCACCCCATTCTAAACACCCATGGCTCAGGCCAAGCTTCTATATTATAAATAAAAGATTGACCTGGGCGGGATTTGAACCCGCGGCGTCAGGATTGCGAGACCCGTACGGATCCCCTGAGCTAGCCTGGCGCCCCAAAATTTGTGAATCGAAATTATTTTCTTAAATCTAGGAAACATGAAATATGATATTTATCGTCGGCTGATTGCCGCGCATGTATTCTCCAATTACTTCGAAGTCGTCTGAAGAATAAATGTTATGTCTGTCCTTCTGATGAAGGAATTGTGAATGTGAACAAATGTGTAACAATATCAGGGGAAATAAAACTCCTTTAAACTCATTGGTTCTATCATTTGAAAATGTCCTTCACCTAAATATATTTCATCTGATTTCCTAGAAGAAACCTACTGCCGTTAGAGCCTTGAGAGTTATAACTGCTACAAATTTAGATACCTCACAAATTAATGAGAATTTAAACGTTTTGGTAAATATGGTACCCAGCGCATAACACTAACTAGTTTCGACAAAAATTGTTGCTCTTAGTCTAGGTAATAGGCGAATATGTTGAAAAGAAAAATTAATTGAAATATACTGATGGGAACTGCATAAACAGGGATACGATATCCTTAAACAAAGATGCACTACAGGAAATAACTGCCAATATACCTGTCCGGTTGCAACCAGCACCAATTATAATGAACTAATGTGGTTAATTTACTCAAGTATGATATAAAAAATCACTTAAAAGAAGTTAAAATCCTAAGGATCTAAAATCTACAGTGTACTCTTTCCAGAGAAGACAAGTCATCTGAAAATTGACAAACAACTTATAAATATTTCAAGTGGGCATTCCTATAAAAATGTATGAAGAGAGTAGAGATGAAGTTACATTTATTTATTGGATCCATGTGGAAGTATATTCAGTTTTTATTAGGTGGGGTAAAAGGCCGGGCCCGTGGATGTGTGAATCGGCTGCCATCTGTAAGAAATGCATTGGAAGGGAGTGTTACAGTCGGAAAATGGTGGATGAGAGGTTTGAGTTGGTCTGAGGGTCGGATACGGATCCGCTCAGATATTTATTGGCTGGTGTGAGGGAGGGAGTGTGTGAGGGAGGGAGTGTGAGAGGGAGAGTGAGGGAGGGAGTGTGAGAGGGAGGAGTCGTGGTCGTCGGCGGGATTATACGCCCCATACATATCACATGGTGCATGAAATCTGCGGCTGATACCCTGGCTCCTACCTGTTACGCGATACCATCCCACTTCATACCGGCTCCTTCAATCAATATTCAAGTGTGTGCTAGCAGGCGTCTTCGGACACCTGTCGCCAAGCACTTGAATGTCCTTATTGCCTCAATGTAAGCCAAAGTCTAACTTTCCGGACCTGTTTTAACTCGTTTTCGCTTATCGATGTATCTATTCATTTCAGACATTGTTATTTCCAATACCATTTTCCTCATTCCTCTTCTAAAGCACTGAGACGTCCCCAAAACCTGATTAACACTACGGCCGCCCAATCCTTTGTCCTCCTATCTCGCACACATTCCTTCATTGTGTACAATGTTTTTCTACTTGTCTCTTTAATCAACTCATTTGTACTACTCTTGGAAAATTGTTATATTTTTCACTTAACATTTACATAATATACTTCTACGCATATCTTAGTTTGTAATTCCCGCGCATCTTGACGTAAGCCTGCCGCCAATATTTGAAATATTATTCATTGTTTTGGTAAACAGCTTGAAGCTTTTCTGCTTGTTCATTACTTCATTATTTATGGATCCTTATCTATGGACATTTTTCCTGTAAGTCACTTTTTCATGGGCTTAC
This sequence comes from Oncopeltus fasciatus, assembly GCA_000696205.2. Classification (NCBI taxonomy): domain Eukaryota; kingdom Metazoa; phylum Arthropoda; class Insecta; order Hemiptera; family Lygaeidae; genus Oncopeltus; species Oncopeltus fasciatus. Next base: position 671,104 of record KZ806962.1, on the reverse strand, counting down.
ACATCCCCTCGTTGCCTTTCTTTACAGTTTTTTAACGATTACAACTGCTTTCGCCGTCCAATTTATACCCCACGTCTCTCTTTATTATTCTTCATTCTTTAATATTATTCTTTTATTACCCTTTAATACTATTTATTTTATATTAATAAACATTTTTAATAACTCTGATTTTTTTTAAAAAATTATATGTTGGAGGATTGAAGAGTTTATGAACAGCAGACAAAGACAAAAATAGACTTTTGTTTAATAGTCTAATATTGAACTAATTGAACAGCAACACACATTTTTAATATTTCTATTTTACAAAATTTTACATTTTATTTCGAGATATAATGGGTAGAAAATGTGTTTTGATCAAGAGTCGAATTAAGTTACATTCTAAAATTATCGTATTTATATTGTATTTCCTCCGGCAGATTTAAACTTGGTTTTCGGAAAAACAATTTATTTTTAATATGGATGTGTTTATTAGGGTCATTTAAATATAAATAATATTTCATCATCTGAGCAATTTCATTTTCATATATTTTCCACTACCATGTAATTTGATTATTTTTTTTTTATTTTTTTTTTTTTTTTAAGTGTTAGCCTTCCATTCAACCACTTAGGGTCATGGAGGAAGGGGCTATCTACAGGTTGCCACCCCATTCTAAACATCCATGGCTCAAGTCAAGCTTTTACTAATAAATAAGAGATTGCCCTAGGCGGGATTCGAACCCGCAGTGTCAGGATTGCGAGACCCGAACGGATCCCATGAGCTATCCTGGCGCCCCGATTATTATTTTTAATTTATAGGTTTTATTTACATCTTTATAGATTGTAATAATCAATTGAGTAAGTGTATCACAATCTCCAGAGAACCTGAAATTTGTCTCAAATATAAAGTTAGCTTTTCATGCTTCCTATGGCCATCACGAGAATTACTAGATATGTAGAATGTAGTTCTGCTATGTAAAGCCTGACAGATATTTCATGAATATCTCATGCTGCAATTTTTTTGTTCATTTAAATTTTTAATATCTTCAACTATTATCCTTTAGTTAGATAGCTTTTGTTTAAATAAGGATTGCTAATGTATGCAGTTCACAAGTAATTTAGCACAATAAATTATAAAATAGTATAAATCAGAAACGAATAAAAAAATTGTAAACAACTAAATCTATTTTTTTTTAATGAAATTTTTTTTTGCGGCGTTAAAAGTGTTTATTTAAGAGTTAAAACTTTTTTTTAAACTGTTCGTTGAGCAGTGACTAATTCCCCCCTCCCAAGTATTATATATTTCAATACTATTATTTTTCAGAGAGTAGTATTGAAATATACAATTTTGTTCTCATTTGTATTCACCTTATTTCTATAACTTATAATTCAAATAGTTTATTTTCAAATTCAAAAAATTTTCATTACTTTTATTTCTTTTCAGAAAATATTTAATACAGTTGAATCTAAACCTCAAGTTTTATCTTGTAACAGCATTATACCATTGTTTTTATACCCTACAGTAACTTTAATTACTATTGATTTTAAGTATTTTGGCATCGAAAATGGTTTAGTGCTAACATAAAGCATTTCTAATGGTTCCCAAATAAAAATAATAGCTTAAAATGTTTCTTTCCGAAAACAAATAAATAAGAAACACCAACATCATTTATTATTTAAAGTTTCTTTTTGGAAAAACGGAAATTAAAATAAAGCTTGTAATTTAGTAATTAGATATTTTATTCAGTTCAGGTGCTTGGAACCAATATGTAGCTATCTCTTCACCCATTGTTTTCTCTCTTTATTTTTCTTATCGCCTTATAAATTATTCATTAATAAAATCGGATCTAATGAATTTAATAAGATCTGAAGATAAATCTCAAATCTGTTACGGTATGAAAATCACTTAAACGAAAATGTATATTCTTGTCGAAAATAAATTATTTCTTATTCGCCTAAAAAGTTTATTCTAACTTCACATGCAAATTTATTCTTTGTATTGACAATATTACTGAAGAAACCCAAACAGAATATCCAAGTCAGACATCATTCCTCGCTCAGCCAAAATAAAACAGGTCACCTGACTGTGGCCAAAAATAACTGTGGGGAAGGAGAAATGTGTGGAAAACAGGATTAGCCTTTGATACCGAATACAGTACGTCGAACAGTGTAAACGACTGCTTGGCAGGGCCGGCAAAGCTAGGTGCCAACCTCTCACAGACGCCCAATTTCACGTTCCTAGCAAGAGTGGGATCCCACTGTCTTCTTCTGCAAAAATTGAAAAAAAAAAAAAAATATATATATGATACACAGATAATTGATGTTATTTATACTTGATATGAGCATTTTGTGCTGCACTATTACTTACATAGTAACTTTCAATATAAAATAATTATAATTATTGTTGTTAATTTACAACGTTCCTGTTACTTGCGCACGTTAATTATTAAAAATCAGTGCGCCTCCAAGAAAGGCTTAATTAAAAAATATTACAACATATTATTCTCCCTGCTAATAATGGTCATTAATGGCAGGGAGATATTTTATTAAGTTATATTTTTTCCTTGTTTCTTTATATTTTAGGCACTCAGTAAATATATGTTTGATGTAAAGAAGNCTATCATGAAGATGAGAGAGGACGTCCTGTCCCTAAGTTCACATTTCCATGACTAAAATATATATAAATTTTACTTTTTCACAAAGCGAAAGGTAAAAGGAGTGGGGGTAGCAGGTACAAGGCGGAAGGTGCAAATGGAAAGCGGCCTGTTGCAAGAGAGGGCAATAAAAAGGACAAAGGAAAAAAAAGGAAGGGTATTGGGAATAATAATTAAAAAAATACACTTTTTAAATTTGTGTTTTTTGGATCTACCTTGACCGAACCCCAACTAAAATCATCTTAGAATAATATCTACGGTTAACAAACTCTCCTTTTAAAACAATGTATTGCTCCCTTTCCAGCCACCAAACACTAACCAACACTGCACGGTTTGGTAGAGTTATCTTTGAAAAGCGATATGTTAAACTAAATGTTTCGAACAGTGCCTGAACCATTACACCGGCCTTCAATAAATACACCTGGTAAGAATTAATCACACAATTTTCGTAAAGATTTTTGTAACAAGACCTGCTCAACTGAGTATTCTAAAGCGCTGAAGACAAAAAAAAAAAAAAGTTTTCTATTTCTATTCTATTTATTCCCCTTGTTTCCTTTACATGAATATTGAAAAATTTCATCTTTTCGTTTTCGATCCTACATAGGAAAGTTTAAAGATGTAGTCCGTTTAAAACTTTTTGTATAAAAGTATATTATATCTTTGTCTTTACTAGCTGTCCAAAATTTATAATAATAAAAAA